>JASMMZ010000005.1:3749813-4086580 GCA_038502455.1 Anisogramma anomala | reverse complement strand
AGCGAGGCTATGCCACACAAATTGTTGCATTAGGTTACGGCTCTACCCCGGGATCGGATATGCGCAGTGTATAACGTGTACCATCAAATATATCATTGCATAACAGGTTGTATAACCTATGGAGACCTCTGAGACTGTTTATTTGAATTAGAGATAAACCCTTTGGATTGATTCTTCGTTAATTAACTGAATTTAATATTTGATTTTGATGAAATGATTATAACTCTAATACTAGAGGCTTAAGCCTTACTAATTGAACTACTGCTATCCAAATGCAATCCTTTCTGCTACGTCTATTACTTTTCACTTTCCTCCCTCTTATAAACAACTCCACAGATATTAACTTTCCTATCTTTAATAGGTGATAATTGTAATTATTTCGATCAATAACGGCCTATAATTCTCATTTCTAATTCTGTATTTTTATTCCGATTTCCATTACCTTCTATTAATCTACTTTATTAACTTTAACAAAGTTTGTTGGAATATTGATTAAACAAACGCACGGACCAATTGAATGCACTATAACATTTCTAACACTATTGCTATATAGTTGTCTATACGTCAACAACTGGAAGTTATAGTCTGGCTGTCTAGACTAAAATTAGTCACTTTATTGGCTGTTTAACAAGTATGGCCAAGTAAAAGACAACTTTCTATGACTTATACAATTTACTAACTAATTATCCAGTCACACAATAGGTAATCTTCACACATGTCTAGAGGTATAAATATCTGAGTTTGTTGGTAGGCCTTAGATGTTGCAACGTTGTCGATTCGAATTGTGGTCGAAGTAACAGTAGTATTGTGTGGTCAGATGGTGTATGTATTGTTCTAGGTTTGGCAGACCGCTAGCTAGTCTGCACTGTAATTTGTATGGCCAATTGCTTGGCCCGTGCCCTAGAGTGAAGTGTAGCGTACTGTACTCAACTTACACCCAATGCAGTAAGTTTTCACAAAGCAATACACTTTCAGTACAGTCAACTTTACCGTAAGTAAAGTTGACCTACTACACTGCATATAATATTATTCTAACAGGGTTATTAATTAATAATAGCCCGACTTATGTTTCTTTTAATAATATTTTTTATTTAATATTTTTCTTGGTGCTATTATACCATTCTTTCAAAAAGAAACAATAGAACTTATTATACTTACAAATAAATTCTACCGACACTCATTAGTAAGTAGTTAACCGAACCACATATTAATGAGGTAGAAGAAAAATCCGACCGCAAATCTCAGAAAAACTAAATTCTTGGAACTTTTAGGCGTTTAATTACAATGAGAATCGACAATAGTTTCTAGAAATGTTTCCAGAAGAATTCGTAATATTTTGAAAGGTCAACAAACCCCCAAAATCGACAATAATTCTCGACCCACTAAACCAAATTCCCCGATAAAAAATCTATATAGATATAAAATAAACAAACACATAAACAATAAGCCATAAACACATAAAACAAACAGCTACATCATTTAGCAGGTATTTCGATAAAACATATACCATACACAAAATACCTCAACAAACAAATATGGTATATGTAGTGAACTCGATAAAAAAGTTCGTTATACGTAAATTAGATTTATACATATAATACAAAACGAAAAGTCAGTGGACGAAACGGATTATATAACAACCAACACATAAACAACAACTTCTGCAAATGATAGATAACGAATTCAAAAATAGCTTGAAATCGTGGTACTACATAGAGACTAGGTTGTGAAAACGGGACATTACTTTCAACCATACTACGACTACGACCTTTAAATTACTAACATAACAACGAAATCAACACCAAAACATGTCAACAACTACATCAAACGATTGATCAATAAATATTGCGATACGTAAAAAAAAGATAAATTTTGAAAAAGATCAAGATTATTTCATAAATTCGACCGAAAAAGTGAGGGGGTAAAAACGAATTGGTCAAAACCACACTTTAAAATGTCCTTGAAGATCGGAAATTTTATCTTCTTAACGCTAATAATTAAACCAATAACTAAATCCTCTTGAATTATTTACAAAATCGAAAAAGAAATACACATCTTATACTATCCGAAGTTAATAAAAACTTTCGATACGTTCAAAATCAAGATAAAGAAGACAAGATATACCTGTTCAAGAAACACCAAATAAACAATGGTATCAAACGATGAATCAATATATATATTACATAATGAAAAAAAATTAACAAATAACCTAAACTACGTATATATAATAAAAAAGACAACAAACAACCACGGATTTCAATACTCAGATAAAACAACTGCATATCAGATATCGAAAAAAAAACGATGAAAATTCAATTATCATAGTACCAATAACAACTTTCAAATAAGCTCAAAATTGACCTAGAAAATCGCCAAAACTGAACAATATGCCTACTATTAAGCCCAAGAAAAAATTTAATGATCGTATCCATAAGTAAATTCTATGAATATAAATTCAAATTCAAGGATATGTTAAATGAGCTCTTTTAGCAAAATTAAAGGATATCAAGGTTCATTTAAAATAGAAATACAACACTTAAAACCGTAATAAAGACAAAAATTGGATACTATCCGGATCATATAAGATTATATAACTTACTCAAAAAGTTTATTGATGACCTCAAACTCAAAGAAAATACTTTACATAACCCAACAGATATAGTTATATACGAAGGCTTATGGAAAAATCAATAATACATCGATATTCGTTTGGAAAACTAACAGAAACATACTCACAACCTATACCAACTCAACTACACACAATCTATCCTTTTCGACACATTCAAGGTCAGTCCCCATAATTGTTAGTACTGTTACTAGAAATACATACGGTACCTTAACATCGCCAACGAAAATCCTTTGTTGGTCCCCTCCACGGCTACCGCCAAAGGGGCCCGTTCGATCACGCGCGTTATTAGCGTGCTTGTAAAGGCTGCCCGACCGCTGTAAAGTATTTAAAGGCCTTAGTAAAAGCGTTCGGTAACTAGTCCGCCCCCGGAAGAAAAGGACATTATTACGTATCGTATCTAAAGTTTTAATGTTGAGTCCCTATATAGGGCCCTCAACGCGTAAAGTCTCGATTTCGTAGTTCGCGAGTCCGTATATATGACTTAAGAATAAGCTATTAATACCTTCGTTATTCGTTTTAACAGGCACAGGTTTCAGTGCACCGTGTGCTGGTATTATGTATCGCGGCTTACGTTACTTATTACCTTACCGGTAGAGTCTAAATAACGTTTATGGATAAGTTGATAACGAAATTTAAAGCCCCGTCTTTATCTATATAGGATGAGTAAGTACGAGGATCCATTTATAAAGCCTTTCGTATACATTTTTTTACCGTACATACAACGGTACCAACGTTAGCGACTACCCCGGTAAAGGAGGGAATTAAACCCGTTACGCTGCCTACATAAGCCACGTTAGCTAGTTGTAACAAAACGCCGGTTCCTTTTACGCTATAAAAAACTTCGAAATACCTTAAAAGACAACAAACCCTTATTTTTGAACTTCCGAAATATTACGTTACGTAACATATTATATTATAAAGGGTGGTGGAAAAGGAAGACCTACAGATCTCTATTAGGTTTCTTAAATTCTTAAAACATAACGTAAAAGGGGTTTTCCTCCTTTAAGCACTCGTTCAACGGATGCAATTAGACTCATTTACTTTTAAGTAAGTGGATGAGACCTTTAAAATATACGTTATTAGTTATGCCGATTTGTAAATTAGAAATAAACTCCCTTTGAAAGACGTTTTGCCGGACTTACTGTATTTATTTAAAGGGACCTCCATTACGCTTTACCAGTCCTAGTGTACGTATGTAGTAAAAGAGGTCTTTTACGTCATATACTCCCCCTTTTCAATTTTTTTAATCGAGGTTTTAGAGATTATAAAAGAAAAAATCTCATTTTAGGCCGGGATTACCTTAATCGACTTCTATTTATCGGTATAATGCTAAGACGTTAATATGGGCTATATAATTTGGATTATCTTTTCCATTCTTCCCATAAGGTCTTTTTTGGTTTTTCGGTATTAGCGAACGATTAAAGAATATGAAAACGCTTTTGATTGTAATTTACGAGAGAGAATACTTATAATAATACATAAATATATGTTATGTCCTCCATATATATTGCTTTAACAATATGGTTCCTTTGAAAGATTATATCCTTAAACTGTATTGAACCTTATTTTAATATTATAATTGTTGTCATTTCTTGACTTTAACTTACGAGGATTACCCGACGGCCCTTAAATGACAGGGAGAGAAATATATTCTCGTTTTGAAACACTAGTTAAAAAAGATTAAACTCTTCAAAAAGATTCGATATAATACTAAGGTAGCCACAAGACCACTGGTCAAAAAGGCAGTTATCACTAGTCCTAACGAGGCAAATATTCACCCAGTAAAAAGGAGCTGAAAGGCGAAACAATTTTATATTAATATACGATAGTATTTCGTCGGAAAGGATATAGCCCGCCCTGCGATACCTACCCCGGGCCTAAGTACTAACGGCTATGCGATCTTATTAACTAGTACGACCACGTTACGTGAAATCCCCCTTCCGAATCCTATTTCGTCCGAAATGAATAGGGTCAGTACCTTTTATGAAGAGGCGATAATTTTTTTATAGTTATTACCAGACCCTCCAAGGTTCGTACAGTTCTTATTACTTTAAAAGAAGCTGGTTTACGGTGTCGGTAAACTACCGATGGGGGCCGAATCCAATTTGGTTAAATGAAAATCGTTTGAAGTTACGAAAGTTAACCTTAAAACTTTAAAGCTCGCGGCAATAAGGATTCAATCCGTTCCGGCGACCGGAAGTAGAACTTCGTACGAAGGCGGTTCTCTGACACTAAACTCGGCTACCTTTCTAACGAAAGCCTATTTTCCCCCTGTTACCAACGTTATACCTAGTTAATGGAACACGATTAATCCCCGTTCGAAATTAAACGACGAGATAACCAAAAACTTTATCGCCCCCTCGGGTTGGATTAATGTTAACGTTACAAAATATTAAATACATTTATTATATATTTACCTAGGGCGATAAGGCGTTACTGACCGCCTAAAATGAATACGGGGCTTACGATCACATAGTTAAACATAGGTAAATTAGTATCCGTATAACAAAACCTTTGAAAAAGTAATATAAATGAAGATAAAAATATCATTACCGTATAGGAATCGTAGTACGATAAAAGAAATAACAGGGGTAAGTTTTTACATAACTTTACTTAGCATATGACCTCTTTTTACCAATACGTAATTAGGATGGAAACGACCCTATATAGGAAAGCCGGCGCGAATTGCCATTAATAATATGGCTCTGGGTTTTTTCTTATATCCGACGAAAGGCGTCTTTTATGGCTCTTCAAATACGTTCGAACCCTCCCACCCCCTCACAATTTTCTTTTTAAACACTACGGGTTAACAAACTCAATATTATGAATATATATGGGAATTCATTTACTAATGAACTGTAAAAAAAACATATTTCAATATGTGAAACGTAAATGATTATTAACGGGAAATTTAACTTCGTATATAGTCAGGTAAATCCAATACTAAGAAACACCCGAAGGGGGCGTATTTTAGACGACTAGGCTTTTTTAACAGGCATATATTTCAATAGAGAGGTTGAAATCCCTATTCACAGGCTGGGCTACGTTCAAAATTTCACCTTGACTAAAATCTCAGGGACCTCGATGGTTATACGGTTGAACCTTAATAACAAATCGAATTTTATAATATTACTTACGATTTTTTTAACACGAGGATTTTATACCCCTGTAATTTCGCGAATTAAGGCATCGGAAATTCATTTCCCTTGGTTTGGAGACCTTATTATGATTAACGTAACGTTCCTTCCACGCATAAAAGATATCGAGGATAAGGTAACCGTTTACAAATAGTTAAAGCTTTTTTCGCTTATAAGATATTTTTTACGCGTTATCGAAGGTCCTTTTATAATATACGTTCAAGTTGTAAAATGGAAAAACTTTAAATTGGATAGGCTTCGCCTGTATATAAAACGAGCGGATACGATTCAATCGCGTAATCGAGGTTTATTAAACATTGAAACTTCCTCATAAAGGTATAATAGGTTAATACCAGCGTTTAAAAAAATCATCTCGACTATACCGCGTATCTAATGAAGGTTTATGATATGATAAATTGGTATAAGTCCCTTTTGCCGTTACGAACGACTTGTTTAAATTTAATCAATGTTTTATCTTAGACGTCCCGTAATAAACCCTGGTTTTACGAAACCATTTCTTTAATAGGTTTTCGACTTTGAATAATATTTTAACTATTTTTTAAATACTGAGGTAAGTTCTCAATATAAAATCCTCTTAGTATCCAAATTTTTAAAAGAATAAAATTCGCTGTAATATAATCAACGTACATAACACCTTAACCGAACCGAACAATATTACTATACGTTTACCCAAAGCGTATTATAACGTGAAAACGGGGCCCTTTTATACGGTTTATAATAAGTATTTACGTTGAAATGTTTTTCCATAGTCGTAACGATAATCGAATTTATACATAATATTAAAGCTTGGCGACCGAAACCTATTTAACCCACGGTCGTAAAAGCCGATTACATTTATACCAGTCTACTTTAAAGGATTAAAACTTATTGTTGCCTAAGGGATATAACAATATTTTATTATACTAAGCCTTATTATCATGTAATACAGGGTAAAAACGCTGAAACGATTTATATATAACCTGATTACGTTTCTTACGTATGGTATTCAATCCGTATTTACCGGAAGTAAGGTTATATCGATCCTATCATATATCATATAAGGTATATTTAATGTTGTGCTACAGAATCGCATTATTTTAAAAATATAACGTTTAAAGTTTTACCAAATTTACTTATTTTAGTTTGAACGATTTTTTAATAAAACGATTATACGGATTTGATACCAAATTACGACTATAGGTTTTACAAATTTTAACTACGAAACCCAATAAAGATTTCCTTTTTTTTCGGTACATTATATAATTTATATATTCTATCCCATTAAGCTTTGCCTAAAACATATTCTTATATACATAGAAAATTTAATTTTTCTCAAGATGTTGGATCTCTTGGAATAAAATTTCAAGGGTTTCAAAACTGATGTAAAAAAGGCCGATTAATAGTTGGATAGTAATAGGCTCGTATTCGTACTGAAAAAGTACGAGTAATTACGTATTATCAAATGCCAAAGGCCATTTAACCTTAAAAACCAAGATAATCCACACGTCTAAACTGAGGTAAAGACAATTTACCCGGTTACAAACCATTTTTAAAATACCAGGTTTTTTGGGTATACGATAACTGAAGTTTTAATTTAACAAAACCCCATTAAGGAAAACCTATGTAGGGGAACGCGTAACAATGACCCTAAAAATTGTCAAGAAATATAAAGGTCTCTCACATATTAGGTATAGGCCCCCACATTATTTAATACAAACCGCTGACGCTATTATAGTCTTACTCATACTTACGTACTATGTTGAAAGTTAGTATTACGGGTATAGGTAAAAGGCCTTCGAAAATCGGATTACAATCACTTTAGCAACTGCGGTAAAAGCGGTTACCCCGTTATATAGAACCTCGCCTAATGTTGCCGCCCTTAGGGACCTTAAAATGCCTTTTAGTAGTGTTGCCCTTAATTAATAGCGTCTTCGTTTCGTATACCGCCTAAAAGCCCTCAACATCCGATACCACTTTATACTCCGGATTACGGAGGCGAACATTGGTATACAATACTTAGGCATGCGACTTTTACCGACTACGTTTTTGGATGTGGTATTAATAGCCTTATACACTATAAAAGACTTTCGAAGAAACGTCGAGTCATAGGTAACCTAAGAAAACCATAATATTCTCAACGGCTGTAAAAAACCCCTTCGTATAAATCGAATACTCCCGGTAGCTAAGATCAGACCTAAATTACTCGTAGCCAACGGAAAATTCCTCAAATTTTCACCATTAGTAATATTAGCTCCTTATTTTTTTGCAAACGGGGTTTCAAGGTAAGCTTCCACTATAAATCTCGGGATATAATACTTTAACTTGATTAAAAATGATACCATAGTATTTATCGACGGCTTTAAATAAATGTTAAAAAGGCAAAAATACGTCAATTACAAGTATACGTTTTTTTATAACGGCCGCGCGATAACTAAAAGGTCCGTTAAACTTTACTATACCATATACATTTTCAACGCAAAGGTTGTTACCGTAATTCGAAACCAAAAATTAGCTGCCCATACTATAATAAACGAAATCACGGTGTACGTCGACAACACCTTCGTAATATAAGGGTTAAAGGGAAACCTAGCTATCTTATTTTAATTGGGTTTTCGGGAATTTCAACAACAACCGAATCCTATACAGACCTCTTTATAGTGAAATAGTACCTGGGATACATAAATATCGACGAAAACAAAGCCGCGGAAAAGTTAGCGAGTATCAGTGCTAGGTCTTCCTTTTAACTAGGAAATAACTACAAACTCTTTATTATCAAAATAAAGTCTTATTTTAAAACCCGTTCAAAATCTATGAGTTAAAGTAATACGGTTAATAAAAGGGGTATCATTAATATTGGTATAAAAGATACGGCTTTTTATATTCAACTAAGCCCAGTTTAAAATACCGGAAGTTCAAGTAAATTAACTCCTTTTTATCTTCGCTACCACCATTAAAACCTTTGTTATATCGTTTATCTAACTATAATGTAAGGTTACGAGGACTTCGTATCATATTATTGGTGGCTTCTCCTTTCAAATATTAACGGACTTTACTTTTGATATAACGGGAAACGTAACGTTTTTTATCTGGTATATTACTCTGTTTTCTTAAAAGTATTGAAATTATTACTTCGACAGTTCGAAATGCTTCCAGATACATAAATAAGCGAGATATATATGCGTAAGGTTTTTTCGAACCTTACTCACTTCTGTGTATTTGTATATATGAAGGTTTATTTTTTAAAAGTAAAAAAAAAGAAAACATTTATAACCTATTTAAGCCGCGTTCAACGCCCGTTAGTAACGAGTACGTTTTACGCCCGCCGGCTATATCAGCGTTTTGAACCCTTTGACTCTATTTATATATCATGTAATCGCAAAATTATTTATTTAATAGTTTTACTACCGTTGTTTTTAAGGTTTTTACGGCCGCCATTCTCTACCAAGACCCTACTCGCGAGGAGGAATAAGGCTTGGAAACGGGTTGGGGACGTGAATAGGATCGAAGGCAAAAGGGAAAGGGGGCGAAGATATGGGGGCAACGAAAACGGATTTATTAACGATAAATCCCGTATCACTGTTACTAAGGCCGTCGTCCTTGTTCTTGTTATTAGCTTTCCACTAGGTAATAGTAAGACTTCGCCGACCTATTATCATCGCGACCGCCACCTACGGTGCGTCGCCTTTAACCGCCTTAAAAGCTATGCGAAGCGGCTGCCGTAAGGTATTTAAGCGCCTAAAGGCGTCTTTATAATGATGGCGACATGGTAAACGGCTAATAATCCAGTGACGTTAACGTCGATGGTAATACACTCGCCTTTACGTTTTTTTAGTAATAACAATTAATAATTATCATCCGACCTTTTATTACTCTTTTTACATAATGTTAGTTTTTCTAAACATAACGAACGTATCAAACGTCCGACTTATCCCTCCCAATGTAAACGCCAATAAAGGTTCCCGTTAAAATGAAGCGTACGCAACCCGTATTAGGTTATACCCTGCGCGGTTACGTGGGGTGGGTAAAGGTAACGGAGGGGTAGGGAAGGGGAAAAGAGGGGGTCGGAGAAAAGGTGTAAAACCTGGCGCAAAAAGCTTGTACAAGGGTTGATAGCTAACGCGACGGGGTCGGCAAACGCGTATAGCGATGCGCGGCGCGCAGAGATCTGTTTTTGCGTGATAGAGTCACTATTTACGTCAATACAAGTTTCAAAACTATGACAAGACATATAATAAGGCTTTGAAAAACTAATATAGGTTGTATGATATAAGGGTACTTATTAATATATATACTAATTGTTATTATTGGAAAGGTTTAGAGTTAGGGGGGATTAAATAAGCGTTCTTTTTTTATATAACAGAACTTAACGTACGGGCTGTCGCGTATATAGGGATCCTTCTGTTACGCGTTACTACGATAACAGGCGGCTACCCGTATGTATATACATATACCCATGCCTACGAATAGGTTATAGTACGTATCCACGTATTTCAACATTACTTTCGCCTTATTACACAGAACTTGTTATTTTTATTATATCAACTTTATTAATGGCCTTTTTTCAAGCCAGTACAGTCATATTCCCAGCGCGATTAGGCGTTAGGCGGAGATTAAAATGACACCGTTACGTCTCCAAACTATGGCTACAATTCACACGCTTACGGGTCTTAAGACTACGAGGCACCCTAAGTTCTTAATCGGGTGGATAGCGCAGGGTCTTTCTGGCTCACACGGGCCTGTATGAAGCCTACGTTACAATACCCCCCGCTAGTATCTTCAGGACTATTTCGTAGTAGCTAGTCTGTCCCCGCCAAGGGGCATTTCCCAATGATGGTAATTTAAAAAGATATAATCCAACCACAACAATAAGAACTTTCAACAAAAAAATTCAAATAAAACATTCCTCTTAAATTATATTTGACCCAAAAAATTAGACTAAAAACTTATTGGTAATGTCACAAGAATCTGGAGTATAAGTAAAACGTACAACGGAAAAAAATTTCATTCTTTAGATGTGAAACTTATAGTATGCCTACAAATCTGTTGATAGATAAAAACTTAACATATTGAATTTATACTCCTTCTTTTCGTATATTGTACTAAAAAGGCTATCTATTACTTCACGATATATTTATGAATAGTTCGAACCTTTCGCCATTTACATAATATAATAAATAAAAACTTTAAAAAAAAAGTTCAATTAGCTTCATAGGAAATGAACTAAACTACTACAATATTTACGATGAAGATAGCTACAAAAATTGGTAAAATTATCTATGAGTTAACTGTTTAACAATATGCGACGAGATAAGCCTAGTTTAAAAAGGCCACATTATATGAATAGATCTGAGGAACAGTTATAGAAATCCGCGAATTCGAATACCCACTCCAAATATGGGACAGAACATACGAAGGATTTTTCAATTAATTAAAATAGTTACATCGAATAATATTATAACGTACAAATATCGCAAACATACACGCACAAAATAAGAAAGCCGATGGTATATCCATCATAGATACGCTAAATTCAAAGAGAAAAACAATCACAAAAACGCAAAATAGAAAACAAGTTGCAAGACAAAAAAACAGAAAAAATAAATCATTACAAGGACAAAATAATGGAGAATATGAAAATTATGGCAAAGCTACATGTTAATTGACAAAATACCCGAGTAATGGACGACTTAAAGTAAAACAAGTCTTTTTAAAAATATTTACAAATTAAAAAGAGGAATATAGTTAATATGTACTGTGTTAGGAATTGTTCGACAACTTTACGAAGGAAAAAAAATATAAAAACCTTAACAAGATATTATGAACAAAATACGTAACGGGACTTGGAACAAGAACTTTAACAATAAGCTGACAATGACAAAATACCAAGCTGAAAACACATACCTCTACAAAACAATCCGAAAAGATTTTTAACACAACTAAACTATTTACTAAATATTTTCAATTAAAAATAGGTGTAACAACAAAATTTTAAGGAATTATGTCCAACAATGAAATAGTTAAACACTTGACTGGTGACTATTTGTAAAAATTGCTATCCTTATAATAAGGAAAATCGGCGACACATTATGATTGTGACAATACCACAATATTCAAAATTAAATTTAAATCTGAAAGAAAACGTCTTCAATGATAACACCAGTCGTTATTACTATCATCAAACCAATTACATTTAATATTATAGACACATTTATACTGGTACTCCGATCCTTAAAAGAAATGAAAAAGCTAAAGATTGTCATTGACTTTATTACAGACGAAATAATTCAAAACAAACACTGTTTCCTATTAACTGGGAAATGGGGATGCTTGTAATTTTGATTATAAGGTCTAGAAGCAGCCATTTAGAATCTAACTGAAGTGTAATTATGACTATTACACAAAAGATTTACTTATTCAACCTTAAACATATTTTATAAATTCATTTGAACGCGAGATATATACATAACAACCATGAATTCATGACAATATAGAGGAAACTTTCCACCTTTACCCAATTTACATGGCAATGTTACAACGATGAAATTTCTAATCTAAGGAAGATCAAGATTTGAATTTTGGGATTTTTCTGAATATACTATACTTGGATATTTTTCTGGTACTTCATATCGTTAATTGGACAACATCTTTCTACAACGCTAGATTTTCGAAAGCAATTTCAGCCAAATCTATATGGAAAACCCTACGGTATTTGTACATTAATACGTACATCGGATTACGAAAAAAAAATTTTTATAATGTTGAAATAAACTTTACAGTTACAGAATTCTAAGAAGACACCAATATTAAAGGAAACTAAAGTTACCAAATTTCAGTTGAAGCTCACTAAAACATTGAAAAACTATAAAACACCTAAAACATCCTTCATCTAATATACTAATCCTTCAAACAGAAACCGGCAAATTTAAAGCTAAAGGAAATATTTTACAAATAGCTGTAAAAGGAATCAACGATATAGCCGAGCAAGACGGAATAGTCCTAACCTTACTCGTCTTTATGGTATAACTGTTGGTAGGCCTTAGACGTTGCAACATTGTCGATTCGATTGGTCTTCGAAGTAACAGTAGTATTGTGTGGTCAGATGGTGGATGTATTGTTCTAGGTTTGGCAGACTGCTAGCCGGTCTGCACTGTAATTTGTATGGCCAATTGCTTGGCTCGTGCCCTAGTCTGAATCGGGCACTCCACAATCAACATACTTGCAGTCAGTACAGTCAACTTTACTGTAAGTAAAGTTGACTGACTGCACTGCAATTGACCTGCTAAAAATAGCAGTCAATACTGTTCCAACACTGACGGCTTTTTATTTTTGTGCCTGCGCACGTCAGTGTGGTCGACCAATCTTTTCCGGTTGCCACTGAATTTCCTCCTCGTCAACTGGCCAGACCCCTGTCAATTCCAGTTGACTTCCATACTGAATTGCACCTGATTTGACCTTAATTGCTCCGTTGCTTTGAGGTCCGAGTTTATCAATAATCGCTTGTTGTTCCAGTGCCACAAAGCTAGCCATTCCGACGAAGAGGGTGTCGTCAGTTTGCATGCCCACTATGCCGAAGTTCTTCTCTTGCGTTACCAGCAAATACGGATCGTATGTTGAAGATTTCATCGCCAACCGGGACTTGAAGTGCGACTGGTAGGTTAGGAAACAGTGGACGCCTGCTTTAGCCAATTCATACAGTGGTTTAACATACCGCATTACCGTTTCTGGTGAGTAGATGACATGGAGTTCCTGTAGTAACTCCAATAGTACAATCCGCTGTAAATCCGTTGTTGACTATGTGTAGGTTTGCATAATATTATGGCTATTAAGTGTAAACTTACCTTTAGTTCTGGCTAATAAACTTGTTGCCAGGGCAATTACTAAGCGTTAGCTGATTTTTTAAATCGTTGGTGACTACGTGAGGATTTAGTTCTTACCTTTATCTCTGTATCCTTAAGCGATTAGCCGTAACTTTTTATACGGCTACCCCATAATCTTACCTTTAACCTTGTAGATAATCCTCGACTTAAAGATCGTAAAGTTTAGGTCTTAGAGGTTAAAGTTAGTTTTCGGTATAAATTGTATTAAACCTCGAGTTAGTAGGCCGTCAATTTCAACCTTGTCGTTTTTTTAAAGGGTTTATCGAAAGTTTTAATAATCCCTTGTACCTTAAGTTTTACTGCCAAGTCTTTGTTATCCTTCTCTTTTCCATTTACTTAAGTAGTAGTGTAAATGCAGTTCGGTGTATATTTCTCTTTTTTAATATTCCTTTTTTTTCGGGTGTCATCCGCGTCAACAGCGTTTTATTTGCTTATCTATAATGGGCAAGAGGGGTTAATTTTAATTCGGTCGTTTAATCTAAGGGCGTTTATCGTTAATAACTCTGAGGTACGGTTTAATTTAAGTAATTCGGAAAGATGCATGACCATTATCAGTTTTAATAATTACTTTAGAGTTTACAATACTTAATATCTTATACAGCCCCTCCCATTTATATGGCTCTCGCTACACGAGAACTTCACTTTACAGTAGCAAAGCAAATGCGTCGATTGTTATAGGCCTATTTTTGGTGTTAAAAACGTTGTTAACTTAACGGTGTGCCGATTCCCTTCGCAATTCCCTTAAAGCTTTGTTGTAAATCGTAACACGTTTGTAAGTATTTGCTGAAGGCAGAGATTCACTCGTTAGGGATAGGTACGTTCCAAAGACTATTAACGTTAGCACCAGGCTTTTAAGGCCTACAGTATCGTTTAAACCCTTTACTGTTATTTATAAGCGTGTCTCCAGATTCGTAAAACTTTCAATTTCCAACGTAAGAATACTATACGTTCGGCGAAGTAAGGCTTTTACCTTTTTAACCTTTTTAATACTTTAATAATCTTTTACAGGTACCTGTTCATATTGAATACCTATCATTTTGTCATTTTTCGAAAATTCCACCGCTATAAAGAAAATACCGTTATCGTGGACAACAACATTAGTAGACCTAGGTATATATTAATTTATAGCATCCTTAACGTTTTCCACGTATTCTTTGCTGAAGACAACTTTAGGAATTTATCTTCGTAGAAAAATGTTACAGAGTCAACGACGTAAAAAATAGGTTTATTATTTAAGTAAAATATATTAATACAGATTTTATAATTAAGGTCCTTATTATTTTTTAGCGTAAACTTGAATTTCCGAGGAGCTTGGGTATGCATTTGTCAATAGTATAAAAACCTTTTAATGGCTTTTATGGCGAATTATTTCATGTCGTTATTTTTTGCAGATTTTAAGGTTTTATATAGCTTGTTAATAGCTGGATAGTTGAAACGACAGTGTAATTAACGTATTTCCGGCTCTGTTAAGTTAAACACCACTATTTCCGGACCTTAAAAGTAAAACTATAAGTGCCTTTACTTAAAGTTGAGCGGAAACCTTTATCTTTTTTTACCCAATTCATTTACGTTGACATCTATATTAACGCCGAAAATTTTCCTATTTTTCAACTAAAGTAAAAAAGTAGTAGGTGACTTAATGATAGGAAACGAAATTTCTCCCACAACAATTTAAATTAACTTTGTTTTTAATAACAATCGTTATTCTCCTAGGCTAAAGTCAACTTTAGCCTTGCTAATATCGTAACGATTAATTTCAATAGATGTAGTTATTTTCCTCCGTAGTTACATATACTGCGAATAGCCTTCTATTAGGTACCTTGCCGCCCCAGTATCTGGTATAATACCTTAAAACGTATAACCCGCGTAACGATTGCGAAGGTTAAAGGTATATAAGGGGTTAGAGGCATAATTAAGTCAAAGGTAAGGGTTTTAACTACCTAAACAGTATAAAAAAGCATGGTTAGCTAATTATTAAGCCGCCGTATGGAAAATAGTATTTTTATGTTACTTGATTTGATTAGGATCGTTAACGGCATTAGTTAGCTTATTGCCTTTAACATTTGTAACATGGCTTAAATAATCTTATTCTGAAGTAATATAGTACTGGATGTAATACACTACTTTCCTGTTATTATGCTCGGCGGGAGGGTAACGAGTCAACTAATAGCCAGCCTTACCATAAATCCAAAGTCTTTTACCACTATTAAGACGATAGTACTTATGGTTAACGGGTTCGCCTAAATTTTATTAACGTTAACGTAGGTGTTGCCTTTAATTTTGAGCCGAGGTTAATAGACCTAACCTTAGTCGTTGTAGGCGCCCGTATTTTCGATCGACGTAATTAAACACACTAAAGTATTACCTTATTTACGTTAAGTTGTTAACTTGAGAATACATACCGAACGAGTTTGGTATACGTGCTATTACGGTGGTAATCAAGGAACGTAACTAGCTAAAAAAAGCCTTTACAGGTAGTATTTAAGCATTATAAAGCGTATTCGAACATATTAACGACCGTAACAGGTGCCTGTACCTGCTCGCAAAGTATGGTTTCACTAACTTGGGCTTTTCCCATTACTTTTTAACACATTATTAACTTGTTAAGCATTTAATTAAAAACATTCATTAGTAATTTCTCGTTTTTCTTCTTTGCCATTATTATAGTTTATTGTATAGTAGCTCAGTTTGTATAATATTACGTAAGGTGATCGTCGTCTTCGAAGTAGCCCTTTATCCCATCCTAAATTTCACGAAACGTGGTAGCGTTTGTTAAAATGGTCAAGTAGTAGTCGTTAGCGTAACCTGGAAGGATTTCGGGAAATAGTAAGTGAAAACCAGAAGGTAGGACCTCCATCCACTTGCAAATATTCAGGAAACGCATTATCTTGGTATCGAAAAGATTGTAAAGCTTTCCGTCATACTTTTTTATTTCCTCCTAAATCTTACGAAATTCATTATCAACCTGTAGTTAATATTCATTATCTTAACTGGTATTAGAGAAAGATCGCGATAGTTATCCAAGGTTTAGTTGGTATTTCCTAGAGGTTTAAATCTTAAAGGTTTCGAAACCCGGCACTAAAGGTAATTGCCAATTGCCTAGCTTGAGGGGTAAAGTCCTATAATAGGGCTTGTGGTAAGTTCGCGCGCGTAGGTGTATCTAAAGGTAAAAGTTTCTCAAGGGTTTTATCGGTGAACTTGCTAAAGGACGATGGGTACTTAAAGGTTTTAGGAAGCCTAACTATTTTGCTTAATTAACTGGTGTAAAGCGCCAACGTCAATACCTCTAGCCGCATTAGCGGCCGTTGCTTCGCATGCTTTACCGCCGCTGAAAGCGTACTCCGCACTATCACGTGGTGGTATTAAACTGCTGAGAAGTTCAACAGGTTCCTCATCGCCAGCGTGTAAAGAGGTTTAACTTAGATAAGGGTAAAGGAGAGATCCTCCAGATCGTATATAAGGGCGTTAAGGTGCCTCAACACCTTTCCCTTTTCCCTAAAGATCTTAAGGATTAGGATCCTAAAGGTAGTTCTCCTATTAGGCCAGTTTAAAAAATGGTTTTATCAGTCCTACCGGTATTTTGTTAGGAATATAAATACCACGGCATATAACCTCTTTCTTCAACTTTGTCTTAACCGTTCATTGGATTATTTTCCACATGTCAAGAGTCTAATAGCTAAATAATTCACGGAAATCCTAACAGGCGTACGCACAACGACCGTATTAGTTACCGAGATCCGCTTCGATAATATACTAGCCAACGTAGTTGGTCAGATAGGCTCTAGTCAGGGTCTTATTAACGTCCGTAATCCAAAATTGCTTGTTGTAGTAGTTGAGGAAAACTAATATGAGGGCTTCAACTTGCTTTATATATTCATAAATTAGGACTATCTTAACGGTTTGGATTATGGAGGGAGTGTAGGGCGAAGGACTTGGTGATCTTCGATGTAGGGACTTCGTATTTTGGCTTAAAGTTGCGTAGAAACTTGGCGACTTGGTGACTTGTGGACTTGGCGTAAGATCACGTGACGTGGCTTTTTCGGCATGATTTGGTATTTTCGCTTAATGCATCGAACTTGACGATTAAATTGATGTGGTAAATATAAAAAATGAAGTATAGGCAAAAGTTTGAAGTGGAGGGTAAGGTCGGAGGTTGTTGTTGGTGGTGGTAGAGGTCGAAGGTTGTTTGTTGTGGTTATTTGGCGTAGGCACTTAGTCGTTTTTGCAATAGTAACACCCGCAGTAGTACTGACTTAGTCATTTGCTAAATTAACGGAATTTAAGACTTCTAACATTCAATCTCAACGTTTTTCTTTAAAAAGGATCAATAAAGATTTCTTGGTATTTTCGATAGCGATACCGTCGCTATCTCTAAATTGCCGTGAAAACCGACGTAGCCTAGAAGTCTTCTCTACTTACTACCGTGAAAACCAACGCAGCAGTAGAGGCCCTTCGCAAGAATCTTTCCTCTACCCCAGCGGTCGTATAACTTAAATTGTAACCGGAAAGTAACTTCATCTTCTACTTGACCTATCTGTGCTTAACCCAGAAGTCAAGTACTAATCAGTGTTAGTAGGCCTTAGACGTTGCAACGTTATCGATTCGATTGGTCTTCTAAGTAATAGTAGTATTGTGTGGTCAGATGGTAGATGTATTGTTCTAGATTTGTCAAACCGCTAGCCAGTATGCACTGTAATTTGTATGGCCAATTGTTTGGCCCGTGCCCTAGTCTGAATCGGGCACTCTATAATCAACAGACTTGTAGTCAGTACAGTCAACTTTACAGTAAGTAAAGTTGACTAACTGCACTGCAATTAATCTGCTAAAAATAGCAGTCAATACTGTTCCAGCAATACCCAAGTTTGAAAAACGAATTTCCATCATAAACATTAAAATTTACAAGGAAAAACAATCATAATAATATCAGGAATGAATTAAGGAATATATAAGTATAACAATAAGAGAACTATGTTGATTATATCATGAATACACTTGATATGACAAACGTACCATTATTATCATTAAAAATAGAAGTCTTTATATAGAGAGAAAACTTAAACACCTAGGACGGACTGCTTAATAATATTAGCACTATAAATTCGAAAATTATCGTTTACATAGCCAACGGATATCTCGAAATTCTTTTGATTCAGGTACAACCATACTATTTAGGGAATAACATCAATATTAAACAAAGTGAGGCATCGATATACGACTCACCTGCCCCTATCATTGATAAACTCATAAAACGAAGACTTTGAGACGATGAAGAAGGCAACAAATTACTCTACGATGAATATGAACCTGAAATTATGAGACACAACGCATAAATAACTTAACCCACAACACACGTTTCATTGTCGTGATCAATATGTGAAGCAAAAGTTATACGAAACCATGTTAAACACAATAGCAAAAGGGTACATAATAAGAGGATATTCGTAATATGTCTCGTTACGACGGGGAGACATTACTACTACAAGAATTAATTACGATAACAACGGAACATACAAAGTTAACTTTAACTTAAATAAATTACTATAGTTATTCGAATCCAGGATTATTAAAAACAATTATAAAACCAATCACTTTTTTCATGCTTCAATCATTTACCTTATTTATATTCTACTAAAAAAAACATTCAAATACTGGGTATCAATATTAACGTTGATGTTAATAAGCTAATTAAGGAAAGAAGGAGGGTTTTTTTCGCCTTTGAAGAAAAATATTTTTAATTTCGTTTTTAAAAATAAATAGTCATGCCAATAAACTTGACGAAATCAGAGATACGTTAATTTTATCAACCTTTCAATTATACAACCTCTTATAGGCTATATAAAGTTTTTAAATTAGTAGCATATAAGATAAAGAACACTGAGTATAACAAGGTTTTGAAAAACATTTCCACTATTATAAAACCTATGTTTGAATACCCAAAAGGTTTCAATTTTCTCCAAAGAACCATAATGACCTTAATTTTTAGATAGTCAGTAATTTTTTTAACTTAGACAATAAACTCATTTGTCATGTCGTAAACTCGGAAACCTCTTGCTAAAATACGAATTTCCTCATGTTATTATCGACGAAAGATATTTAGAAAGCTTGAAGGATATTATGAATCAATAATTAGCTGGAACAACCAACGTTGTTATCTATAACAATAATATTAACTTCCAACCAGAAAAATTCCAAACTTATTACAAGATAATAGAGGTTTAGTTAAAGTAGTGTTAGTAGAACTTTATTGTTGCAACGTAGTCAATTCTAATCTCTGCCAGAAGTAACTGGTGTATTTAATTCAAGTGGTGATATATTACTTACAAGTTTTGCGTACCGCTAGCCTGTCTGCATACTGAATTATATATTTAATCTCTGGGCCAGTAACTTCATTTGACGTGGTAAATTATTATACTTGACTTGCAGTTAACACAGCTAAATTTATGAAGAATGTAATTAACTTTCAGTTAGTATAATCAACATGCAATCAATATAGTTAAATTCACTGTATTACATCTAACTGTTGTTTTAATGCTAGCTACTTTGAGTTTTGTACACTTATATTCAAGTGGTAAATCACTAATTTGAGGTAATTCTTGAAGTTCTTACTAATTCAGTTGGTTAGACCCATATCAATAAAAGTTGAATTTGTACCTAAATTGAATTTCATTAGAATCTTTCGCTTTATAGTCCCAGGTTTCGACTTCCTTAATTCCTGAATACAACTTTTTCATTATAAACTTGCGCATATTACAGAAATATAGTCTAATAATTGCGTACCGCTTACCAATGGGTCCGAGTATATTTGTATTTTATACTATCATTGTCACTATGACCTTGTTAGCTTTTCAGTTTGCCAAGGTATATATATTTCTTCAAGTTTTATTTCGGGTGGTTCATGTAGCCTTCGATTCGTATGGTTAGCTTATTAATATGTATATATCTTTCTTAGATGTAATTAGTCGTAGATTTAGTTATATTATTATCTGTTGTTTGTAAGGCCCCTGCCTATTTCACGTGAAGTTAAAATAGTATAAGAGTAACCAGAAGATTGGTATTGTTGTAGTATGATATGGATAGATCGGAAAAAGTATTCCAGAGAGTGCAGGCCACGGATGGAAGGTTTTAAACCTCCTATCCGAGTAGTAGCCCTTTTGCCGTGCGCTCTGGAATACCCATTATAGACCGCTCCATGCATTACTGTACGCTTTGGAATATCCATTACAAACCACTCCATGTATAATACACTTTATGTCTTGCAGAAGTACAGCCTACAACGTAACACGTTATTATGTACTCTATAGTAATGCACCTTACAATACAGTACATTGCCATTTGTCCTATATATACTAGCTATAAGGGTATATAGTAATATCCAAACAGGTAGTCTTTTTTTCTTTTTATATTCCGTACCCATAGCTCAGTAGCGACAGTGTAATAGTAACGATTACATATATGTAATCATGTAATAACAATGTGATTATAACATCAATTACAAAGGTCCAAATCAACAGTTTTTATAGTAACAATATGGTTACGGTACCAGTTATAAAAGTTCGAATCAGTAATTTCTAGCCGCGGTAGTAATTATAACAAAGGCTTGGGTAATGTAGTCCAACGGTAACGACATTGTTATTAATAGCGCCTTTTATTATTTCCGACAAATGTATGATTACGGAAAATTTACAAGGGTATTTTCGTAGGGGTATTTACGCCGTCAGGTATTTGAGATGAATATAAAAAGGTACATTGTTCTCGATTTAAGTAACACTTCTTTTTTTCCCTTTGAATGCGCGTAGTTTAAGCTAATACAAGTCCCTATTCCAACTTGACCTTTATTTTAATTAATTCAATCAAACCGCTCTAATAGGTAGATCACCTAATAGATACTCATATACTAACTTCTCTTTTAAATTAATACTGCGCTAAAACAAGTCCGCCAGACGCCATTTAGTACGCAAGCGACGTCGCGCCGCCGCTACCGCCGCCACAACTGCCGCCTATAATATCAACACTACTACCACCGTTTACAGCGCGTCCTTGTCAGGCATAATCTCCTTAATAGCCGTCTCTCTCCCGGCCTCCCTATACCCCGCCGCCGCCTCCTCCCTAGCCTTTTCCCCCTTCGCTGCCGCCGCCTCCCCTTCGATTCCGCCTTCTCCCGTCGCTGCCGTTACCCCGGTTTTATCACTCTCCACCGTCTCCGCCTTTCCTTTAGCCTCACCTACCACTGCCAACACTCCACCCTTCCCACCCTCCCCCTCCCCCTCCCCCTTAAGCTCCTCGAAGAAGGAGCTAAAGGCTCTTAAGGTTATAAACCCTACCCTTTCCTAGCAGGTAAAAACCCCCTTATTTATGAGGGCCTCCCAATGCCATAAACGCAGCCTTACGACGCTTTCCTATTGTTTATAATCGTTAAATTCACCCGCGTATTTGCTTTTAATATTCATGTAAATAAGGAGTGGGAGGCAGACCTGCTCCGCCGCCTAAAGCTTCGCATTTTCAGGGTACGCTAGGAAGCCTTTTTAACGAATAAAACGTCAAAACGACGTACCCGGATCGGTAGCTCCGGGCCGCTAATAGACAAGTCTTATGTGCCGTGTATCACGTCGGAAGCCGCGGGAAAGTTCTTTAGCAATTACTATGAAAACGGGGGTTATTTAGCTCGTTACCACCACTACAAGCAGACTAACAATAGATACGCCCCCATTCCATTAGTCCTAAGGCCGTAGGCCGAAGCTGTAATATACGCCTACCGGATTAAAAGTTAAAACCGATTTCCAAAATCCTCGCTCCCAAAAAAACAATATTTGGAGCGCTCCGAAAAACAACTTGGTTCGCAAATAACTAGAATAAGCCAATGCTAATTAGTAATAAACGCCAACCGGTGAATTAAAAAGTCGGCAACCGCCATCACTGCCTGAAAACTGGGCCTGCGTATATACTACATAGGTGAGTTTAACAATGTTTTCACACGTCGTCATAAAAAGGGTAAAAACACCCCTACGCCCTTGCCTAAGATATGCGACCTAAGGCGCAAGGCCATATCCTTATTAGCGCTAATAACGTCGATAACGGTAATTGCGGTAACGCTAATACAAAGGAGGAGAGCGACGAAAAGGATAGTAGGGACGCAACGACATCGCCCTTTCCCTTTCCTTTTAACAGTGATTAACTGCCCTTTATAGCCGATCCGGCATACCCAGCTACATTAACGTCATTACTTTCCGTATAATCGTTTAAAAGTAACAGATGTAACTTATATTATATAAAGCAAAGAGACATAATATGCCAAATACGCTACTATATCGTAAATTGAAAAAAAGGAGAAAAATAGTAAAATACACAATAATGCAGATGTATGTAAGGTAAAGTATGATAGTATACCAAGGGCGGCGAGAAATAATAGATTGAAACAGAGGAATAAAAAGAAAAAGAAATTCGGTAGGGTCGACGTATATAGAACAAAAAGTGACAGAATATGAGAAGCGGCGCGAAATAATAAGGTTGAATAAAAGCAAATTCGTAAAGCCGGCATAGAAGAAAATTACACACCAAGGTACAAATCGGGGAGCAGCGCGAATAGCGAATTTCGAACCGCCTTAAATTGACAAAATTCATACGATAACTATGAGGGTTGCAAAACCTTTCCAATAACCTTAATAAACAGTATAATTATCGATATTAGTATTTCCAATGCTCCTTTTGGTGTAACTTTAGTTATCGCGTCTGCTACATTTAATTTTTCATTAATTCATTTTATTTCTTCGATTTCCCGACCCTTATATAACTCGCGAAAAGCTATAATATCGATTATCAAACGTTTTTCTATCGTAGTACTTAGTTTCACTAAACACTTATAAAAAGAGAAGAAGTTAATACATATAAAAAAGGATAAGATGAAAATTAAGGTTGAAAATAATCATCCGGTCCATTATTGCTAGGGTAATACTCGAATCGAAACCTCTAACTATGTTATAGATTTCTAAAGCTAGGACATCTCTCAAACTACTTTTACACTCGATAAAGCTCCAATAAATAATGTTTCCACGGAACTTAAAGCCTTTTTGGGATGGTATTTTGTTACCAAAGACTAAAACAAAGCCTATTTACAAATTACTGTCGCTGTTATTAGCGAATTAACCGTCAACAAAAATGGATAGTTTCACAGTATGCATATATAACGGCGTAAATTGACAACCGCGCTTTAAATTATACATTTACCACAAAAATCACTAATTAAGCGCCTTAAATGCATTATTCGATGTGTCGGTTCAACACTACGCGTCGACCCAAGAGTCGAATGCTGCTTTCAGTTATGTTATAAAAGTAACCCCAACACTACGTACGCGTTGAAATTTGTGTTCATCGGCCCGATTCGCGCTATCTAAAACGACGAAGGCAACATTATCCGATTACCCTTTCTACGCAAATCCCAAAACGCTGTTCCGGAATACAATAGTAACACCATTAAAGTTAATTATATAGTCTTCCGTCAGGTACATCTTAAGTTTACCTTTAGACCAACCTCTAAAAGTTTCCTCTCCTTAAATACGAAAACAAAAGCGTTACATAAAGTTAATTTATCGTTCGTTTATATACCTATCAGTATAAAGCCCTCCGAACGGGCTTTTAATACTAATAGGTACGGGTCAAAGATTAAGCTTATTATCTCGAGCCGTTCCATATAATACTTTTAGTAGATATTATATTAGTAAATACCAACTTTACCCAAGCCATAAAACGGTTTAATAATATACAAAATAGTTCTAGGTAGGTAATACCTTTTAAAATCTATAGGTATATCGGCGTAAATACGTCATTTAAACTACTCCTTAAACTGGATGTATGCCTACGTTATGTTAAGGAGTTCGAAATGTAATTTATTATAGTTTACCAAAAGAGGCTGTTGACATAAGAGTAAAACGGTGTCTAACCCGTTATAAGGTAGGCGACTAAGTTATAATATCCTTTTTACCATTATCGTTATAATATTTTTTAATCAAGCAGGTTTCTTCATAAGGTCTTTCGGTTTCATCCTTCATTTTGTAAACCAGGCGAATATGATAAATTTTGTAAGCGCTATAAATCGCTAAGTCAAACCGTTTAAAGTGAAATACGCCTTAATTAATTCAAGTAGAAATTTCTATTTAGGTTAATTATTCGAACGGGGTACCTAAGGCAATAACAATGCCATCGTAACGAGGTTTAAACTAAGATCACGGTCTTCCATCTCCTTTTAAATAATAAAAAGCCTACGGAAAAGGTCTCGAAGAGTTTCTTAGTCTTCGAGCCAAAAAGACGGCCCTGGCAGCGAGGCTCTAGTGAGGTTAATACAGGTGGGCCGCTTTCGTTTAGTAAAAGTGGGCCGAATAGAAAATTCGGGGGGTAAATTAAAACTAGAAGCGGTTTAAATTCGTCGTTCTATGGAGTATCTAGTTAACGATTTTGTTCGAAATACGGTTTCGAGCCGCTTCCATCCATCTTTTACCTGTACTTTCGTACCATTATTTAACGAAACAAACTTATACCATTTGGTAATTAAACTAGCACATTATGCCTTTTTAACCTGTTAATCTTCCAAAAGTTAGTTTATCCTTCCTTCATTCTTCAAATCAGGACCTTAAATTGCAATGGCAAGTCCAAAATACCAATTTCACGTAGGCTATTCCTTATAGCTAACGCTTTGGATATATCGTTCTTAACCCGCAATAAACGTAATACTACCATAACCTTCGTCATACCATTTACACTCTACAACGTAATTAGTAATAATACAAAGCTTGTATAAATCCTTAGGTAAATACCAAAACCAAAGAGCGTATAGATAAGCCTACTTATGCTAAAAATATTATTAACGGGGCTAACCACTATTTAAAGGATAAATATCTTAAATCTAATACCTTTTATTTCCTTAGAAAATACTATATACTCTTTTTTGAACGGTTTATAATACCGCTTAAATTTTCCAATGCCCTATAAGGCTTTTACCAAAATATATTTACACTTGTTACTAGCTATTCAAGACTTAATACGCTATTCGGTAAAGTTGAGGGCCGGATTAACATCGTGCATAATCTAGTTTGGAGGCCCTGAAGAAACGTTTAACTAACAATTAACCAGGGAATTATAATAGTTTATAGCGAAAGCGTTTCTTATAAATTTGGCGTCCTAAAATAATAATGCCGCATCGACGGTGTAAATGTCCGATTAGCTATTTAAGTATATAATATTAATAATTACCTTATAGTTAAAGTCTACATCATCCTAAAGGCGAAACTTAAATCTTTATATGGCTTACGAATATAACTAGAACTTATAACAAAACTTTTTAATAGCTTTAAATACGGTTATTCCTACATCCGTATAGCCTATGGCGTGAAACAGTCGTAAAAGGCGTTTTACAGCCGGGTTTTCGTATCGGCGATATAGTATACGAAATTCTGGTTACGTTAAGAAAATAGTCTTAATTATACTTACATTTAGGAAAAATCATAAGCGGCCGAATTTAAGCCAAAGCGGTACGGATACGCTATCCAAAGGGCGGATAAGCTAATTGGTTGTATTTTGGACTTTCATTCCGTACTTATTCATATTAGCTAATAAAAGTAGAAATAATATTTCAAAGTCCATTACATGAAACTTATTCAGTCTGAATCACGTAATTACAACGCCCGTTCTAAACGATAACGTTTTATCTTCATTAAATAAAACCTTTCGGGGTTTGACTATTTGGTCTAGCTAAAATTTTGGAAACCTTGTCGCGAACGCGGCGAATTATCACTTTCAGGCTGTTACTATTTCGGCTATACCAGATTCAGGAATAATGCCTTGAAACCGGTTGCTGTATCTATCTAAAAACGTAAACTATAACGTTATATGTGCGTTAAACACTCTATCTACACAATCAAGGCCTGTAATATGTAGAAAAAAGGCGAATTATAAACATTTGAAAATACGTTAGGTAGTCTCATCGTCATAGATTTTCAGGCAAGTATTATTACCTTAAAAATCTTCTTATACGGATAAATATTCGTAGGGATAAACGTCAAGATTATTATTTACTCCTTAGCATTAAATTATTTATATTGTAAAATGAGCTTTTATCCGATCCTCAAATACATAATCGGCCTAAAACTATCGTTGAATCCGAATTTACCCGTAAAAAAGGTAGTAAGTAAACCAGAAGCCGATCTTACCGTATACGATATAACGCTTTTGCAAACCCACGAGGCTCCGTATACCTTTTGGCAAGTATTATTATTCCCGCGGCGCGTTTCTCCTATTTCTGAACAATCGTCCCTATCCCCTATTGCTAAGGTTTCCTTATTAATACTTATACTTTAAACGCTCGTTTTACTTTAGGTATATTTTAAATCTTCGATCGAAAATGTGATAAATAGTCTCAAAAAGGTTTACTTTGGTAATATAACCATCGCCTTTACTTTTATCGGCTACAAATACTAATCCAAGACTCGCCCATCGGCAAATAATTGTTTTAAGCAATGTCCTGAAATTTGTATAAGAAGCCTTTAAATACTTTTTAGGCTTAAAAAATATAAGGTCTAAATCTGGGTTTCCGCATAATACTTTAGTCACTACTTCAATAATCAATTTGTTACCTTTATATTCCGGTCTAATAGTTGCCTAACACTTTGGAAAATTATCCAATAAAGCAGTAAAAACCTCATGTAGGTTTTTATTAGCGTTTTTATAGGGTTTTTACGGATTCCCAAGTTATACCAGTCCAATACTTATAAAAAAGTTCGTAATTAATCCCTATATCTAATTGGAATTTTAAACGGTTATCACAATCCGTAAATATATCCACCTACGTAAAGTGATACATATAATATTCTTTAGATTACCCAAACAATATACCAGTGAAAATAACATAAAACTAAGATAATTCGATATTAAGTCTCTTGCATACATTAAACATAAGATGTATTTTATTATCGAGTATATCGTATAGTTTCCCGCAGTAATTTTCGTCGCTATCCCAAAGCCAGGCGAAATTAGTAAACTTTATAGGATCACTCCTATGAATAGGAAAGTGATACGATAAAAGGTTACGGTAAAGGTAGTAATTGGCGGGTATCGGTACTTAGGGTACGTATTGACGTTTTAAGCCGCTCGTTGTTTCTTAAATCGGCCATTTTCGGTGTCTCGGCCCTTCCCATTATAGCCGAACGGGGTATTAACCGTATTTAGGGAATGGTTTGGTATTTTATTTTATTTCACAGTATGTGTTGGTATAGGTGTGTATTATACGCATGTGATTGAAAAGAATTATAACTGCTCTTCTTCTTCTTTAAGGTCTATATTCCTAATTTAGGATATAGGTACAGTATTAGGTCATCACACGCCTTATACTCGTTGTTTTGTTCGCATATCCTCTACCACCTGTTTTTTTATTCCGTTAGGTAACATCCTTTTACAAATTCCGTTTGGTACACATCTTCATCCTCCCAATCTAGCAAATCGATAAGTCGTATTATTTCGAATAGAGAATTTACAAGGCGGCTATTTCTATTTTCTAAGGTACTAATACCTTCATTTTGTAGTTATATACTTACAGCGTTGGCAATGAAGAGGTTTTTTATTTACCACATACCTAACGTCCAGTTCGATTTTTTTTATGAAAATAAAGCAACATATCTGGTCCTTAGGTTTTCTCCTCCCAGTAACGAAAGATCACGGTTAAGATATACGTATTTGACGTACATAAGTATCATTCCTCAACTATTGTATTAATAGTATTGTCCTAAAGGTACAAGTTGATTTCGAACATTATAGTCTTTCTAATTCCCATATACTCGACTAAAAGATCGAAGTAAGCGCTTATTTTCTCCGATGTTGTTAGTAATAAGGCCATAGCTCTAGGTATCTTAAATAGGTTGGATGTAACGTTTCCTTTATACATCTGGTATATTAAAACGGCGCAAATTTGTAGTTTGACGGTATAATTGGTTTTAGGTACGTTTACATTCCAAATTTATGGTAACTCTTTTCACAAACGGTAAATATAAAGTGAATAAAATGAATGAAACGGTTGAAATAAAACTACTAACACTTACTAATACAAATGAATTTCAATCGATTTATGAATGAAAAGTAACTAAAAACTAGTCAGACGTTTAGAATTAGTTCTAATAATGCTTAATACCACTACACCAATTAAGAGGCTAGTAAAAGTCAAACGTCATAAAGGCTAAAAGGGAAAAGGAAGCATAGGTATAGAGAGGTGTATTATGTGGTTTAGAATATCGGTCTTGGTTCGTGTTTGGAAAACGGTCCAGATTGTCGTGTCGTAGCCGCTCTTACTAAAGCGAATGGTTTGATTGTCGAGTTCAGATCGAACGGATACCAACTCAGGGTTTCGAAACTTGGTGGCATTGGCTTACATAACCTGGTACGTCGAAACGCCAAATAGGAGTTAATAGTGGCGTAACAAGGCTTTTAATCAATAGAACGCTAAACAAAAGTTAATAATATCATATTAAAGTTATCTTTTTTAAAGTTACTTAACTTCTATAATCTTTATACGTATCTTATGTAATTTTTATAAAAACTTAAAGTTAAAGCACAAACGGTTGGAACTGCTATAATATCACGCTATAGGTATTTAACTTGTATCTGTCTCTTTTTTCCTGAGCTATCTGTAGTTTACAGAGTCGGCTACTAATTAGTATCGGTAAAGTCTCCGCTTATTTCACGTAAAGTAAAAAAAGTAGAAGTGTTGGAATAGTATTACATGCAGTGAAGTAGGTCAACTTTAATGTAAGTAAAGTTGGCTGTACTGCAAGTTGAGTTTATTGCTTTATGCGGATTTACCGCATTAGATGTAAGTCGAGTTCAGTACGCTGCACTTGACTCTAAGGAACAGGCCAAGCAATTGGCCATACAAATTACAGTGCAGACCGGCTAGCGGTCTGCCAAGCCTAAAAGAATACATCCACCATCTGACCACGCAATATTACTGTTACTTCGAAAACCAATAGAATCAACAACGTTGCAACGTTCAAGGCCTACTAACAAGAAGAGTAATTATAAGATTGGTATTATTGTAGTAAAAGATAGATAGACCGGGAAAAGTATTCCAGAGAGTATACGCCACGGATGGAAGGTTATAAACCTCCTATCTGAGTAGTAGGCCTTTTTCCGTGCGCTCTGGAATACCCATTCCAGAAAGCTTCATGCATTGCCGTGCACTCTGGAATATTCATTACAAACCGCTCCATGCATGATGCACTTTGCGTCTTTCAAGAGTGCAGCCTGCAGCGTAACACGATATCGTGTATTCTGCAGGAGTTCACCTTGCAATACAGTGCACTGCCACTTGGGCTATGTATACTAGCTGTGGGGGTATATAGTAGTATCCATAGCTGTATTGTGTTTGTAGTTAATTTACCTATATTCAAACATTTTTCGGGTTCTATGTTGTCGAAATAAAATATTATATTCATTATTTCACTTGTTTTATTGGTTATATTTGACTTTGAATGGTATTTTGAAGGGTTCATAGAGTTTGTATACACTAATATAGGTATCTGAGGTATTTACTGTTATTTGATAATGATCCTAAACGTGTCGTTTGTAATTAAACCGATATTTAAGCTTGTGGTCATTTATTTAACCTCATATAATGACGCGTTGCGTAAAATAAGTTTATACTTGACAAATATTAAATTCAACAAGTTACTGATGATTTTGAATTATTCATTAGACTTATTTTCGTTAAGAAATATAGTAAATAATCCGATTCACTATATAAGGTTAGTATTATTCGTAAAAAGGCTATTCCTAAGTATTATTCATTTCGTTGTAGTTGAATCAACCAGTATTATATTAATACCTTAATTTTATTTTTTTTATTCGTTAATTAATACTTTTTTGTGACTTCCTAATGTCCTCATTTGATGGATTTTGAATTTAGGTCGTAATTTAGAAATCGTAAAATGTATTCGATTGACAAAATGTGCCAATATAAGTTATCAGAGCCGTTTATTTCAGGTATTGTTGTAATTTTGATTTATCGGTTTTTTTGATTCTCGCTAGGCTTTTGGTTTACCATTTTCAATGTAGAAAAATGTATATATTATAGGTATCATTAATATTACGCATACGTATAAACGATTTGTTGAAATGAAGTTATAAATTTTTGTTTCAATATTTATTTGATTTGAATTTTGAAAGACTAACCGTTTAAATAATATGTGACTTAACATTTATGAATGCATGCTTTTAAATGAATAATTCCTTGTTAATTTATATGCTAACGGTATCAAAGTTTTAGGTTTGTTCAATTAATGAATACAGGGTAAAAATTAACGTTTAAATACATAGTTTATTTCACGAGTAAATTTGACACGTCGAAAATTTATTAATGTTTACTCTTGTATGTTAGTGAAAGGGTTTGATGTATCTTATTAATATCTTAGTCGAAACCTTATTCCTCAGTTCTTTCAATAATTTTTAATAGTATAATTTATTCAATATTCGTAGTGAATCGAATATAATCCTCGTAATCTTATGGCTAACAAGGGTGAATTTTCCGCTTACGCTAGTCATTAAACTGACAGGAATTACAATGATTAAATGCTACTTAATATTTTGGCTTTTGAACGATTTGATAAGGATTTAGACATTGCTGTTATTACCGTATCTTTCAACAATTAACCTTGAATTTTTATACGGCTGATCCTTAGTTTTTCCTTTAACCTCGTGGATTATTCACGATTTTAAAACAGTTATGTGTTGCACTTTTAATTACTTCAATCGTACAAGTTAACTAACTCTTTATGTAAAAAATCCGTACATTTTTATTTAGTTGTTCCCTTAAATAGCTTGCCCAGTATATCAATAATATTCATAGTTTGAAACTTAAAGCAGAGATCTCTATTGAACTCATTTTTTGTGGTAACTAGGCCGTTATATATACCCTTCAATATTTTTCATCATTATCATCATCTTTTGTTTCAGTTTGTATCCTTCTTTTAGGTGGTTTTTCATGCAATCAACGTTTTATTAGTTTTTGAATGATCAGTGTGTCGATAAGGTCTGGTTCTTATTCGTTAACTTGAAAAGGTAGAAGATAGAATAGTATTGACGATATATTATAAGGAGAAGAGGTATCTGGATAGTGTATGCCTCTGGTGAAAGCTTATAAGATTCAAACTGGAACATGGCACTCTACTATATACTCTGCCAACTTCCCTTCTGAGGTGTGGCACGCTATCATTCACTTTTCAAGAGTGTACTTTCCAGCGTTACTTGTTATTGTACACTTTGCAAAAGTGTATTTTGGAACGTGACACGTTATCGTGTACTCTGCAAAAGTGCATCCTATAGCGTGACTATTATACTAACTAAAAAGATATAATCATATAAACATAGAAAATCATTTCTTTTTTGGTACCTTTCGTATTTATAATCTACTAATAATAGCGTAATTTATTCGAGTCTCTTAATTAATTGTTCAATCATAATAGTCTAATCAGCTAGAGCCCTAAATTTGTTGTTAATTAACAATAATAGTAATAGTATATTTTATTTAAGATTATAATTAGTAGTTCTGATAACGATAGTTTTAGTAGTTTCGGAAGATTGATAGAAAATGTTGGCAACATCTATGTGGGTGTGATTGTGAAGGCGTGATTATCGATATTACGTGTTTTTAAAGGGAGTATAAAAAATATATCGTTACAGATCCAGGTAAATTTTTTCCTCCCCATGACGTGTCTCTTATCTCAAGTTAGACCTTTAATTAATCATTTGACGTTCTCTCTCCTAAATTACTTGTCCTAAAATAACTGTTCGAACCTTTAGTAAAAATTTATCATTAAACTCATATCATATTCTAATCGTTTTTAAAATATATTATTTTTAAAAACAGGGACAAAAGGCGCCTTTCAGCGCGATAACATCACCGCGCCGAAGCTGTAGCCGCCGACGTACGTCGAATCTCTATTAGCACTAATACCAGCCCTAATAACAATAACATCTTATCGATTATTGCCTTTATTTTTTACTTTACTATCGCCGCCGATGAAATTGTTACCCCCTTTTGTTTTTCGTCGCCCGCCATCGACTAAACCGCCACCTCTCCTTTTTACTCTCCCTCTTTTCCCCTACTCTTTAAGAGAAGGAACAGAAAGATTTTAAATTTATTAACCTTATCTTTTCCCTGCGGTTAAAGACTCTATTACCCGTAGCGATTTCCCGCCGCTAAAAGCGTAGCATCATCGAACTGTAACGCGATACGTAATAATCTTCCCTTTGAATTGTATTATAATAATATCTATTTAAACGAGGTAGAGACGGTAGAGCGGGCTCGCCGCCTCGAGGTGCAGCTTGCGAGAGTACGTTGCGAGGCCTTTTAACGCGTGAAACGTTGAAACGGCGTACCCGGGTTAACGTTCCTGGGCCGCTAATGGATACGTCTTACGTATCTTATGTTACATCCGCCGCCGCGTGTAAGTTTATTAGCGATTACCATTAAAACAGGGGTAGTTCGTCCAGTTACCACCGTTATAAGCGGATTGGCGACAGGTACGCCCACGTTTCCGTAAATTTAATGCTGTAAGCCAAGGCTTCATTACGCGCGCACTATCTCTATAGTAAATTACTCATTTTTTCCATATTTGATTTTGGATTCGACTATTTATTATTTAGTTATTCAATATGTAATTTCATACTCGACGATTTTTAATTTACTTTTCCAATACTTTATTCGGGGTTTTACCAAAAGAAATTACTCTTTTTATACCCAAAACAAAACGAAGCTAATTAGTATCAAACGTTAACCGGCGGCTAAAGGAGACGATAAACGACATTACCGTTTCGCGGGCGGGTTCACGCATATATTATGCAAGCGAGCTCGACGATATTATCGTTTATTATTATAAGGAGGGCGAAGACATCCCGCGACCCCTTCCTAAAAATATAAACCCATGGCGTGGGGTGTTCCTCTTAGTAGAGATGCTAATGGCGGCGTTGATAGTGGCGGTGATATTAGTAATGACGACGATGACGGCGATGGCGACAGTAGAGGGGACGAGGACGAAGATGATGACGATGTAACTCTCACATCCCGCTCCCAATGCGGAAGTGATTAACTGAAATCTTTTACAATTCCCGATTTTCTCGGCTTTAGTGTAAATATTTGTATAAAAATGAAATTGAATTCATAAAATAAATCGTAACGTAAATAACAAACAATAAAGATGGAAATTGATGATATGTTTGTGAAGATATACAAAGTGAATATAAAAAGTGATAATATATTAGAAGAGCGGTAAGTCACAATTTTCAAGGGTGATAATGTATCAGAAGCGATGTAAATGGTTTTTTTTAAAGGGGAAGCGACGTGTTTGAGGTATAAAAGGTTTAACTACGGTTAATTTATAGAACTTTTTGAGTAATACAAGCGAAGAGGGTACTTGTAGATGCAAACTCTTTTAATATACTATTAGGGGAGCTTTTAGTTATCGTATTTGCTAGGTTTAATCTTCCGTCGATTCATCTTATCTATTTAATTTCGAGGCGGTTCTACGATTCGCGTAAACCTATGACATCGATTATAAGGCGTTTTTTGTTAGTAATGCCGAATTTGATAAGGTATTCGTACAGAAAAAAGAATTAGGTGTAAATTATTAAAGGAAAGAGTTTTCAATTAAGGTTAGAAATAATTTTACTAATCTTCATGGTTATAATAATACTGGAGGCTAATATTTCAACTGTACTATAGATTTTAAATGCTAAAACGCCCCAAGTAATCTGTTGAAATTTCATTTACCCCTAATAAATAACGCTGTTTTAGAGAGGAAACATGTTTCGGGTCAGTATTTCATTACATATAATAATTACACATCCCATTTGTAAGTTATAATTGTTTTTATTTGCGAACCCTTTATTGGTCAAAATATATAGCTTTATTATATATATATTGAAGGGCATAAATCGGAAGCCGTGTTTCAGATTATTAATTTACTATTCGAGACTCTTGTAAAACGCTTTATATATATTATCCAACGGGTTAACTTAGTATTATGTAGTGATAAAAATGTTTAACGCCATTTATGGTCATGCGACCAATATATTTTATACTTCACGTATTCGTTGATATTTGTATTTGCTAATCTAATTAATTCTCATTAGGTTAACAAAGGTAACTTTGTCCAATAATTCCCTTTGTATAAGTTTTAGAATATCTTTCTGGAGTTTGATGGTTATAAGAATGAAATTCATTAGGCGGCCCTCCGCTACATATACTTTTGATTGCGCGTTTAAGCAGTGTTTTTCAAGTTTCCTCTTCTTCAGAATAGAAGACAACGTTAAATACAATGTAACTCTATTTCCCTATTAAATTATAATAAACGTAAAGCGTTCAAACCGTAGTGTTGAGACTAGTAGGCTAGAGTCAAAGGTAAAACTAACCATTCCCAGCGTTTTTATAATTCTTTTGGTAGGTATCATACTAATATACTCCAACTTTGGTCAAATCATAAAGTGGCTTTGTAACATATAGAATTATTTCGGGTGGATGGTTTTTTGAGAGATTCATAAGTATAAGGGAATAAATATATTGTTTCAAATTCCATTACAACCACGTGTAAACTTATATAATATTTCGAGGATTAAAACGAAGGTTGTGAAGAATGCGAAGGAAGGTGGTAAATGTCCAAATCAAGCGGTAATTCGTTCGTTCCAAAGAAATCTATTAAGTTATAATATTTTTTTTCAATTTTATCGTTTCCCTTAACCATTATTTCCTTTTCATAAGATATATCGGTTTTATGTTTTATCTTATAGACTTACCGGATAAGAAATATTTTTTGGTTGTAGTAAATTACTAGATTAAACTTTTCAAAGCGAAAAACGCCTCATTTGATTAAGACATAGATCTTTTCATAAGTCGACTTTTTGAAAGATCCACATGGGGCTATAATAATGCTTTTATGATGGAGGTTTTTATTTATGTTATAGTCCGCCGTCTACTTTCAGGTAATAGAAGTTTTGGAACGTCTTTCATTCTTTAAAACAAGTGGACGCCCACAACAGCGTAGTACAGTTTTTTATAGTATAGGGTATTTAATTTGGGAAGGTGGAGGAAATTATAAAGGGTTATTCGGAAGGTACGTAAATTTCGGGGAAGGGCCGTATTAATTATCATAAAAATAGTGTGGTCTGTACCACTTATCGAATTATACTTTCTGGGATTTATCGTCTACCTTTTTCTCCTTATACTTTCGTACAATCGTTTAGCGAAATGAATCCGTATTGTTTTGAAAGTTTACAAGTAAATCGTGTTCTTCAATGCCGTTAATCTTTTAAGGGATAGTCCACCTTTTTTTTTTCTTTTTTCGTATTAGGACTTTAAACTTTAGCGGAAAATTGAAAAATCTTGTATTCCGAGGGCCGTTTCTTATAGAAAATGTTTTTAAAATACTATTCCTAGGACTTAGGGAACTCAAAACCTTCATATCCTTTATCATACCATTTCCACTTTGTACTGTTGTTGGTAATATTGCGGAATCCGTATGTACTTTGGGGTAAGTGCTAAAGGCAAGAAGCTTATGGAGTAGGTATTTCAGGCCAAAAGTGTTATTTACGTCGTTTATTGCTATTTTCAGGATTGATTTCTTTATATTCGTACCCTTTAGGTTTTTAGATAGGATTATATACTATATTTTTAACGGTTCGTAATACTGCTTGTACCTTCTGATACCCTAAAACGCTTTTACCTATATTTTCCTATATTTGTTTGCGGCAGCTTAAGATTTGCTTCACCATTTAATGTAGTAGAAAGTTGTGTTTATATCGTAGTTAATTCATCTCGGAGACTTCAGATAACAGGTCGTTTAGAAATCGATTAGAGTATTCTAGTAATTCGTTATGAAAGCACTCTTCAATGAATTCGCAGCCTGAAATGATAATTCGGTGTTGATAGTATACAGGTTAGCTATCCTTTAAGGTATTTAATATTTACAATAACCTCTTAATTAAAGTTACGTCGTTTTAAAGGCAGAAGTTGAATCACCATGGAGCTTGCAAGTATAGCTGGCATTCGTGGCAGAACTTTTCTATGGTTATAAGGGCTTCTTTTCCCATATTCGTGTAAACTACTGAGTAAAGGAGTCGTAAAAGGTGTTTTGCATCCAGGTACCCAAATCTTCAATATAATAATTGTAATTTTGGTTATATTACGTAAATAACCTTAATTATACGTGTTTTTAGGAATTCATATAGGTGTTTGAATTTTAAACGCAGTGGTACGGATATAATATGTAAAACGAGAATAGGGTTTTTCGTTGTATATCTATGGATATTACTATATACCCCTACAGCTAGTATATATAGGCCAAGCGGAAGTGCACTACATTGCAAGGTGTACTCCTGCAGAGTGCACAATCACGTGTGACGCCGCAGGTTGCACTCCTGCAAAGTGCATTATTCGTGGAGCGGTCTAGAAGAAGCGTTTCGGAGTGTATAGCAAAAGTTCCACTGCCTGGATAAGAGGTTTATAACCTTTTATCCGTGGCGTGCATTCTCTGAATACTTCTTCTAAACCAATTATTTATCTTTACTATAATACCAATCTTACGATTACTTTTCATTTATATTTACGATAATGGAGATCTTACTGATACAAATTAGTAACCGACAAGGTCGATTACAGATAGCTAAATAAAAAGGAGAAAACCCGAAGTTAAATACTTGTAGCAGAATGTTGTAGCAGTCCCAATTCTTTGTACTTTACCACTACAATTTACATAAACTATACGAGTGTAGAATTACGCGAGGACGCCTTGAAAACCCGAAATGTAGCAAGACTATGAAATCCGAAGTAAATTTAAGAGGAACCACTTTAATACAATATTATTAACCGTTTGATATGTCATATACTAAAATCTCTGTTACGTTAACCTTTAACTTGTTTTAGCGATTTAAACGTACCCGGATAACTTTTCAAGGGCGTCTCATTATGTATTAGGCTACGTAAGTTAAAACCACCAAGTGTTGGAATCTTTCGTTGGAACCTACCTTATCTAAACAAAGAATTCAAATCGTTTACGAAACCCAAAAACGATTATCAACACAACATTTACACCGTTTACGAAATCCAAAAGCGGTTACGAATATAATATTCACACTGCTCGCAACCACTAAAAGCGGCTGCAACATGACAATTCGAACCGTCTAACAATCACGAACCAGTCCTTTTATACCGGATTACACTATACACCTTCCCATATCCACATTTTTCTTTCCCCTTTTTCATTTGCCTTATCCGCTCCTCTACGCTCGCCCTATACCGCGTATTCTAAGTTTATATTTATGAAGTTTGAGTTTTACTAGTCGTTTAAATAATGTAGCGTTAGTAAACGTTAAGAAACTAATCTAAAACGCTTAACTAAGCTGTTCTTACGCTTTATTTACGTATTATTTGAAATACATTGGTACTAGCAAGTGTAAATAACCTGCTTTCCTTCGTATCTACGCGTTTATATTCTCTTTTTTAAACCCTAAATATACCAGAATCCTAATTACAGCGTGAAACCAACAATTTGCACCGCTCTAATATCGCGGGTATACGTAAAAATTGCTCACCCTAGGCATAATTATGGACCTACTAGTAACGAATTAGGAAAAAGCCAATGAATACATGGAGTACCATTGTACACACTCGTCGTTTCGTAGTAATATTTTAAAGTATTTGGACCTTAACTTATGTGATAATAAAATCGAGGTACTAATAAAGGATTTAAACCCTTTTTCGGCAAATACTTATATTATTAACATGATTTTCAAGTACTGGAATAGCTCAATTATATGGAGCAACTCGTTCCACTATTTCCAAGAGGATTTTTTAGACTGGACATCGAATATGTGGTGTAGAGTCGATGGTACGATTTCCAAAATACTACGAAAATAAATTCGAAGTAAAAGTTTTAATACGACTAGTGCGAGTAATATCTGTATTGTAAAGACTCTGTTAACAACAGATTTGCTTATACAAATACTGAAATTAACAAACTATAAATTAATGGAAGTGAAATCTATGGAGAGACACTGGCTGAAAAAACCGGTAGAAACGCCAACTTGAAATGATAGACCGGAAACGAGGAAAGTCTCGACAAATGGAAAAGAGACACTTAGCTAGTCTAAACGCTTACCGCGAAGTGAAAACGGAGCTGGAGGAATTGACGGAAGAATGAGAAACACTGTAACGATTATTCACGACGAGAGTCGAATATAAACCCTACCCGAAACGCAACTTAAAACAAAAATCAAAACAAGCCCACGCCCTAAATACCGTTAGTAATCAGCTTAACCACGATGAAAATGGCTTAAATCGAAATAACTCCACGTTTCAAGAAATAATATGAGATGTAGAACGCCAATAGGTACCTTACGAGCTAATGCCTATTAACCATGACCTCTATCGTAACCTTTTAACGCACCGATTTCCTACTTATAGGAGCGACTGCATAGAATTTACCAACTTCTACAGACTTTGGAGTAAGGACGATAATTACAGCGTCGAACTATACAACGTACAAGACAATGAAATACGTGTAAGATTTAATATATATAAAAGGCTGGATATCGAACCGTCCTAATTTTACGTTATCTTACCGGGTATTTTATTTAGGCTGGTTAAGGCGTCGTATGTGTATCACCTTATATGGGTAAATACATTTGAAGAGTGTTAGAACCGCCTAATATTACATTTCGATATGAAAATCTACCACGAGTTTTACGATAGGAACTAAACTGATATAACATGAGAATCCGTGAAAAATTAACGAGAAAACTTTAATAAAAACACATAAAAGGTATTTACTACCTAGTTATTTAAGTTCTTAAAATGTAAGGCAGCTTGAGAACCGGAATCCAAGGGTGATAAACAGTTTATTCAAACAGTGACAAAAGTATACCACGGGAGCCCAGATTTTAACCCTATATTATTTAAACCTAGTAGGATTTGAAGAAATTTTCTACAAATTTCCCAATATCGCTTAAAACCTTTATAGGCCGAAAGACGAGCGTTTAATTAGTATTTGTAACCCATAACACTAAAGGCGAGGGCTAAATTATTATATTGAACCTTGCCGAACCCATTTACAACCTTTTGTATCGAATATTTAAATTATACTTAAAATAAAATAAAATCCTATAGTATCATTATTAAGGAGGGAACCATAGTATTAAAGAGTAGGGACTATCGTACAGTAATAGGCGAAATGAATCGCGATTAGAATTCTATTTACAAAAAAGCATACGAAGTCCTACGGGTTTACAAAAACATTATATCGTATACGTTAATATCGACTATTATTTTACTAACCACCTAAATCATAAACAGATTCGAACCAAACGATAGGTTTAAGCCCATTACGTATTTGAAAACCGGATAGAAGCCAATTTTACAGTATAAGAAGCCAAATATAAAGGCGTAAATCATAAGTTTAACGCCTATCCCTATAAATACACCTTCGGGGAAAAAAAGAATTAAAAGTTAATAATACTTATTCGACAGCCTAAGACGAAAGAACCGACTAGCGTATTTTTACAGACTTTTAAAACGCCTCCTTCCTGTATAGTTCAGGCCTGGATTGTGTAGAAGTGTTAAACGTATATATGGCGTTGAAATTCACTCTTCTATACAAATACGGCAACCGGTTTTAAGGCATTATACCCGATACCGATGTAGAAGAAATCTTAACGGCTGGAACGATAATTAGACGCGTTTGTAGCAAAATTCCCGAAGTTTTAACTGAACTGAATAGGAGAATACCGAAAGGTTTAATTTGATAAAAGTAAAACGTTGTTGTTTGTAACGGTCGTTATAAATATACGATTCCAACCGGTTAAGCTTTACGTAATAGACTTTGAAACGCCAGTTTTGTTTTTATTAGCCAACATAAACAAGCTCAGAATTGAAGTCCGAAATACAATTAACCAGCTTCTTCGCGCCTCGAATAACGTATATGTACTGCTCCGACTTAAGTTCAGATACTTATAGTTTTTCCCTAAAATACGTACTATTAAGGCCATTTACTTAATATAGTCGAAATTACGGATTTTACACCGCCTATTCGAATACCACTTTGTAAAACGCCTTTTACGACTACTTTATACAATAAGTTATATGGATAAAAAACGTACTTGAAGTTATTCAAGGTTTTTCTATAAATATGAACGATACTTACAAGCCTTACGGCGATTTAAGCTCCGCCTTTAAAACGATGTGAACTTTAACTATGAAGTAATTATTAATATAATATATTCAAATAAATAACCGGTACTTCATGTCGTCGACGCGACAATATCATTTCTGGCCGCGAAGTTTACACAAAACGCTTTTATTATAAATTGCTAAAACGTTTTAGTTAACTGCTACTTGAACGTTTACTTAAGGCTTTTCGACTGGATTAGCTACGACGCTAATACGGCCTTCGACTTGAAGGAATGGCGTACCAAGGTTAGGATCGCCGGTACAAATATAAACAAATACCAGTAAAATTACCATAAGGTATTAACAAGGTGAACGGTATTATAAACCGTTTAAAAGAATATATACGATACTATTTAAAAAGCTAAAAGGTACCAATTTTGAAGAATATAATCTATAAATAATAGTTAACTTTATTGATAACACTTCTGGTCCGAGTAGGCTTATCATTATACTCCTTGATTTTAGTGTTTACCCAAGGATTTATATAGTCTTTACATTATCACTAACTACGGAGCAAAAAGCGAATTCTATGGAAAAAGCTATGGTAGCGTTATGTTCCTTACAAACCATAAAACGACGTTTCCAAAATATTGACTAGCAGGAATAACCTATGTAAAACGGGCGTTTTAAACTTACCATTACAGTTCAAGGTCTAAATTTGGAAAACTAAGGACGGATAAACTCACTTTTGGAAAATTTACCTGTTTAGAAGCTATAATATACTTGTTAGTATGGTAAATGGTACGAGATCGTTTCTCTAAACGATAGTACGAAAATGTAAAAAAGAGTTGAATAGAAGCGGCCCAAAACCATATTCCGACTAAAACCACCGACAGAATACCTTTTAGAAAGGCGAATACAAACCGCCCACAATTTTAGCTCATTCCCTAAATCTTATATTCAACCCGCTTTGACCAAACGAAAGCGGCCTGTTTATACCAACCCTATTAATATCTCGTCGCCGAGGCCGCCTTTTTAACTCGGAAACTAAAAACTTTCCGAAACCTTTTCCAAAAACTCCTTGATTGAATAAAAGGAGATATCAAACCGTAAGTTAACCTTAAAGCTCCGCTACGACGGTATTATGACCACCTTAAGCGCCCCTTTTAAATAATTTACTCAAATAAGAATCTTTACCTCCGTCGACTAAATCGTATTTCGCTTTAAACTGTTCGACCTAGCGGTTTACGGCGCCTATAATCTTTTTTCATTCGTTTTGTATACGAAGTTAAGGATAATATCGGAAACCCATTCAAAAACCTGCCTGGTTATAAAAGGTTATAATAACGACGGTAAAAGAAATATTATAACCTAATCGCCTATTATATAAATAGTTAACTACAGTTTAATTCTTATATTTATGATGTTCCCTCATAGCCCTTATAACCTATATATGAAACTACGTAATATTATATAAACTTACACCTAATTTGAAAGACGACTAAAACGATATATTTACGCTAATATACCTATAAATCTTCAAAAACAACACCTAGTTAAAACGGTTTTATATATTATAAAACTGATTTACAGCTTGGCTAAAACTAATACTTACTGGTATAACACTTACTACGAATACTATAAACACCGGCTCGAAAAAAACTAATTTAACCTTCGACCCGTACCTGGTAATATTAATAACTTATTTTAACGGCTTTACACTAACGGATATATAAATGGACGACATACTAACGCTGTATAACGCGTCGTTTTTCGTATTTGAAAAAAATAAACTTTCCAAGACCGGCAAAAAAGCAAAACCTAAAACTTACGTAACGGAAATTCACATAATCGACTTTAATAGCGTCACTATTACTTTCCTGAACGGCGTTTTGAGCCTTACGCAAAAAAGGTAGTAAGATAAAGTTACCATTATAGTTTTCAATAACGTAAAATGGGCTGACAATTACAAATACCAACGTGCACATAACGCTTAAATTGTTTCAATAATACAACTGAAAACGGCTTTTAACTTTTCTGTCGCCATCTAATGCTAAACCGCTCCGTTGGAAAATACGTATAAGGCGTTTAATGAACGCCTCAAAGAGTAAATACATAATCTGAAACATAATTTATAGTTTGTATCTCTACATATACGTATTACGAAGTTGCTTATTTTTACTAACTACTCATTCGCTATTAATAACGACTATAGTTCACAAATAGGCTTCGTTTTGATCTTCAACAACGAAATACCAGCCCGAGACGGCTTTATGTTTCGTGGAAATATTATTTATTAAAGCTTTCTCAAGTTTGAACAAATTGATAAAAACGACCATGCCTCGAAAATTTATAATATAGTTAAAGGTTTTGATTCGAGAATCACTATATTGATAATGATTTAAATATTTTTCTCGAACCTTAATTTACGCTTTATTTGTTTTTGTTATATATACTAACTTTGTTTTCCCTTCATGAATATTTAGTTAATCTTAATATTATAAGCGAAAAACGTTTGATAATTGATATTATAATTTCACGCGAGTTATATTGACCCCGGGAAATCGAAAAAATGAGGTAGATAAATAGAAAATTCAACAAAATGTACGCAATAACTAAAAATATCATAAACGAAGTATTCGAAACGCTTATATCGATAAGTACATTATTTGTCGTTTTTATTAAAAGCTTTTACGACCTTAATAGGCTATCACGACACCTTTACCAATTTAAAGTGGTCCAAAACCCACTATCCATACCAATGCCCGAATTGTACTACGGTCTACAACTTATACCTTAACCGCTTTAACGACTTTTCCTTCACTTAAATATACTATCTCACGCTGCTCCTAATATATTATCACACTTTATTTTACACGCTTCAACTCTACCAAGCTATCCACCCTTTATATCTCTCTATTTCAATCTACAAATTCGTACCGTTTTTAATATATATATATATTATATTTCTAAACCTACTTTACCTATCATATTTATTAATTTCATTACAATTCTTTTTATAAGAAGAAATAACATTACTCTGCAGATTACTACACTATAGTTGGGTGCACCTGTCCGGCCATAAAGGGAAGCTATTCACTGTTAAAAAAAAGGAAAAGGTAACGCCGTCGTATCTCAACCATTTTCTACGTCACTCTTCCCCTTTCCGTTAGCGCCATCTCCATTACTGTTATCGACGCCTCCATCGGGGTGAGCGAGTAGGTAGCCTCGTGCCTTAGGTCGCATGCCATTAGGCAAAGGTGCGAGGGGATTTTAACACTATTTACAGCGACGCCAGATAACGTTGTTGAACTCGCCTACGCAGTATATATGTAGGCCCCGGTTACAAACGATAATAATGGCTACTGACTTCTTAGTCCGCTAGTTAACGTTGATCACTAATTAGCGTCGTCTTGTTTTAATTATTTACAAATGTGGTTTTTTTTTTTCGAAACGTTTCAAATATTACTTTTTTTAAATTTTTTTTTTTTAAAAATCGGTTAAAACTTATTATCAAGACGGCAGATTTATAATATAGCTTCTGCTTACAGCCCTAAAACTTACAAAACGGGGGCTTATTTACTACCAATTCGTTCGTAATGGTAAAAATAAGTTGATCGACCCCAGTTTTCATGATAATTATTAATAGATTGACCCGCAGTTCTAAACTTGATACACGGCACGTAAAAAGTATCTATTAGCGGCCCGAGGCTACGGACTCGGGTATACCGATCTAACGCTTTACGCGTTAAAAAGGCTTCGCGACGTACCTTAACGATACATAGCTTGAGGCGGTAAAGGAAGTAAGCCTTAATATCCTTATTTATAAAAAACATTAAATGTAAAAAAATAGGTAAACTTGATAAATACAAACCACGGCGGAAATCCGCCAAGTTACACTTACGGTGCCAAAGGGTCCCCACAGATAAGAGGGTTTTTACTCGCGGGGAAAGGGTAAGGCTTATAACCTTAAATGCTCCTCGTTCCCTCTCCCAAGAGCTAAGGGGAAAAGGGGAGGAAAAGGGAGGAGGCGAGTAGGTAATAGCGTAGGAGGTGGCGGCGGCAGAGCACGAAAAATTTGGAGGCGAGGCGGCGGGCGGCAAAGCTGGGGGCGAAACGGCTATAGAGGAAATAATATCCGAATGAATCGGGTTATTAGTAGTGGTAGTGGTAGTGGCGGTGATAGCGGCAGCGGTAGAAACGGTGCGGCGGCGCTTATACGCCAAACAGTACTAAGCGGTTCTGTTTTTACACGACATCTATTTAAAAATCTTGGTTAGAATATAAGGATTAGTCAAGTAGCTTACCCATCGGATCAGGTTGAATTAATGAATTGAATTAAGGATTAAGTTTAATTAAAATAAGTAATAATAGTGATTTTAGGTGCGCGCTTTTTAAAAAAAGAAGAAAGTTTAATCTAAACCGATGGAGATGTATCTTTTATATTAACTCAAAACACGTAACGGCGTAATTACCCTGACGTCATCATCTTTACAATACCTACGTAATTAAACTCCTGTTGAAAACAATAAAAAACTTTATTAACAATCATATCATTACCAATTAGCTATACCAACTAGACACTTACTATAATCACTACCGTGGCCAGAAATTACTGATTTAAACTTTCATAATTAGTACCGCAACCACAATTCATTTCAGAAGCTACTGATTCGAACCTTTTCAATTAGTACCGTAACCACACTGTCATTACGGAAGCCACTCATTCGAACTTTTACAATTTGTGCCGAAACTACACTATCATTACAGGACTACGTATACGGACTCGTTACAACTACACTATCGTTACTAGGCTTTGGGTACAGAGCACATAAGGAAGAAAGAAAAGATTGCCTGTGTAGGTATTACTATATACCCCTATAACTAGTATATATAGGCCAAGTAGCAGTGTACTACATTACAAGGTGTACTCCTACAAAGTATAAGATAACGTGTCAAGCTGCAGGCTGAACTCCAGCAAAGTGCATCATGCGTTTCGCGATCTAGAAGGAGCGTTCCAGAGTGTATGGCAAAAGAATGAGAGATTAATAACCTCTCATCCATACCGTAAAATTTTTGAATGCTTCTTCTAAACTTATCATCTATCTTGAATACAATACCAATCTTAAGATTACTATTTATTGACATTCACGTGAGTAGAGACCTTACCGATACTTTCGAACCAGAATTTCGAGTTCAATTATATTGGTTGATGAAAAAAGTAACAGTATTTCAAAATTTATTATATAAACTTTAACCAGTTCGAATCGATTATTAATTATTATTATACTTAGTAACAACGATTTGTCTTCATTAAATAAACCTTCCGATATTTTTCTGTTTTGTTAGGTTGGAATTTGGGAAATTTTACCGCAAGAATGTTGAATTGTCGTCTATTTGGAGATCGATATTTTTGTTACATCGGTATTTAGGAAAATACCTTCAAACTGGTTACTTTATCTATTAGCTAACATGATATATAACGTTATATGGGCGTTCAGCTAGTCACTTTCACTATCTTAACCTACGTTGTATAGGAAAAAGGTATTTTGTGGGGCTGTAAATACTTTGTAGTCCGTTTTTTTATTTGGGATCGTAATATAAGTTATGATTTTCTTCAAGTCGTCTTTAATAGAGGAATATTTATAAGGGCACGCGTCGAAATCCTGGTTAACTTTTTCGTAGTCGTTGGTATACGGTGAAGAATTAACTTTCATTTCGTATTTGGGTGAGTAATAGGCCTAAAATTATCGTTTAGCACGAATCTATTCGGATAAAGAATGGTTGCTAAATTAATAGCCGACTTAAGTTTGTATAATATAACTTTTTATGGGATCTGTAAAACTTCGTATACTTTTTCGTAGGTATGATAGTATACGTAATCAATTTTGTGTTTATTTATAGAGGCGTTTTAGCTGGTTTCAGTTTTGTCTGCCATTTTTCAAGCTGAATCCTTAATGTTTGTTGCCTTTATTTCCGTATTTAGGGCTTTTTTGACCTTTTTTTCTTGGATACACATTAAACCAACGATTTAAAATGTAAAGAATCTTCTCTATGAGATTTATTTTCGTGATTGATGGGCTTTAGTCCTTGGTCTTTCCGGATATGAACGTTAATCCGAGGTTTTGAGTGCCCTTTTAAAGTTCGTATAAAAGGCTTTCAAATATCTTTATAGTTTCAATAATTTAAGGTTAAAGCTTGAATTTTTATGGTATGTTTTTGTAAATATTTACATGAAGAAGTTGTCTGGTTTTTATTCCAGATTAAACCCCACTTGGTATTTTTGAAAATTCGCCCATAGAGTAACATGTAACTTATGTTTAGTTTTGTCAGTATTTTTACGTTGATATTTGACTGATCATTATATAGTGACAGTCGAATTATCATTGTAAAGTTTATAGTTAATTTCCGTGTTGAAATACACTTTTAGGTCGTTATAATATTATGTAAACATATATATTTGCGTTAAGTTGTATATATACTACTTTCGAGTTTGTTTAGTTAGTATACCGGGTAAGATTATATGGAATTGGGAAGGTTTAATATCTCATTTTTTGTAAGTGTTCAATATTTTACGGATTTTGTTATTGAGAATATCGTAAGGTTCGTCTTTATATTTTACGGTATTATCATAAAATTTGGAAAGGTGTTTAAGTCTTGTAGGGTTAATTTTATTAGTGGAGAACCAATGTTATAAGATGGTTGCGGTATGGGTCGTAGTTTGTGAGTATTGAGTTGTAAGGCTCCTATGGCCGTTCATCGCCGTTCATATTCCTTTCGAGAGTCTTGTTTTTCTTTTTTAGTCGTTTTTACTGCGTTAGTGAGGAGCGTTAAATTTCTTCGGGTAGTAGTTCGGTTTATATCTCTTTTTACAAGTGTTTGTTGAAGATGGTCCGTGTTTAACCCAAATGGGGCATGATTTTCTATTTTCTTCTCCTTTTTTGTTTATTCCTCAAGCTTCATATATCTTTTATGAGACGACTCTTTCGGCATCTTTTATGTTTTATATAAGTGGAGTGTTTTCATGTTAAGGTTTGTTTCGTAATTCCTAAACGATTTTTTATATATATTTCATAAACTAGTATTCTTTTACAAAGTTTATTCGTAATACCACCTTGTTTGCCTAATCGTGCATATTATTCATTTAAACGATTATACATGAGGAATTTATAATGAAATTATTTTTGCCACTTGGGGTATTGATTTCTTAGTCTTGTAGCTATACCTATAAGATTTTGGAAACCAAGTGAAATACCGCATATCATATTTCCAACGTCTAGTTTGATTTTTTTTTTTTTTTTTTTTTTTTTTTGAAAATACCGAAGATTCTTTGCCTATAGGCCTTTTTTTCCTAATATAGAAAACATGAGGTTATAACTTACGTGTTTTACATACAATGTTTAATTCGTCGACTGGTGTTTCCGTAATATTCTTCCATAAGTTTAGATTAATTGGTTTTCAAACTTTCTTTTCATCAGAGTATTTTATATTGGAATAAAAGGACTACATATTCGCCAGCTTTAGCCAGGTTTTTCATGGGTCATGTTATGGGAGCGAAGTAGTTGTATATAATGAGTTATTGAAAATGAATCGTGGTAATGGATGTTTTTGGGTGATTGAGATAATATTTGAAGGGAGTCGGAGTTTTTTCTACGTTTAGAATAGTTTATTTAAATTGGGTGTGGATTAAAACGGCGTATGACAGCGTATAATGCGTACATATAATACAAATGTCATACGTTAAAGCGATCAAAATAAAACTTCTACCGTTTGCGAATTTGAAAGAAATGTAAATAAATCGTGACCACAAATTTGTTTGGCGTTTTAAGCAAGTAGTTCGAAGTATATGAACGTTATATCAGTCAAGTAACGAGTTAATTTAAGCATGGTACATAATAATTTAAATAAGCGGCGTGTGGTAAGTTGAATATGGTAGGGTACAAGGGAAAAATTGGGTGTTCGAAGTGTGGAGGTGGTGTATAAGAGTTACGATAGTGTTGTAAGCGTTTTGAATGTTGTATTTTACGTTTGAGAAATGTTTCGGGGCGTTTTGAAAGGTGCTTCGGGTATTCGATATATGTTTGTTTAGGCGTTTGAAAAGTTGTTTTTGGGTTTTTGAATAATGTCAAGGGTATTTCAAGGGCTGTTTTCGCCGTTTCCGAAATGTACGTAACCGGTTTAGATGTTACGTTAGACGCTTTTTGAGTTTGCCAGAACGCTATAAAAGTTGTCTTAAGCGCTTTTCAGGTTTTTCGAAACTCCTCCAAAGTTCTTTTTCAACGCTTACAAGGTTTTCCGAAGCGGTTAAAAAATGTGCTCGGATAGGTTTCAACAAAACGTTCCTAAATTTAACAGCTTACGTAGCCAATATGTAATACGACGCTTTTTAAAACAAATATACAGATACTTCCAAAGCGTTAAATGTGTTAATAGATAGCGTAACAAGGCTTTCAGTAGTTAAAAAGCATTAACTGAGTTTGTTGGAACAATATTGACTGCTATTTTTAGCAGGTTAATTGCAGTACAGTCAGTCAACTTTACTTATAGTAAAGTTGACTGTACTAAACTGCAAGTTGAGTGTATTACTTTGTGGAGACTTACTGCATTGGGTTTAAGTCGAGTGAAGTACGCTGCACTTCACTCTAGGGCATAGGCTAAGAAATTGCCTATACAAATTACAGTGCAGATCGGCTAGCGGTCTGCCAAACCTAGAACAATACATCCACCATCTGACTACTTCAATACTACTGTTACTTTGACCAATGGAATCGACAACATTGCAATGTCTAAGGCCTACCAACAGAGTTAATAATTGCATGTTAAAGATGTTCTTTTTGAAACTACTTCGCTCCATAGTCTTTTTACACTTCCATATATCTTTTATAATGCGTAGTGTGAGATTATTAACAATTGGAACCGTTATAATATCCCGCTCTATGCGTTTGATTTCGATTCATCTCTTTTATGAACTCAACTGTCGTTTACTGAATCGGATAATAATTAGTATCGGTAAGATTTGTGTTTTATAAGTTAATGTAAAGAAGTAGATGATAGAATAGTATAGACTCTAAATTAGAAGGAGACGTGGTATTTGGATAGTACACAACTCAAGTAAAAGCTTATAATGTCTTACTCAGAGGTTGGCACTTTACCATGCACTTTATCAGCTTCTCTTTTGCGCCGTGGCACGCTATCATACACTTTGTAAGAGTGTACCTTGCAGAGTGACAAGCTATCATACACTCCAAAAGACTGCATCTTGTAGCGTATCACGTTATTGTGCACTCTGCAAGAGTGTACCCTGCAGCGTAACTTCTATACTAACTTTTGAGATATAATCATATACACAAGTGAGAAGGGTTGTATTGATTCATTCGTTTGGTTTAAAGATTTTGAACGGGCTTAGAGGGTTTTTTGTACGGTTTGATTTGCATAAAGCGCAAAGTAACAAGATCCTTAGCGGTTTTAACTGCCACTTTTAGTTTAACGATGTTTATTATACTGTAGAGTTCATCCCATCTATGTAGCTCTTGGAACGTAAATAATTTACTTTGAAGAGGCGAAGATAGTACGGCTATTTTTGATAAACTGTTCTTAGTATTAGGCGTTTTATTCATTTAGCGGCGTATAATTTTTTCTTTCGATTACTTCCAAATTTTGCTCTGTATAATAATTTTCTTTTGATTGTTTCAAGATAGCGGTAATTCAGTTGTTATATGTGGATATTCTTTAAATACCAGTAAAGTTGGTATAATGTTGCTTGTATAAGTAATATCATTCATTGCTTTTATTGTTATCAACAGTTCTGTTATTAAATTTGTGACATTATTTATTTTTAACGTAAAGATATTGTAAATGGTTCGTAAAGGTACATATTTTCTTTCGACCTCAACAGTATATTAATAATTTTTTCATAAATTTGTTTGTGTTAAAATCCCTGTCTAATTGGTAGTGGTTGAGAATTCCATTGGGTTGATGTTGATATCGGTATAGTAAATTAATATATTTGTGTGTTCTGGGTTCGTTTTGAGCTATAACGTACGTAATTTTTCCAGTTTCCTTCGCTATAATAGTGTTAAAGTGTGAAGGAACTGAGGCTAAAGCTGTTTCACAAAAAGATCGAATACTATCTATAATCCTCAATGAAGAAGGATAGAAAAGACACCTAGTAAGGAGCTGCTACGAAGCTATAGAAAGGGGGAAAACCCGGTTATGTGACAGGTGAGGGCATGCTTTCGAGCGTCTTCAGAGTATCTTAGGAACATGGTATTTATTAGGGCTTGATCTTTAATAGCTATTAACTCAGGTAATAACTTGTGAAATCACCCTCTACTTACCCCCCCCCCCCCGGGTATAAAAGATGGTAAAACAAATTAACGAACTATAAAGGGTAGTTAAAGCTGACATTTTGTCATAGGCTTCTTGAAAAGTACGTGATAACCGCTTAAGAGAAGCTTGAAACGTTGTAAAACGTATAGAAGGTTTTAGCCTTCGAACGGTTTAGTGCTGCATGAAAGACATTGTTACTAGCTCCTTTACCGCCCGGTTAATTTATCGTCCCATAAGCCCCCCTTCCAAATATAAAATTGCCTCTTATACAACTACCTTTTACCTATCAACAATACACTAAACTATACCTTACTTATATCGTTAAGACAACAAAAAACAACCTTTTCTTCTTATCGTGAACATCAGCCATCAATATGAACCTTCATCTTACCGCCGAGTTTAATAAGACTATCAGAGACGTAAGTATGCCTATTGTGAAGTGGTTTAACCCTTGTTAATAAAAGTGTAATATCTTGCGACACATTAAATTAAAATGTAACCAAACGGTACTCGTAGGTATATATGTTACGAATATATATTCAAGATAGCTTATAACCTGCGAAAGTGCTATTAAAATACCAAAGTTAAGTATAAATCTAAATAAAGACTTATGAATCGCTCATAAGCGGCTAAAAACAGTGTTAAATGCCTGTTATATGATATTAGAGCGACCGACCGAAGCTCAGGTTACACGTTTACACTTTTGGATCTGAATCCTGATATAAATGAGGCAGTTGAGAAGATCTTTAAGAATTGCCTGAAATTTAACGCCGAAGACTGGAGTATGTTTTTTTGTTATTATTTGTATGCCGCAGCACAAGTACTATCAAGAGACTAAATAATGTGAAAATCTGGGAAATCATTATAAAAAAAAAAAAAAGGTACATCGAATTACGTAACGTAAGGTAAACACAGGTAGTAACGCCGGATCGGTTCCCTTTACGCCCTTCCATTCTAACAGCCTACTCCCCGTACAACTCCTTAACGAAAAACATGATTTTCAAATAAGAAAAATATATATGTAAATATTATGAGCGTTACTGCTAACGAACGGATAAGATGCTAAGCTAAACGCAACTAAATAACTGGTAAAAATTAATAAACGTATTAATGGTAATCTACAACTTATCAATGGCAGGCTAAATAAATTAGTTAATTCAGGTAAAAATTTTTTAGCCTTTAACAACTTATAAAAGAATTCGGAGAACGACGACTATGATAGTATGGGTAGATGGTAGAAATTATAGTAATAATAGTAATATAAGTTTATTACGTACTTATTATCCGTAATGTAATGGTTTCTACGTAATTTAATAACGTCGAGTAAATTTAATTCAATACTTCCTATGTGATTGGTCAAAAGGACCGCTATTATCTTCAGCCGAGTCGTAACTAGATTCGAAATCGTCAAGGGCCGCGGTATTCGAAAAGCTTAAGGTTAGCTCCTAATTCGGGTATATATAACCTACTTATTTAACCAAAACTTGTTGTTTTAAAGGGTTGTTAAGGCAGGAAAAGCTTACTCGGATTTTTTTTTCGAACTCATAAAATGCTTTCAACGTGGTATTGAAGTTCTGTTTCACTATTATTACCAATAACTTCGACAACATGAGGCTAGTAATTACGAACCTACTGGTTTTATAGCGGATCCGAAGCGGCTCAGATAAGTTAATTTACGTGAAACAGGCGAATTTCTTCTCTATAATATCAAGTTAGATGACGTAAGAATCAACGATATATATAATATGATATTTATTAGAAAGTCAATTTATCTTATTTCATAACTTATTAATCTTGTAATTTTTGAAAAAAAAAAAAAGCGAAACGTTATTATCCATCCGGGGCCGTTTTATAGAGAAGCGTTATTTATTAACGGCATTTTTATACGTTGGTATATAATCTTTATTATGGTGTACGCGAATTCCGTATCGTCGTGGATACGTTGAACGAAGTCTTTAACCTTAATACACGATTCCATAATTGAAATTAGTAAACGTTGTATGGGTAATATAAAGTCGATATAATAGTCGTAAGTTATTAAAAAAAATATTAATATCGATAATAGCTGAGTCGCTGTTATTTAAAGCTAATTAGTAACTGTAGATATTACCATATATCCCTATAGTTAGTAAGAAGCCACATTGCGGAGTGCATCTTTGTAAGAATGCACAGTAATGTACCGCTTTACAAGGTGTATTCCTGCAGAGTACATGATAGGGTACCACTGGTGGAATTGTCATTTTCATAGCGCATGGCAGAGTGAAAATGCGCGGATGAGAGGTTTATAACCTCTTATCTATGGCGTGAACAATCCGAATGTTTCTTCTCCCTTAAGTAACTAATGTCTACTACTATAACAATACCAATCTTTACAATTACTCTTATACTCTTTGAAATTCACGTGAATAAGAACAGACCTTACTGACAGGAACTGAGTTATAAACTATTTTAATTAAATTGAATGTAAATAACAAAAATCGTAGGTATATCAAGATTTGTTAATTAATACATTTGGTTACACCGTTTATTTTTGGAGTGAAATACGGTATTGAAGCATTATTTCACTTCTATTAAGTTGTATAGACGTTATCATAACCCGCCGATCCAATTTGAGCCTCGATTACTAATAATTATATAAGGAACTCCGTAAAACCGTTAATAATGACTTAAAACCCGGTTTACTTAAGCTTTGACGTTTATAATATTTATTATATTCATGAGAACGGAATGACCTAAACGGTTCGTAATAACTATAAAGTAATAGGGGTTAACGGAAATTTTTCAAAGTAAATTAATTTTAAAATTGAGGAAAATCTTATTCTAATGTAGTTAAGAAATTGGTAAAGATTTTAATGTTTTTTTTCCCGTAAGATATAATTAATAAATAGCACGTTTATAAATATTACAAGTTTGGAATAAGCGCCGAGTCATACGGTATAACCCATGTTAGAAGTATATGCTGAAAATAATAAATATAATAAAGTCGCAACCCGGGTAGCTAGAACAAAATAAGTCTTACGTAATTGAAATTAATGCGGTAGTAAGCGGTTTGTAAACGGTTACCTAGATACAAATACAAAATCGAAAAAAATCATTATAGTTTATTAAATATTTCGAAATGAACAAATTAAATACATGTTTATAGTTAATACGAATATTTGTAGAAAAACTGAGAGCGTCTATAGGTACCTCACGAACTATACAAAAATAAATAGTATTTCGGGTAATAGCAACGTCCCAGTTATTTTAAAGGTTGATATGTAGATATTATGATATATCTTTATAGATAGTATATTTAGGTAGCAATATATTACGCCGTAAGGTACACTCTTTTAACATGACAAGATCACGTGTTATGCTACAGGCTGTACTCTTGCAACGTATATGATAACTTGACACGCTACATATTACACCCTTATGTGTGGAGCGGTCTAGAAACGGGTATTCCAGAGTGGTACGCTCTGGGGGAGGGATTATAAGCCCTCACTTGTGGAATACACCTCTGGATGCTTCTTCTTGACTTATCATCTTAATTTATACTACAACTACCAACCATTCTGATTACTCGTCTGAAGACCTTATGTTCATGTGAATATTACAGGTTTGAGACCTTACCGACATAATATTAAGAAAAAGTTTGCAACATTTCAGAATATATTCATTAACAACAGTTGGTCGAAACATTTGTACGTACAGAAGCTATTTCAAAGTAAACCATTTAGGGCATGAAAGCTAGAGTTCATGGTTTGAATAACGGAGTCGAGAAAGCTTTGAAAAATATCCAAGTTTCGTTGGAATCATGTGTCGATCTATATATAATTCATTCTTTCATTCGTTATTAGTTCAAAGCGAAACAAAAAAGGGCATTTCGACTCACGAATTCATAGTTCGAAAAGTCATCGAATAGCCATTAAATATTTAACATTTTTATAATTCAAAAAAATGGTAAACGGGCGGATGATATCTCAGAACTTCGCGTTCCACGCTTTGAAATAATTTATAACCCTAAGTAATTTCCTATCGTGAATATCTTAATTATATTCTGTAGGCGCTAAACAACGTAAATAGTATGTTATAAGTCGTAAGTTGCCGTAATTTTCAGGTGGAGGTAAATAGCCTCGTAAGGATCAACCGAAAAAGTCGGATTTAAAAAGGTTTTATGGTCTGGATTCTATTTAAAAAACAGATTTAGAAAGGAAACAAAATTTAAACCGCTTAAAAACAGCTTTCTTCTTGGGTCATTGATTAAAATGGGTATCTTTCCTAATTAATCGAATGAAAAGTTTAACGATGATGAAAAAATCGCAAATAAAATGCTGGGAAAAGTTAACAAACCCAATAATACCCTGTAACTTGAATAAAAACGCCATAACCGATGATTTCTGGAAAACACGTAACTTCTCCGGATTCATAAACATTTTGACTTTTATTATAGTAACGAACCACAGGATTTCGGGTTTTCAATAAAAATTATTATTTGGATATGTTAAGTTTTAAAGTAATAACGTTTAAAGCGTTTAATACCTTTTAAATATTAATATTATAATGGTTCAAGGTGTTGTTTAAATATACCAACATATTATTGATATGAACGGAATGAAAAAAGTTCGAAGAAAAGGAGTAACGAATTATTAATATATTATTCAAAAGTAACTGGTGTGTTTCCCAGGTCTTAAGGGGTAGCCAGTTATTTACAAAGTTCAAAACGTATACGAAACCCAATTTTTCACACCTCTCTCTTCTTAATACAAAGTTTATAAAAAGTGAATTTACCACCTAGTTTCGTAAACCACTTAATCCCAAAAATATTGGTAAAAGTTTCCCTCTTTCATGAAAGGGGGTAGAAATCTACCTTTATAAAAGTGTTAACTTAATAGTAATCGATAGAAAACCCTAGGTTACTTCCGAGGTTTTTTTTTTTAAAAAAAAAATATGGGGTTATCCGTTCAAGAATTATTGGCGCGAATGTAACATTTATTTAGTGATTTCGTTAATGTTATTATTGATACCAGGAGCTTTTCCCGCGACATGTCGTATAACGAACCCCACGAGACTTCTAAAAACTAGCCCTAATTTTCGTTTTAAAAGACGATTTCGTAATTGGTTTTGAAGCGGTAAAGAAGCAGTTTGTTTCTTAAGGTTTTATCGAATAAAGGCGATAATTCACGAAAGATATTAGGGAATAAATCTTAAACAGAAATGAGGAGTTTCGGGGCTAATGTTTTGTTCATGTCCTCGAAGTAGACAGTGGAGAACCGCGTAATAACGGCTTAATCCCTTCGAATCTTTCTAAATAAAAAATTAAAAGCAGTGGTATCAACTCCTATGGGTTCCTTTTATACTGGAGTAAACCTTCATTCTGATACGCGATAGTTACCGATTCGTCCTAAAAGTAACATATATTTCGAAGCAGCGTAAATTTATAGGTTGTATTTCATTTCCGGTTTTCCTAAAATAACTTTATATTGTAAATTAGGAATCATAGAGACCTAAATTCAATACCAGTATTTATTAAGATCAATATTTGAAAACTTTATAAAAGGAATAATTTGTAGGCCAGTTTTATGCATGGATTAGGTAGTTTGTTAAATTGTTCTAGTAAGATAAAAAGAATGCAATAACTTAAATCCCTTAATAAACTCTTTATTCGCGGTTTGATAACGTCGAAAACAAATATTTACTTAATTATTCAATAGTTAATAAAATTATAAAAACATTCAATACTAATGAGGATTTATTTGAAAGCTGTGGGTAAGTCATCGGGTTTCACCAAGGTCCCTTGAACTAATATACTAAATGATATATAAAAATTACTTTGCTTTACCTAATGATCAATGAAATCGTAGGTAAAGATCAGGTAAATACTTACCTTAACTTTGGTACTCAAATCGTTCGAGCTTTACACGGAATCTAATAAGCAGGTTTGAATGCGATAACTATTCGCGTTGAACCTTAGGTATAATTTATGGTTCTTTCGACGGGGGAGTTGCAAGTAGTTAACCTAGATAACTTACTGTTTGAAATTGGGTTGAAAAACTTTTACGTTAATTATAATAATATCCTTTTAGTTATCGAGAGCAAGCGCGTCGCCGTTACTATATTCTCTACAAGTAATACTTCTAGTATTAATAAAGTCAACATAATTAGCTTTACTATATCGAATGCGAAAGTTATGAAGTCGTTTATTAATAAGTTAAACTTTAACGACCCATTTGATGTAATTTGCGGGTATTTTAAGAGGAAGTAACGTATGAGTTAATGTATCATTTATAACCGTTGTTGAAATAGCGAGTTGAACGACTAATTCTACAGTAATACCGTTGGCATTTGCAAATGTGATCTTTCAAATGTTTAAAAAAAACGTAAAACCGTTTACTGACATTTTATTTCATATTCTTAAACCAGAAAATAAAGGTTTTAACTTCGTTTTAGTTGTAATAGTATGCGTGAAACATTCTTATAAAGATATTAGAGTCGTTAATACTGCCGTGGTTACTATTTGCGTAATAGTATTTTATATCAGGTTTTATAATATTTTTCTATATGAACAATTTTCTTTTTTTTATATAATCTTCATAATATCGCCGCTTTTCATTCCATGATACGTGATTTAATATTGGAAAGTTGAATTGGTTAATTAAAAAAAATCACGTTTGGTTCATTAACCTTTAACGGTATCAAACGCGATGCTGGTATCAAAGTTGAAGTCAGAAAAGACCGAGTTTTCGTCGTCGTCAAGAAAGTCGACGCGTTTCCCGGTAAAAAAAAAAAAAAAAAAAAAAAAAAACGCGTTAATTACGTTATTTATAATGATCATAGCGGAGCCTTTTTTAATGGGGGGTTATTCCGAAAAAGTATAAATATGCTAACAATTTTAAATTTCCGTATTGAATTTGTTAACGTATTGAATACGTTAGTATTACGTTATTCTAAGTGTAAGGTGTTTTCATTAAGAGCTTAATCCTGTTAAACGAACTTTATACGTGAAGTCTAGGTAAAACGTTTGTATTCAGTAATTAAATAATCATATTACAACGTTATAACGTTCGAAAGTTAAACACTTAAAAGTACGTCGAAAAATATTCTAAAGCCTGTACACTCAGGTACGAAAGGTTACAAGATATGGCTTTAGGCTGTGGCTGTTTATAAATAGTTAAAATACAGTCTGGAAAAAGGACCGAGGATTATATATAAATGGACCAAGGCTAAAGCTATCGCTTAAGGTAATCAAATATTATCTATAATCTTATATGAAGGGGAGAGAGGACCCTTACTAAGAAGCTATTACAGAGCTACAGAAAAGGGGAAGACTCGATTACGTCATAGGTGAGGGTATGCTTCCGAACGGCTCTAGAGTATCGTAGGAGCATAAAAACCACCAGGGCTGAATCTCTGATAGCTATCAGCACAGGCACCAGCTTGTGACATAGAGAACTCGATATTGTGTAAAATTCACACGAAGTGAATAATATGAAGCATAAGTTCACCTTTGAAGTCAAATATATTAAGGAAGATTTTTAAGTTATATTTTTTATCCTTTTATAACATCATTTTCAATTTGAGGAGAGTCCAAAGATGTGTTTTATCTTGATGGTAAAGCCGATCAATTGTTTTCAGCGTTAATAGGTCTACATTTTTAAAGGCGATCTTTTCAAGGATCTGAATAACTTGTAAATACTTTCTTGATTGAACCGTCAATGTAATCAACGAAGTTTTCACTTTTTCTGGTTCAACATTATGCCTATTACTTTTTTCAACGTGGAATTATAAGTATTTTTATTGTAAATTTAGTTGGATCTTCTATACGTTACTTTGGATTAATTTGATAATTTAATATCGACGTTAACGCTGAAAATATTCAGACTTTTATATATATGTGGATGGGGGTAGGAGTATACAAAATATGAGAGACAATAGATTTACCAAACATTGTTACAGTTGTTGGTTTTAGTAATAGATGTTTTTCTAGGTTTAAATCCAACTTTAGCCCTATTATCGTTCGTGTCGTTAAGTTTCGTAGTAATATTATTAACCTTTTGTAGTATGATGTATTGTGAATAACTCTTAGGTTAGTACCTTCTTGCATCAACATTTGGTATAATACCTTAAAAGATTTTCTTTGCATAACAATTGCAATTGTAAATGAGAAATAAGTGGGTTAAGTTAGTGGTTTAATTTTTATAACGACGGTAGGGAGTTTTGGCCAAGTGGTATAAAAAAGTGAGATTGTTTGGTTATTACGTTATTTCAGGGTTGGGCTAGTATTTTTTTGCCAATGGACAACTTTATGTTCATTTTATTTATTGAATGCCTTAGTAATTTCAAATTTTATAAAGTATTTAATATATTAATCATTCAACTTTGTGGGTAAGGTCTATTGTACCGGGTACGTTAACGTAAAAGTATCAATAGAAGCGTAGTATTGTATATTTGACGATAGATAGAAAGATATAAGGGAGAAGAGGTATCCAGAGAGTGCACGCCATAAGTGAGAGTATATAAGCTCTCACCCGGACAGTGACACTCTACCATGCACACTGCTCATTTCCCTTCTGGGCAGTGGCACTCTACCGTGCACTCTGCCAATGCCCCTTCTGGGTAGCGGTACGCTGTCATGCATACTGCAAGAATGCACCATGGAGAGTAGCACGTTATCATGCACTCTGCAAGGGTACAACTTACAGCGTGGCCGCTAACTAACTATAAAAATATATAATAATATCCACAAGGGTAAAACTGTTGTAATAGTAGTAACTTCAGTTCAGTAGGTCAACTTTAATTATAGTAAAGTTGACTATACTGACTGTAAGTTAAGTGTATTGCTTTCTATGTGCGTACTGTATTAGCTGCAAGTAAAGTACTGTATGCGCCTACTTTACACTAGGGCACGGGCCAAGAAATTGGCTTTATAGATGACTTTGTAGACGGGCTAGCGTTCTGCTAAACATAAAACAATATATCCGCCACTTAACCACGCAATACTACTGTTACTTCGATCAATTGAATCTTGTAACGTTTGAAGCCCTACCAATACTGATGATTGATCATTAGGTTAAACACTGATAAGCTATGTTGAAGAGAAAGCTATTTTCTAGTTGCGCTTTAGGTTAACAACGGCGGTAGGATAATGGAAAGATTTTTATAAAAGACTTTTATTAGTACTACGTAAGCCCACAACGACAGGAAAATAGAAAAGAATTTTGGGTTGCGTTAGTTTACAACGATAATTTAGAAGGAAGTGACGGTATAGCTATTCGAAAACACCAAGATATCTTTTCGGATCTTTCGTAAGGAAAAGTTTTGAAACTGAGCGCTAGAAGTTATAAATCGACAAGTAAGCAAACGGTTAAGTTAGTACTATGAAAGGTGTTAATATTCAAAAAACGACAAAATCTCACGCCAAACAACCATAATGAATTACCTTAGCCTTTACCCTCCATACCAAACCTTTGCCCAAATACCAAATATTTTCTTTCATTTTTCTTTATTTATATACTTTACGACAATTAAATCGTAAAAATCGTTGATTGAACCGAGAACACCAAAAATTGCCAAGTCGCGTCAAAAAAACCAAGTTGCGTAACTTTATGCTAAATCGTCAAATCCCTACGCTACTAAGCCAAATTTACCCCACGCCAAACCACAAAGTCTTACACCAGCCACGACTTCAAAATAACACACAATCAAAAGAGAAAAAAGGTAATTAAAGCCCTTGAACCTCTTATTTTAAGGTATTATGATAAAAATCTTTGGGGGTTGAACGTCGACGAAAACCTAAACAGAAAAACACCCAGTCAACTTTATTAGCAGCTATATCATTAACTAAGAGGGTGGTAGAAACCTTTATCCTGGCGACCGCACCTATTGTAAATTTCTTTTCTTTATTGACAGTTAAACTATGAATATGTAAAAGATAATGTAAAAGGGGGTTAAATTAAGGTTAAAGTCAAAACGTAAGGTACGGGGAGTTTATATATCAGTCAATGGCGCCGTAAAGGTAATGCACACGATTTTTAACCTTGTTTAATTTAAGGAATGCTTTGAAAACTTACGACCCAAAAAACAGGGTATTAGATACTTTTAACGCTTTTAAATTCATTTTAAGATACCTCCTCGTCACCCTCATCCAAGTTAAGCCTTTTTATGTGTTAACGATAAGAAACCCATTAATTCATTTAGAAGCCTAGCACTTTTACGTAATAATACGGAGTAAGTGTTTAGAGCTGGAAAAACGCGTAAAGTAATAGTTATTAAGACGGCAAAAGGTAGTGATGTTGGTGCTATACGGTTAATTAAACAAAAGCATCAAATCCCTCAAAACTTTCCTGACATCCACACCCCTATTACCCCTTAATCCTTTATTTAAAGTCGCTAAATCCCTTAACAAGTTTCTCACGGAAGGTATGCCTATACAGGCGAACCTAACACAAGTCTTACCACAGGACTTTACCCCTACATCTAGGTGACTGGAAATTACTATGAATATCGCAACTCGGAAAATACAAAGCTTATATTACTAGAAAATATCAACGAAACCTGGGATGACTATCGCGACCTTGTCTCAAAACCTTTCAAATTAGTAAATACTAGTTACAAGTTTTTCACGTATTTCTTTAAAATATATAATAACGTAAAAAACAATAATATGAGGCTTTTTAACCTTCTTAAAAAAAAGATAATTCCTCTTTTGAATATTTACAAATAAATGGAAATCCTTCCTCCTGGTTTTCAGTTACTGTTCCCCGAAATTCTTATAAGGTACGCCAGTAATTACTATCTAACTTTTCTTATACCAATAATAACTTTTCGCGAAATCTATAATAGTATAAAAAGCCACTTCGAGCATGACATTCACCTTACGTAATACTATATGGATTAGGCTACTATAAGGAGAACTACGATAATAGAAAGTAAAAAAGTAAATATTAATAAATGTGACAAATTAAATGGATAAAAATCATATGTTATACCAATAGGTGATCACAAAAGCTTACGCTAGCGAAGTCATACTTTGAAAACAGGTACGGGTAACCGTTAATGGCGTTAACGAATTCGAATACGCTCAGAATGCCTTGATGCCAACTGCGAAAGCTTTTTTATCGAGTTACGCTCCTCGTTTACAACCGTAATAACTTATATACCAAACTCGCTTAATATATACCCGTAAGCTAATATTTGACGCGATATAAACAAAAAATACCGTGCGATAATTAATTACGTCGATTACAACTACGGTTATAAACGCTTTCATGGTTTAAAATTTTCTCTCAAAGCTCCTGACTGAAACCCATAGCCATACTAGCGCTAACAATGCCAATATTTAAGCCAACTTTCAACCGTAAAAGCTATCTTCGTAATAATAATAAAAAAAAATTAAATTTATAGGAAGTCCGGATATTAGTTACCTCTTCACCCTTATACCTAATAGAATCATAAATAGGTAATATACTATTCACAATACCCGAATAATTTCGGAAAAAACTACTAAACCTATGCAGTAAACTTTGAGGGTAAAGAGACTATTAACGTCGAAGATATCCCTAAGAAAATTTAATATTATGAAAATACTACTCTTAACGCGGCCCAATAAATAGCTGAAAACACCTTTTTATACCACTTAAGTGGCGAAAATCATTACCTTTACTTTGATCAAACTTCTAATCCTTTACATACCTTTTACCTTCACTATCGTTCCGCGGATGACAAGTTTCAAGGTATCATTCTTAATATAAAGATAACAAGGTACTTAATAGGGGTTTATTCATAGTATATAGCATTACAAAAGGAAAACACTATTATTACCAAGATTAATTTCTAAGATACTAACAAGGCTAAAGTCGACTTCAGATCAGGCGAATAATTATCGTCACTAAAGATAACGGTAATTAAAACTGTTATTAGGTCGATTACATTCCATATCTTCAAATACTCTCCCGTTTTACTTGTTTTTTTGGAGGATATAAAGACACTCAGCGTTAAAGTTGACGTAAACGACGAAAAGCTGGTTAAGAATACTAATAAATTTCCCCTTATTTTCAAGTAAAAGAATTTATAATTTGATCTTGGGGGTTTGAAGGTAACGGTATTAAACTTAACGAAAAGTGAAATACGTTATTTACACCAGCGTTTCAACTATTTTACCATTAACAGGCTAAATAAAGCTCTAAAGTTTGCGGGGTATAAATATATGGAATATACAGCTTTAAAGGTAATGAAGAAGCTATATAATTATTACCAAACAAATATCAAACCCCACCAAAGATTCAAATTTATACTAAAAACGGAAAAATCTTTAATGATAGAGTTTGTATTATTGCGTTTTACTTGTATAATAAATCTTTTTTTTACGTTATTAAGTTCATAAATTTTCTTTAAGAAATAAAATTTCAAAAGTTCTTATTAGTAAAGGATACCTGGGAAACGATAGGAATATTATGGATTAACACGTATTTAGCCCAACATAACGTTGTGATCCACTGTACTAGTACCAACTTTGCGGTAACGAAATTTGAAGTAAACGTTAAAATAATGGAGATTCAGGATAAATGAGTATTTTTAAAGGTATACTAGAGAATTGAAAAGATCTAAAGAGTATACGTGTTAATTAGCCGAATGTATGATATACTTACGTCAAAATTTACAAGCTTTATGGATTAGAAAACACGTTTTTAAATAGTGGTAAAGAGTATAAAAAACACTGTTGGCTCTAACGGCTTGTTGTCAATGTTACTAGTCTTTAAAGCATACCTACGCCTGACGAGTAAATCTCAGCTATTAGTAAGTACTTAAAAGAAAGCTTTGGCTTACAACACGGTACCAAAGAAATTACGAAATGAACCGGCACAGCGTTAAGTTAATAACTCCTTTAACATCATAAACGGAACTAGGATAATCGACGTATTTGCCATTATGTGACAAAGTAAAGTCTTTGTGTAGCGGAAGCCAGTAAAATGTAATTTCTTATTTAAAACTTTAAGTATCGCCAACGTTGAAGTAATTATTAGAGTTGTTAACGGTTTCATGACCTTTCGAATTGCCTAGGTTAAGCCCTATATTAGGGCGACTAACGATTAAAACTTTTAATTTAAACGGTTATATTGAAGGTACTACACAAGAAGATATTGTGTAGGCGTGTAGATTCAAGTATTCTATAATAAGCTTGGGAGACTTAATATATAATCTAATATATCCTCATTATTATCTCGATCAGTATCGAGACTCCTTTACTAGTCAATGCTAGTGTATACTAGTAAATACTAGTTTTTCCGTGCTATCAAATACTATCTCAGGCAGCATTTCCATACTGTTCCACCGTACTAGTCAATACAAATACTTGAATTAGTAAAAAACTAGTGTTGGTGAATATATTAACAACTCTGGTGAATTCCTTATCCTTTGTTTTTGAGGGGTTTTGTACTTGAATTTTGTTTCAAATAATAACTGGCTTCGCTGGCTTGTTGTTAAGTTGTGTGTAATGTGACTGTATCTATTCTATATGTTAACATACGACTTCAAAATATAGTGTCTACTTAAAAAGAAAAAAAGAAAGAAGGAGAAGTCGAAAACAAAAGGTAAAAGTTAAAGTTAAGAAAGTGTATTGCGGGGAAGGGAAAAATCTATAAATGTAAAAAACAAAAAGACTTGTATAATTCAATTTGAATCGATAAACTTTTCAGTTTTTTTTTTTTTAATATCACAAGTTTGTATCAAAACCACTCTACCATTCTATACCTGTAATACTATAAGGTAAATTTTTGCATAAAGCCTTATAAACCGCTGATTTGAATTGAATTTAGGTTACCTAAATTAAGCCGTTATATTATTACTTCGTATTTTACCTTTGGTAATAACTTTGTAGATCTATTTGTCAAATGTTTATTAGTAGGAACCTACTTTATTTGTATAATACTACGTTCCTCATTATCTCTTATATAGTGTTTTGGGGGGTATGTATTAACAGCGTTGGTAATATTCAGGATCCTTAAACAACTTGATGGATTTCTTATTATCAAAATATATCGTAACGATAAGAGGAATACATAACTCTGTAAATAAGCTCCGTATTTATAGGGTATTTAAGTGACTCTTATCACTATCATACTTTTATCATCAACAAAAACAAAAAGGTACACTTTGAATCCTCCTTTAAATACCTAATAAACCGTATTGTTAACGATCTGAATTGTATATTTATAGGAAGTTTTTTCAGTATCTTTTTCCCCCTTTGAATCGGAATAATACTAGCCATTAATTCAAAGTTTTTTTGTATCTTGATAGTAATTTTGGCGAAAGGTTCAAGCGTGCTAATACGAATTTGATAATAGTTTCTTACCAACTACTTATAATTTATGATTTTTTTACCGTCTGAATTATATAAAAGCGTAATTTATCAGTGTGATGATTTTATATGAAATATAATGGTAAAAAAGTAACATTATTAATATGAGGAAAGCGATGGCCGACCTAATTCAGCGTATTATATAGCTAAAAGTCCCCATAGCTAACTAATACTTTTGATTTGTAAATATTAATTTAATTTTCATATGATATAGTATAAACGAGGCATCCGGTTAAAATATAGATGGGAGCCGTTCGCTGGCTAGTAACTATATCCTTCAATTCATTACCCTATAAATATACGTATTTAGTGCTAGGATAATCGTACGTGTATTCCTGTTTTTTAAGATACGCACCCTTAGAAATTGTTTTGCGTATCTCAGGTCCTTATACTTAAAGCGCTTCCTAATATCTAACTCAAATGTCTTAATAAAGTTTAAGTCATTCCCTATTATAAAAAGTTCATTACCTAAAGTACATATAATAAATTAGCGTCAATGATTAATATATACCACATTATCAAAGTTTAATATTTTTGGTTTTAGGGTACTAATCACTTCCCTTTACCTTTTGAACCGTTATCCTAAAGCCTGTTCAAACCCGTAAGGTAAATCAAGTATTTAAAATACTAAATTAACTCTAATATTAAAACCCACAATATTTTTATCTAAATACTCTAAAAAAATCCTTGATAGTATTTAGGATCTTTAATAATACCAGTTCTTTAAGTTTCCTGTTTAAGAAAGCCAAATCGATATCGATTTCGACAATATCTTATCCATATGAAGTAACAAGTGTAATAAGGATTCTTCACGCATAAGAATTTGCTTTGATAAAAAAAGTTTTAGTATATTTAATACTATACCTTTGCTTAAATCATCGTATTAAAAACCTGACTTTATACCTTTCGATTTAACCTTTAGAATTAGTTTTAACCTTGGTTACTTCTTTTAACATTAGTAAGTGGCGTTCAATATCCCTTTCAATAGTCTTAAAGACTTTAAGGAATAAAAAAACTCTGTATTTTATTATGGAAAGACTTTTTCCAATGCTTAGTATCTAAGATCTCTAAAACTTTCTTAATAATCAGCGATTATTTTTTAGTTTTCCCACTGGGAGTATAAACCTAACCATATCTTTATTAATAATAATATTTTCGGCTAGACTTACCGGCAATTTATTTGCATTTTTATGTGATGTTTGACGAATACTCCTTTTTGTTTTGGAGTTCAAAGTTTCCGTTATAGTGTTATAGAGAATATTGACCTCAATAGATTTGATATTTTCTCTGATTATAACTGATTTACGAGGTCTTGTAATAGTTATATAAATAACCGTAAGGTAAGAGTGATAACGATTTTCCTCGTCAAATTACCTGGCCGGTTTGGTAAATAAACCTTAAAAATGCGTTAGGGATTAGTAATAAAAGAAAACTGCTATAAAAAAGGATTTAACGTTTTCCTGTTCAAAAAGTCTTTCAAAATTTTACTTGATTTATAAAAGTTATATAAACGATGACGGAAAAGCTGAGAGTAAAGGTAAATTGAAAGTTAGGTTTAAAACCCTTATATCTCTTTATTATGTCCTTCAGAACTTGATAGGGCGTGGTATACTATATCTTATTTTTTTTATTCATTGCTGAGTAAGCTATAATAACGGCTGTTTAAAACATGTAATGTTATAAGTGGTATAATACTTTTTAGGTAACGGTCCAAGTCCTTATTTTTTCCAAAATTACATTGTTGGAGGGTTCAGAAATGCATTTTCCTTGAATGTTATATAGTAAAAGAAAACCATTAAGGGTAAGTAAGTATTTGATAAATATATTCTCAACTAAATCAACAACAACATCATTACCTCCGTCAGGGATTAAATAGATTATAATATACCCTATACGTTTAAACATTTCGTTCAGTATTAAATAAACGGCTTTTAGTCTTTCATTAGGCGATATAATATCTTTATTATGGAATTTGTAGCTATATTGAACATTTTTAAGTATTAGGCTGCGGCGTTCGCCCTTTAGGTAAAAAGGTGTTTCCAGGATGTTATTAAGGGTTTAAATATACCTTTCTTTTTCTAGAGTACCGTATTGTAAATTTTGTCGCCAACTGGTGCGTTTGAAAAGTTTATAGAAGTCAGAAATATAGTCGAAATTCTTTATTTACTGGTTCGTTTTAGAGCCGGGAAATAAATAGAGTAATTTCTTTACTAACTTTTGATTGGTATAACTAAACATGGTATATTAGAGGGAAGTATCGAAGAACGTAGTCAAAGCAGTAATGATTGCGATGTAATAGAATTTGTGTGCAGCCTAAATTATAATATTGTTGTTAATTATAGAAGTAATTGATTCCTTGATTTTTAAGTTAACTAATGATGAGTTATTAACTTTGGTATTTTAGCTATAAAGCTTTAATAGGATAATTAGGCTTATGATGAATTTAATATAGTCAAAATAGTTGTAAACGGTTAGTGTATTATAACTGGAAAATGTTTAAACTTAACCAATATTTAAATTATTCCTTTATCACTAGGCAAAATAATACCTCACATTATTCGCAATCCGGTGTAGTTTTCGCTTTGTATCTCAATATATGAAATTAAGTTTCCATTGTTGACAATATGATATGATAAGCCTGAATAAGCTTTGATAAAGTTTCGAAACTAGGGTTTATCAATTTCAAAACAATTTTATAGTATGGAAGAAAGAGGAAGAAATCAAAAACTTGAAGTTAAGTTTTGAGGACTTGACGTTAAAAGTAAGGCTTATACTTCCACAATACCCGCATTTGGTAAGGCCACTAATTGTTCGTTTTTGCAGATTGACGTGAAAATTGGAGCCTTTAACATTGAGAGTGGAGATTTTGACGTTGAAAGTAGATATCTTAAAGATGGTACACCCGTAAAAGATACGGCCCTTGATTAGCCAAAATTCTCGAGAACACGGGCTTATTTAGGGTTTTACGCGGTTAACTACCCAATTGATTGTGGAAGTACTGTAAATTTATAATGTTATAAGTGACGGAGGTTTTTTCCTTCATTCCTATTAATGAAATAACATCCGTTTGCTCGTCCGTTTTGATAGATTTACCAGTATTGAATGGCCGTAAATTTGGGTGTAATATCAAATAAGCCAGTGCCAAGTAGCCCTATAAAAGCCTACAAGTCAGTTCTTCTTAAACTAACTAATACGCTGGTTACGGTAAACAGGTAATCTAGTTTTCTATTTTCTTGAAAAGATTGAATTGAACGATTTTTTTCATACTTAACGTCGGTTTTTATCTTAAAAGTACTATTAAAATCTACTTAATAATAAAGGGACGGCTTTCATGAATTTACTTCGCATACAGATTATCCAAACACAAAACTCAGGCTTAATATAGGTTAAGAACTGCAAGAAGTACTTCATATATTTAAGCCAACAGCCTTAATAAATCAAGCTAATTTTAATATTTGTAAACGCCGCTATCAAATAAACTAATCATTAATAGTGTAAAAGGTGATGGAAACGAAGTTTTATAAAGGGTTTCCAATAGTAAATGGATCTCGTTCCTTGGCATATACAAATCAACTTCAATAAAGCCTTACATGGGTTCCTAATACTCACGATAACTGCTAAGAAGTCTAAATTAATAACAAAGTAATTATCATATAGGTCTAGATTCTTGTGCCCAAAATTTTGGTGGGGTTTTCAGAATTGTAATAGATTAATGTAAAAAAGTAAATGAAATCTGTTTCCATGAAAAATGAATTTATCTCAATCCTAAAAATACCCTCTTACATTTTAAAACAGTATTTCATAATAGCATAACCCTTAATGACAATTACCGAAACATTAATATTTGTCAAAGTCAACTTTACAAAGTTATTAAATAATTGTAATTTAAGCTTTATATATTATTCCTTATTTAAACATACAAGAAGAAGTTATTAATATTTCTTTCCTCCTCCTTTACTGGTATGATAATACCTATCGATTTGGATAGTTTCGGTATTTTCTGGTATTTTTAGGCGTTTGATAAGCTTAGATAACTATTTTTGGTATAAGTTGATAGCTAACTTAAACCTTACTAATTTTGAAAGGTTAAGGGAACTAGTGGCTTTAACCCAAATCTTCACCTCGTTATCAACAAAATTATTAACATTAATAATTTGAATTTTTTACTTAGCTTTAGCTCTATAGGCATTACCAGCTTTCTTTCTTCTTTTTCTCATTAAAGCCTCAAGGTTGAAAGTCACCAAAACAACGAAAGTATCCCCAAAGTGTAGAAATCAAAGGGATAGGGATTCAGCCGAAGCAAAAGTACCCGTAGGCCTGGAGGGACTGGAAGTAATAATAGTCCTCTATAAAGAGAAACCATCATTACTGGTATTACAATGAAACAGCCTTAGTAGCAAAAAGAAGCCCCGTTCTAACGATACTAATAAGATATCTTTGAAGGTATCAAATAGTCGAAAAAAATGAACAATACAATTTTTGTAAAAGAAAGTAAAGAATTGTATGAATAGTAAAACACGATCTTATTGATAATATATTAAACGTACTTTAGAAAAAAAAATTATATGAGCTTGGAAATTCAAGTATTTTAGAATCTAGATAGAGGACTTAATATATAATCAAGCATATCCTCATCCGGATCTAGATCAGGATCGAGACTCCTTTACTAGTAAATATTAGTTCTGTTGGTAGGCCTTAGATGTTGCAACGTTGTCGATTCGATTGGTCGAAGTAATTGTAGTATTACATGGTCAAGTGGTGGATGTATTGTTTTAGGTTTGGCAGACCGCTAACTGGTCTGCACTGTAATTTGTATGGCTAATTGCTTAGCCCGTACCCTGGACCGAATCGAGAACTCCACAATCAACTAACTTTCAGTTGGTATAGTCAACTTTACAGTAAGAAAAGTTGACTGAATATACTGCAATTGACTTGATAAAAATAGCAGTCAATATTATTCTAACACTAACAGCTTTTTATTTTGTGCCTACACATGTCAGTGTGGTCGACCTATCTTTTACGGTTGCTACTGAATTGCCTCCTCGTCAACTGGCCTGACCCTGTTGATTCCAGTGTATTCCGCACCAAAATTAACTCGAATTACGTCCCTTTGCCCCATGGCTTCAAATCCTTCGTTCCTTAACTCCTGTGCACAAGTCTTTCGCCATAAACTTATATAGACCTCTAACTCAACCGTACCAGTCAGTGTCGCTGGCCTTAATTCCTAGGTCTAATTGCCCTGTTGGGCTTACCAGGCCTGTCGGCCTTGCTGGGATTGCCAGGTCAGTCAGGCTTATAGCGCCTGTTCCTTGGCCTTTTAGACTAACTAGGCCTGCTATGCCTGTGGCGCCTATTACGCCTTATTCCTCAGCCTTTTGAACTTGCTAAGGGGTTTTCAAAATAAGAATCTTAAAGGTTTTCGGCTCGAGGATGGTTGTCGCGATGAGAAGGTTCGCCGTTTCATAGTATTATTCGGTCTGGCTCGAGTAATAAAGAGGTTTTCCAGGTTAACGATTGTACTAACTGGCTGAATTAAGAGGTCTTGGTGTTGATAATGGTGGCATTGCGATGTTTTTTCTGAGGGATACCGCCTAGTACTAAACAACGCAAGTCAATGACAATGGTGATGTCCTCTCTTAGCTGGTTGCACTATTAAGAGAGTTTACTTATAGACTGTTTACACCATCCACAAGCGGTTTAGCAAAGGCTTCGGCCCTTTCCATGGTGTTGCTAACACCCCTTTTGAACTGTTTGCACCGTTCCGAAAGTTGACTTGATGAACTGCTTGCGCTATTTGTAAGAGTCTTTCCTCTACCATAGCCGCCGTTTGACGTAGAGCATAACCGGAAAGTAGCCTCTTCTTCTACCTAGCCAATCAGTGCTTAAGCCAATAAGCACTAATCATTGTTGGAAGACCATATTTATCTTTTCGGCGTATTCGATTCGAATCTCTGTGGACAAAGTAACTGGTGCTGCATTGAAAGTGGTGGATGTATTGTTCTCGGTTTAGCAGACCGCTAGCCGGTCTGCACTGTAATTTATACGACCAATTGCTTGGCCCGTGCCCTAGACCGAATCGGGCACTCCACAATCAACAGACTTGCAGTCAGTACAGTCAACTTTACTGTAAGTAAAGTTGACTGACTGTACTGCAATTGACCTGCTAAAAATAGCAGTCAATATTATTCCAACAAGTTCCTCCGTACAAGCAAATACAAGCCCAGGAAGCATCTCCGTAATGATCCTCCGTACTAGTCAATACTAGTACTCACACTAGTGAAACACTAGTGCTGGTGGAAATATCTACAACTCCGGTGAATTCCTCATCCTTTGGTGTTGAGGGGTTCAGTACTTGAAGTCTGTACCATGTACAGACTGACCCTGTTAGCCCTTCTATTGAGTTGTGTGCTGTGTGACTGTATCTATTGTACATTTCAACAGATTAAGTTAACACAACCTTCCTCAACCTATGATTGATAAGTCAATAAAACGCTGCCGGCACGGAAGACTACTGAAGAAAAGAAATCGTACAAAAAGACATATATACCAGGTCGTATTGATAATATTACTTGGGTAAATAGGAAGGAAAAGGACGACGAAAACTTGGTATTAAAGCACCGAGTACAACGTATTATTAAAACCTCCGGCAAACCCTTTAAAAAAGTAACAGGGTTATTGGAATAGTATTGCATGCAGTGCAATAGATTAACTTTACTGTCAGTAAAGTTTGACCCTACTGCAAGTGTATTACTTTGTGCGGACTTACCGCATTGGGTGTAAGTCGAGTGCAGTACGCTGCACTTCACACTAGGGCACGGGCCAATCATTTGGCCATACAAATTACAGTGCAGACTGGCTAGCGGTCTGCCAAACCTAAAACAAGACATCCACTATCTAATTGTAATGATCACACTAAATACCCGCGAGTATATAGAATGTGTCAGAGGGTTTATGTTATCAAGAAGGTAGCAGAGGTGCTGAGTGAACAATATCGCAACCGTGCAAGTAATGATCAAAAGCCGTGAGGCTATTCAGAATATACTGAGACTGAATACTTAGATTGACAACTGAAGAGCTATGAAGGAAATACTATCTATGTGGTGATGGCCGTGTCCTCATATCCTATAGCCTTCATACCATCTTCAGTGCTGAGGCTCACCGGTGCTCACTGAGGCTCACCGGAGCTCACTGAGGCTCACCGGTAGCTCAGCTGCATGCTGGCCTGTTTCCTGACCCGCCAACGTGCTTGGGTCATAACACTAATCACGCAATACTACTATTACTTCGACCACGATTCGAATCGATAACGTTATAACTTCTAAGGCCTACTAACACTGATTAGTATTTGCCTGCCTATTAAGTTAAGTATAGATAAGCTAAGTAGAAGAAGAAGCTACTTTCCAGTTGCTACACTTTGTAGTTACGGCTGTTAGGGTAGAGGAAGGATTTTCGCGAAGGGCTTCTATTAGTATTGCGTTAGTCTCCAACGGTAGGAAAACAGAGAAGACTTTTTGGGTAGCGTTAGTCCCTAACGGCAATCTGGAAGTAAGCGACGGTATCGTTATTTAAAAATAACAAAAATTTTTCATTGATACTTCTTGAAGAAAAACGTTGAGATTGACTGTTAAAAGTATTAAAGTTCGGCAAGTTGGTAAACAGCTAAGTCAGTATTTCGATGGGTGTTACTACTGTAAGAAAGACGACTAAGTCCTTACGCTAAACAACCATATTGAATTACCTTCGCCCTTTACTACTAAAAAGGACCTTAGACCTTATCTTTTATATCAAACTTTTGCCTATTTTTCACTTTTTTATTCCCCACGTCACTTGAATCGTCAATTTCGTCATTTTGGACGAAAACAACAAGTTGCGTCGAGAAAGTCACGTTGCGCAACCTTACGACAAGTCATCAAGTTCCCACGCGACTTTACGCCAAAACACCAAGCCTCTACATTTAAGATCACCAAGTTCCTTACCTTACACGCCTGTTAAGATGTCCGCCTTCAGCGCCTACTTTAAAGCAATTACTATCCTTACCCGGAGAGAAGTAATTAAGGCCTTCGGATACATTTTTACCAAGTTTTATGGCTACGATCTTCAGACGTTGGATGTTCACAATGAATTAACCGAAAAACACCTTACTAACTTCGTTGGATGCTTTATCGTTGAATATAATACTATCCACAACCCTAACCGCACTTTTAATATATATCGCTAGTTTTTTAACGACTGGACAATTAATATGTAGAAAACAATTTAAAAAGGGTTTAAGTTGAAACTTTGGTTCAAACTGGAGGAACGAGGGAACTTCGTTTAAACACAAGGAGCCATAACGTTAGAACAAGCTCTTTTCGACTTTTCTTAGTTTGACGAATGCCTTTACAACCCACGGCCTAAAAGAAAAGCTATTAATAAACCTTCCCACCCTTATATACGATCCAAAGAACTAATAACTTATCATTAGCTAAGTTAAGTATCCTTAAACGTTGGCGATAAGAAACCAGTTGAATTGTTTGGCAATGTAGTACTGTTAAATAATAACGCGGAATGCGTATTTAACAATATTAAAGCGTGTGAAGCAAGGGTTGCTAACGCGAAAAAAGGTATTAATATTAGCGCTTTACACCAGGTAATGAAATAAAATTTTTAGGCCTTTTCAAACCTTCAGGTACCTATTGCCCCTTAGCAATTTAATTGCTAAGACTCTTAAGAACCTTCCCCCTTTAGATTCGCCTACGCGAGCAAGCTTATTATAGATTCTATTACAGGATTTTACCCCTCGAGTAAGACGACTGGCAATTTCCCTTAACACCGTGTTTGGGAAGCCTTAAGGCTTAAATTGCCGGAAATACTGTTTATGATTGGGATAATTATCGCGACCATGTTTTAAAACCTGTTAAGATGGGTAATATCAACTACAAACTTATGATGGATTTCACCAAGATTTGGGATAACACCGAGAAGTATAACGGGAAGTTTTACAACCTCTTCGATACCAAGATAATACCTTTCCTAAATATCTGCAAATGAATAAAAGTCATACTTTTTGGTTTTTACTTACTGTTTCCCGAAATCATTATAGGTTACGCTAAGGATCACTACTTAACCTTCCTAACTATCGCTACTACATTTCGCGAAATTTACGATGATATAAAAGGCTACTTCGAGAACGACGTTTACCTTATGTAATACCATATAGACTAGGCTATTACGAGGTATATTATAATAATAGCAAAGAAGAAAAAGGAAAAATTACGAATAGACGTCCTTCATTAAATGTTTAACAATTTGATAATGTGCTAAAAGGCAATCGGGCAGGCCTACGTTGGCGAAATTATACTTCGCGAGCAGGTTCGGGTAGCGGTTACGGGTGTTAGGGAGTTCGAATACGCCTTACAACGCCTAAATACCACCTACAAAAGCTTTTTTTTAGCTCATTACGCTCCTCACATACTACCGTAATAGCACGTATACCAAACTCGCTTGATATATACTCCCAAATTGGTAACTTTCTTAATGTGTATAAAAAAGTCCTTTTGGTAATTAATTACATCGACCGTCAGTACGGGCGTACATAACGCTTAAGGTTTTCCTTAACGACCTTAACCTTAGACTAAAGGTAAAAACCACGTTAACGTTAATAAGATTTAGGCGGATCTGTTAACCGTAAGTATTATCGTCGTAATAATAGCAAAAAATGTTAGATTTATGGCAAGACTGGTTTCTGGTTAACTCGGCACCCCCTTACGGAACGTCATAACAGGAAATCAATATACCACACACAGTACCCTACTGTTTCGGAATAGCACTTCTTGGATCAAATCGCGGACGTTAAAGACGATAAATCAATTGACGTCATTAATGCCCCTAAACAGATTAAGTGGTACAAAGACACTACTTTTGATACAACGGCACAATGACTAACCGTTACGATACGGGTAAAGTTAAAGTTAGCTTTATTCTAGGCGAATAATTATCATGACTAAGGATAAAAGTAGTTTAAACTATTGTCAAAGCGATTACATTTCTCATTTTCAAGTCTCCTACCCCTTTTTTTACTTTATTTAAAATACATAAAAACCCTCGGCGTTAACGTTAACGTTAACATAAACGATTTGGTTAAAAACAGATAGAGGTTTCTATTCCTCTTTAAGTAAAGGTACTTATGGTTTTATCTATAAGGTCCGAAAATAGTGGTGTTAAACCTAATGAAGCCGGAAATGCATTAACTATACCGGCGTTTGAATTAACTAATTATTAAAAGATAATATAAGGTTATAAAGTCCGTAAGGAATAATGATATGAAATAATTTGCCCTGATAGTCATTAAAAGACTATATTACCATTACCAAACATATACCTAAGCCCTTTTGAAATTTGAGTTTATATTAAAAGACAATGAGAACTTTAACTACGAGATTTTCTTTTAATATGTTTAACTTAAATAACAAGCCTATTTTTCACGTCGTTAACTCCGCAACCTCTTTTCACGGAGCTAAATTCTTAAAGTTCTTTTTGGCAATGGATAAGAAGGAAACGTTAAGGATACTGTGTATTAACGCGTAATTAAGTTTAACTAACGTCTTCGTCTACGATACTAATACCAACTTTATGGCGGCGGAGTTTTAAAAAGATATTAAGATAATAAGTATTTAGTATAAACAGGTACCTGTAAAAGCCTATTAGAGCATTGAAAAGGTTAAAAGGGCATACAATCTAATTTTCCGAGCGTGTAATATCATTACATCAAAGATTAAATACTTTACGGATCCGGAGGAACGTTAACAAATAATAGTGAAAGGCCTTAATGATATCGTAGGCCCTAACGGTTTGATTCAAACGCTTCTAATTTTTGGAGCGTACTTACGCCTGACGAGTAAATTTCCGCTCTCGACAAGTACTTCAAAACGTTTTACAGCCTACATTCAATCTTTGAACAAACTGCGAAAAGAAAATCGGTACGTCTCCATATTCATGATGCTCTTAATACCAGAAACAGCCTTTTAACGATCGACGTACTTGATTTGCCGTTATAAAATAAATTCCTCGTATAATGGAAATCGAGCAGGTGGAAAAAGCTATATAAGATATTAAGTATTGTAAACTCCAAAGTAGTTGTTAAAATTATTAACAGTTCTTTATCCTTTCGAATTTATTAGGTTAAGCTTCAAATTAGAGGTACTAAAGATGAAAACCCTTAAACTAAGAGACCGAACCAATACGAACCTCATCTATTCATTATTAACGAAATAATAGAACGCCATCGATTCGAGCGACTACTAAATAAAAGAAACGTTGAAGAGGGGGAATATACACTAAGCCGCATTTATAATACTATTTAGATAAGTAGGATAAATAAAAATAAAGAAGACTTGGTATTAAAGTTTAGGGTAAAGGAGATTATTAAAACCTTCAGAAAACCTTTTAAGGAGAGCGATTGAGTTTAAATTGACGGTTTACTAACTCGAGGAATTATACAACTGGTGTTGAAGACCGACTTTAACTTTTAAAATCCAAACGTTACGATCTTTAAATCGAAGATTATCCTCGAAGTTAAGGGTAAAACCATGTGGCGGTTATACGAAAAATCACGACTGATAGTTTAAGGATACGGCGATAAAGGCAAGGACTAGATCCTCACGTAGTTGTTAATTATTTAAAATATTGGCCAACGCATCATAATTTCTTTGGCAGAAAGTTTCGTAGTCAGGCCTAAAGGCAAGTTTAGACTTAGTAACCCTACAATTATACAAACCTATAAGTAGTTAATATTAGATTTACACAGGATTATACTGTTGAAACTACTACAAAAGTCACGTGTTATCTATTTTTTAGGAACGGTAATGCGATATATTAAACCACTATATGGATTTGTTTCAATAAGGAGATTCTGGTTTTCAATTTATTAGTCGCACTTTAAATCCTAACTGGCGATAAAGTCTTTAATATAAGATCCGTACTTATTAGTAACGTAAAAGAAGAGCTTCGGTATAGTAGGCATGTAATTTAACGATAACTTTGTCGTCGGAATGGCTAACTTTATAGTACTGAAATAGTATGCCATTAAAAACTTTAAGTTTTGTAATTACATGCCGGTAACAATATTAACGGAAAAAAACCAACTTAACTTTAATGGATGATCAATTCGTATACTTAGTATTAAAGCCGGCCTTAGTTTTCGCCACAAAAAGCTAGTGCGTTTTTCTTACTACGATCGATAAAACTAACAAGGCCAAGGATTAAAGGTATTTGAAATAACGTGCTCGAGGTAGCTATATTGTTAATTTATGTTAACCAAAAGCCTCATGAGACCATTTCATTGCCTCATAAGTATACGAACTAATAAATGAAGACTTTAACCGACTAAATAAGAAAATAGAATGGTAAATGCAAAGTTAAGACCGCGGGATTGATATAGTATTAATCGACCTGTTAAAGGTAAAACTAATAATCTTTAACAATATGTCTTTTATAAATAACACAGACCTGTTCTTCTAAATCGGCTTCCTAATAACCTTCGTTGACGAAAATAAGAGGAAACTCCAATTTAATATTACCGGTTACCTAATTTACTATACTTCTATTAAATACGTAAGGATTATACGAAACGTATTAGTATCGGAGATCTATATCATAATTACAGGCTTTAACATAGGCATAATGTTATATAAGACCTTTAACCTTCTTATCAAATAGTTACAGATTCCTCTTATTCTAGTGGTGATTTATACCGATTTAAAAAGCCATTTCCAATACCTTTTAAAACTCGGAACCATTATTAAAAAGCGCCTAATAATCTACTTAATGGCATTCCGTAAAGCCTACAAAGGGAGGGAAATCGAAGAGTTCCGATGGATCGAAGGCAAATACAATCCCGCAGATTTTATGACGAAAACAACGCTAAACAAAGCCCTACTAGAAAGGTTTGTGGATAGTAATATGCTAACTATACGTATCGAGGCCCACGTGAATAGGCCTCTCGGAATGTCTAAGCTAAGTAACTACAGATAGGGATGTGTTATCAAACTAGAACATTACCAAGGGATTAATAATAGCAATTGATTTAAGTAACACAGTTAAAGTAAAGGCTTGTAAAAGCTTGTATCGGAAACAATTTTTATTGGAGTTGATAAACTCGGACCTTAGAACGATGAAGAAATTGAGTTCAAATTGGGTTAATTTGAATACAATTGGATGTAATGCAGTATAAAAGTCAATCGGAATTGATAGGGGGTACGAGGTCGCTATTTAGTGCTAATCAGAAAAGATTAGTCAGTTGTATTGGCGCGCACGTATAAACTAAAAAGCCGCCAGTAATGGAATAGTATTACATGCAGTATAGTAGGTCAACTTTACTGTCAGTAAAATTTAACCTTACTGCAAGTATATTGCTTTGTACGGACTTACCGCATTAGGTGTAAGTCGAGTGTAGTACGCTACACTTCACACTGGGGTACAGGCCAAGTAATTTGCCATACAAAATACAGTGCAGACCGGCTACCAGTCTGCCAAACCTAAAACAATATATACACCATCTGACCACACAATACTACTGTTACTTCGACCACAATTCGAATCGAAAACGTTGCAACGTCTAAGGCCTACTAATAAGATTTGATATTAACGGCTTTTTAATTTAAGGAGTTCTATAATTCGTGCCTAACTGTGATTTTAACCTTTAAGACCCGAATATTACATATTTCTAGTCGAGGATGATATACGAGGTTAAGGGCAAAACCACGGGGCGGCTGTATAAAAAGTTACATTTAATAGTCCATAGATAGGGTGATAAATGTAAATATTGAATTTTTACATAATACCTAATAAAGAAGAAAATGAACTAGCGTTTGATAATCGATTTGATAATAATTTTGCTAACAAAAATCAACGTCAGGCTTACACTGAATAACCGAAATATAAAGTAAATATAAACGTAATTAACAACCAATTGAAAACGAATTTTCATGCTAAAAATACCATAAAAACCGCGTACCACTTACCCTTCGAAGACGGTAATACAGTATATCAAGTCATTTTACGAACTAGCTAAATCAGGCATTCATTGGGTTTTAATTTACCAGTTCCACTTTGAATTACGGATAGGTACAATGTTATAAATATACGATCCATATTTGCTAGTAACGTAAAAAAAGACTTCGGATTGTTGGGTATATGAAGCAATAATACTTCTTGTGTTGGAACTACTGGCTTTATGACATCGGAATAGGAAGCGATTAAAGACTTCAAGTTCTAAATTTATAAGCCGGTTGAAGCTTTGGCTACAGGCAACTAACTTGACTTTAATTGATAGTTAATCCGCATACTTGATATTGATATTAGCCTTACTTTTCGCTAAAAGGATTTAGGTGTTAATTTGGCCCCAATTGTCAAGAATAACGTAACCAAGGCTCAACGGTACCTGAAATAACGTACCTGGGATAGCTACATCGTGACCTTATGCCAACCAAAAGCCTCCTACAACCAATCGATCATGGTATAAATACTAAGTTTAATGAATGAAGACTTTGACTGGATAAACGAAAGAATTAGGTAAAAAATGGGAAACTTATACCGAGTGACGAATTTAAGTCCAATTTACCTATCGAGTGCTAAATTAATATTTCAATAGTTATTCCTTTTTAGATAAAATTAATTCGTTTTTACAGATGGGCTTTTAAATAACCTTCGTTAACAAAGAAAAGCAGGAGGATAACTTGAAAATCATCGGTAACCTGAGTTATTAAATATATGTTAAATATAATAGTATTATACGAAACGTGTTGATTTTAGAGGTTTACGATATAATAGCTGGCTTTCATACAGGTATATTATTATAGGAAACCTTTAGCGTTATTATTAAAAAGCTAAAAATTCTAATTATCCCGTTGATAATCTGTACTGATTCGAAAAGCTTATTCGAATACCACTCAAAGCTCGGAACCACTAGTGAAAAAGTTTGATAATCAACGTAATATCCCTTCGCAAAGGCTGCAAAGACGGGTAAATAGAGGAGTTCCAATAGATAGATGGAACGGATAATCCTATTAGCGATATAACGAAAGTATCGCTGAATAAAGCCTTTAAAAGATTTGTGGATAGTAATAGGCTAACTATACGCATCGAGGGTGACGTTAATAGGTTACCTGGTAAGGAAAAGTTACGTGCCTACGGACAGAAATTTGCTAGTAAAGTGGAAAACTATTAGGAAAATAGCGATGACGACTTCATTAATGGGTAAGGCTAAATAAGAGGTTTATATAAACTTATGGGTGAAAACTTATTTGTGGGAACTAATTAAGTCGGAACTCGGAGCCGTAGGACAATTAAATGTAATTAGGGTTAATTTGGGTGGGAACATGAACTCGTTTAATAGGGGTTAGGCTTGTTAACGAGGAGGTTATTGGACGATAAAGGGAAAGGTTTGGTGGATTATACTGGTTTGTGCGTACAAAATAAAAAGCCTCCAGTGTTTGAATAGTAGTAATTATAGTACAGTAAGTTAACTTTACTTACTATGGATATTACTATATACCCTCATAGATAGTATATATAGGTCAAGTGGCAGTACACTTTATTGCAAGGTATACTCCTGCAGAGTGCACGGTAACGTGTCACGCTGTAGCCTGAACTCTGGCAAGGCGCAAAGTCCATTATGCGTGGAGCGGTCTAGAATTGGTATTCCAGACCGCATGGAAAGAGGTTTACTTCCCGGATGAGAGGTTTATAACTTTCCATTCTCGGTGTGCACTCTGTGTAATGCTTTTTTTATATCAATCTTTTATTATAACAATACCAATCTAACGATTACTCTTTTAATTATTTAATTTCATGTGTATAGGTATAGACCTTACCGACACTAATTAGTAGCCGACTCGGTAGACTACAGATAGCTTAGGAAAGAAGAGACAAATATAAGTTAATTACCTATAGCGGGATACTGTAACGGTCTTAACTATTTGTGCTTTAACATTTCGTTTTTATAATAATTACACGGGATGTGTGTAAAGATTGTAAATTCCAAGTAACTATAAGAAGGATAACTTAACTACGATACCATTTACCTTTGTTTGACGTTTTATTTACTAAAAGCTTCGTTACATTATGATTAACCCTTGTTTCTCGTTTTGATGTACCTAGTAACTCTGTGGATAGCGTCTTATTACGTACTAGGCGATGTAAGCCAAAAATACCAAGTTTCGAAACCCTTCGTTGGGACCTGTTCGACTTGAAATCGATAAACCATACCGCTTGTATAATATAAAACCGGTTACGAATACAGTATCCAAACCGCTTACGAAATCTAAGAGCGGCGAAAAGCGGAACAACCAAACCACTTGTTTTATTAAAAGCGGTTACGACATAATATTCCAGACCGTTTCACAAATACGAAATAATACCTACATACCGAATTACATACTATACCTCCCTTTACCCATATTTTATTTGCCTTGTTCGCCTTTTCACGTTCTATTTTTGTGTTTTAAGTTTAGTATTTGTGTCGTTTAAGTTTTCCTATCTGTTTGGCTAGCGTAGCGTTACTAAGCGCTAACAAATTTAATTTGAGACCCCCAACTAGTTTGTGGTTACGTTTTATTTACTTATAGTTTGAAATTCATTTATACCAGTAATTAATAGTAGCCTTATTCCGACAGCTTTAATTATCTTATTTACTTTGTCTTTGCTCAATTACCCGACTTTAAAACCTGAACGTATCCAAATTTAACTACGACTCTAAACCACCAATTTACGCCGTTTTAGTATACTAGGTGTATAAATGAATGACTATAATAAATCTTTCTAAGATACCTATAGCTATGGCCCCAATACTAATGATATCGAAGGAAGCTAGCGCTTACTTCGACCTCATGCTCGAACATATGGGAATAAGGAATGCTATAATGTAAGAAATCGATTTGGGCCTTTGGGATAATACCATCGATACACTAGTTGAGGAACTAGACTTATATACAGCAAACACACACATTTTAGCCGTTAAGTTTCGCTATTGGAAAGAGAAAGCCTAAGGACCTAATATTTTGTAAGATTTTAATAAAATATTTTCGAGTTAAACGTTATGTATCCATCCAATAGTCAATCCCTTTATTGTAAAAGCCTTACGAATCAATTTGGAATGAGAGGTATTAATACCTAGGAGGCAGAAATTGTCGCTTTGCAAAATCCTTATTCGAAATAGCGCAACTTATCGACTTGCTAGACAAGGGGGATAAAGATTTGTACCAAACGGAATTTAAAGAGGGATATTACCTAACAGAATATAAAATATAGTTGATAAAACGACGAATATAAGACGTAGGATGACCTACTACTATACTTGTACCCCAAATCAGGAACAGAGGCTTCGAGAAAAAAAAAGAACGGTTATAATCCTTATTTATTATACAAGTATGATATACCCTTATACCGGCATATATTTTAGAGTAAAACCAAATACTAAACACGGCTAATAGCCCGTTCGGCTATAACGGGAGCGGCCGGGTTACCGAGAATTGCCCTTTCGGTTATAACGGAAGCGGCTGAAACACCGAGATTAACCCGCTTTAGGAATCGACGAGCGGCGTAAAACGCTAATACGTACCCTATAAACTATTGCCCGTTAACCACAACCCTTACCGTAACCTTATACCGTATCGCTTTTCAACTGATAGGAGCGATCTTATAAAGATTACTTATTCTACTAGACTTTAAGATAGGGACGAGAATTACAGCGGTAATTATATAATGTACTCGACAATAAGATAAATGATATGCTTAATAAATATAAGAGACTATATATCGAACTATTATAGTTTTATGTCATTTTTCCCGGTATATTTTTCGGGAAACCCAAAAATGGTATATTTATTTCTTTACGTAGTTTTATATATTTTTTGAGTGTTATAACCTCGTAAAATCCCACTTCTATACAGAAATTAATTACGAACTTTAAGATAAGAACTGGACTGGTATTACTTGAGAATTCGTAAAAAACAATAAGAAATTTCCTATAAAAACTTATAAAGGAATTTTACCGCCCTGTCAGCTAAGTATTGAAAGTGCTAGAGAGCCTTTAGACCGTAATATAGGGATAATAAGCTGTTCATAAAAATAATAACGAAAGTATGCTGCAGAACCCTGGAATCCGACCTTAAACTTTTTAACCTTAAAAAGAACTTAAAGGCTTTATATACAAGTTTTGAAACATCGTTTAAAACCTTCATACGTCGATAGGCAAACTTCGAATTAGTATTTGTAGCTGATAAAGTGAAGGGCGAGGGCTAAATTACCAAATCAGACCTCACCGAAACAATTTATCACGTCCTGGATGAAATGATTAAAGTGTACCTAGAGCAAGGTGATCGCCACAAATACAGTTACTCAAAAGAGAGATATCAAGGGGGAAGCCTTGTAAATAAAAATTAGGATAGTTATAATGGAGGAAAATCTTACGGTTAAGGATGAAATATACCACAGTCGTAGTAATATTAACGAAAAGGTATACAAAGCCTCATATACTTGTAAAAGAATTGTATTATATACGACAAGATCGGCTACTAGTTTACTAAATACCTTGTTTACGAGAAAATTCGGGTAAAACGATAGTTTTAGGCCGAATATGTATTTGAGAACTGGATAAAAGCCAACTTTGCAATATACGTAACCGAATACGAAAGCGTATATAATTACCTCAACGCCTACCTTTACGAATATACCTTTGGAGAAAAAAACTTTGACGTTAATAATGCTTAATTAATAACCTAAGAAGATGAAACTGCCTAATGCATTTTTACAGGCCTATAAGACGCCTTCTTTCTATATATTATAGGCTTAGATCACGTAAACGGAGTGTTCGACGCCTATATAACGTCTTAATTCACGTTTTATAATAGATACAGCAATCTGTTTCAAGGTATTATGCTTGACATTGGTAAAGCAGAAATCTTAACGACTGGAAAACGGTAATTCGACGCGTTTGCAACGAAGTTTCCGAAATTTCAGCTAAACCAAATAGGAGAATACCGAAAGGTTTTATTTGGTAAAGGCAAAGCGTTATCGCTTGGAACGGTCGTTATAAATACGCGATTCGTCCGGTCAAGTTTTTAGTAATGGATTTTAAAACATTATTCCTATTTTTATCAACTGATATAAATATGTTTGGCATTAAAGTCTGGAATACCACTATCGAACTTATCCGCGTTTCGGATGGCGTATTCTTATTGCTCCGGCTTAAATTCGACTATTTCTAGGTGCTCACAGAAGTATATATAATTGAGGCTATTTAATTAACGTAGCCGTAATTGCGGATATTATACCGCCGATTCGGATAACCGGTTTTAAAACAATTTTTACGTCTGCTTTATGCCGTAAGCTATACGTATAAAGGAAATAACGCATTTAAAGTTATTAAAAATTTGTTATAAGTACTAATTACATTTGTTAGCCTTGCGACGTCTTAAGTTCCACCCTTAAGATGATGTGGACTTAAACTACGAAGTAATTGCTAATATTATATATTTAGATAGCCAACCGGTCTTTTACGCTATCAACGCGGTAATATTATTCCAAGCTGCTAAGTTCACTAGAAACGCTTCCGCTATAAATTTCTGGGACATTTGATGGATTTCTGGTTAAACGTATACCTAGGGCCTTAAGATTGGATTATACACAACGTTGGTACGATCTTCTACTTTACTGAACAGAGTATTAAAGCTCGGATGGCCGGTAACGAATGTAAGTAGATTTTAATGAAAGTCTTATAAGGTATTAGAAAATGTAAGCGGTACGAAAGACCGTTCAAAAGATTATATAATATTATTGAAGGAACTAAATGGTACCAGTTTTAGAGAATCTAACTTTTAAATAGCGGTTAGCACCGTTAACAACACCTTTGGCTCAAATGAGTTAATCCTTACGCTCTTTGTTTTTGGAGCCTATCCTAGGATTTACACTGACTTTACACTATCATTATATACGGTTTAGAGGTCGAATGCTGTGGCAAAAGATATGGCAGCATTGCGTTTATTGCGAGCTAAAAACAATGTGTCTGGACCATTAGATACAAGGAATGCTCTATATGAAACCGGCGTGTTACACTTATTATTGTAATTTAAGGTTTTAGTTTGGCGAACAAAGGACGGATGGACCGGTCTTTAGAAGATCAGCGAGTTTAGGGGTGATAATGTGTTTATTGAGTTGCTAAAAGGTACAAGTTCGTTTCGTTGGATAATAATATGAAAATATAATAAAAAGATAGATAGGAGCGGCCTAAAACCATAAACCGAATAGAACCGTGAACGAAACACCCCTTAGAAAGAAGAATCCAAACCGCTTCTAGTTTTAGCCTACCTCTAGAATTACGTATCCAGCCCGCTTTTACCATACAAAAGCGGCCCATTTGTACCAACCTTACTAATAATTCGCTGCCGAGGCCGCCCATTTAGCTCTAGGATTAAATAACGTTTCGGAAACTTTGCCGTAAACTCCTTTATTACGTAAAAGGAGATGGTAAACCACTAGCTTAGCTTAAGATTTCGTTACAACGGTATTATTACTACCCTAGGTACCCCGTTCAAATAATCAACATAGACATAGATTTTATCTTTCATTAAATAAGGCGCATTTCATTTTAAACTGTTTGACTCGGTAATTCAAGGCACCTATAGGATGTTTCCATTTCGTTTAGTTTACGAAATTAAGGACAAGACCGGAAATATTTACGAAGAGATCCGTTTAGTTATAAAAGATTATAACGACAATAGTACAAAAGATATTATAACCTAATCTCCTACCTTATAACTGGTTAGCTTCCGTTTTAATTTTGCGTTCCTAGCCTTCCTTAGCACACTGTATAGCTTATATGTCGAGATCCATAATATAACGAAGGCATTCATGTAATGATCACACTAAATACCCGTGAGTATGTAGAAGGTGTTCAGAGGGTTTATGTTAGCAGTAAGGTAGCAGAGGTAACAAAGGTGCAATATCAAGACTGTGTTCGAGTGATGATCAGAAGCCGTTAGGCTATTCAGGTGTGTAGACTGAATACTTAGATTGACAACTGAAGAACTATCTAATGAAGCTATCTAAGGTGGTGATGACCATGTCCTTATATCTAGTTCCTTCAGTTGGTACCCATACTGGGGGTGCTCCAGTATGACGTTTGCGGGATCACTGGTGGTGATCCAAGTGATCCAAGTGAGCCGGTGATCCAGGTGATCCAAGTGATCCAGGTCACGTGACTTCTGCTGAGTCATCCGTTGTCCAATTGCCGTGCCGTACATGGGAAATGTGCTTTGTAAGCGTAGTGGGGAACATGCAGCGTCAGAGGATCCAACTGCAGTTCGTGTCATAACAATTCACTTAATTGAAAGAGTGGCTTAAACGACGTATTTACGCTAATATGACAAAGAATTTTAAAAAGTACCACCTACCTAGAATGATTTACGTATTATGAAGCCACTTTATGGTCTGCTTCAACCTAGTGTCCATTGGTATAATATTAACCAAATATATTATAAGAAATGGCTCGAGATAATTGGTTCGATTTTCTACCCGTACCTGTTAATGTTAACGGCTCTCTTTAAGGGATTTGTATTGACGGGTATATAAACGGACGATATACTAACGTTATGTAACGTCTAGTTGTTCGTATCCAAGTAAAAAAAACTTTTGGAGACCGGTTTAAAAGCGAAATCCAAGACGTACTTGACGGAAGACCATATGATCGATTTTAATAGCGGACCATCACTTTCTGGAACGGTGTTTCGTGCCTTACGTAAAAAGGGAATTTAGACAAAGTTTTCTTCATCGTTTTGAATAGCGTAAAATGGGCCGACGAATATAGATACCAACGCGTACGTAGCGTTTAGGTTACTTTTGTAATATAACCGAAAGCGGTATTGAACCTTTCGGTTGCCGCGTAATTCCAAACCGCTCCGACAGAAAATATATATAAGTCGTTTCACAAACGCCATTTATGGTAAAAACACAATCCAAAACGCGGTTTGAAATTTGAGTCGCTAAATATAGGCATTACCAAATTTTCGTTTCAATTAACAGTTTATTCGCTAATAATTCCAATTATCATTTGTAAATAAGCTTCGTCCTACTCTTCAGCAACGAAACCCTAGTACGGAACGGTTTTACGATATCTAAAAACATTATTTACAAAAGCCTTAGCAAGTGGAAAATGATTCAGAAAAACGTCTCAACCCTGAAAATATATAGTATAATTAAAGGTTTTGATTCAGACATTATTGTGGAAATAACGGTCCGGATAATTATTTTAACCTTTGCTTACACCCCATTGCTTGTGTTATATATACTTATTCCTTTTCGTTTTGTAAATATATGGTTGAATTTGGCACCACAAATAAAAAGCGGTTGATTAATTATAATATTGCATTAAGCGAGTTATATAAGCGCTAGAAAAATCGAAGAAATGAAATGTATCGATGGAAAATCCAATCTGGTAAACGAAATAACTAAAACTACGTTAAACGAAGTGTTGGAAACGCTTATAATGACAATAACGTTGTTCGTTAGTATGGATGGTAAGTTTTTGTGACTTTGATAGGCTATTACAATACTTTCAATAATTTAAAACGGCAAGAAATTCGTAATCCGCGTCTCTTCCCAATTTGTGCCTTTGTTTCACTATACCATTACGCGTCGTTCCCGACATTCTGTTAATTTTTATTTTATGTACATCGACTTTGCCGAAGTTTCTAGATTTTCTTTTCCCATTCAAATCTATCATTTTCCTCCGCTCCTGAATTATAGTTATACTTTGATTTACACCCTTCGATCTAGTTGTTTCATTTTACTATTCGCTTTCTTTGATTTGAATAAACAATGTTATACCGGTTCCGATATACTGTTATTTTCTTTACGTAATTTAGCCTTATCAGCTCCTTTATATTTCATATTTATCACGTGAACCACCATATTTTTAGTAAAAGGAAATTACATTACTATATAGCGTACTTCATTATGGCTGGGTACGCCGGCTCAGCTGCCAGGAGAAATTATTTACTGTTAAAATAAAAGGGAAAAGGCGATGCCGTTGCGTTCCTACTATTCTTCCCATCGCCATTTCCTATTTTTATTGGCGCCATCACTATTCCCTCTATTGACGATATTAGCGCCAACAAGGATATGGCCTTATGCCTTAGGTTGGATATCCTTAGGTAAAGGCGTAGGGGGGTTTTTACTCTCCTTACGGTGACACGCGATAAAGTCGTTAAACTCGCATGCGCAATACATACGTAGGCCCTGTTTCCAGATGGTAATGGCGGCCGCCGACTTTTTAATACGCTGGTTGGCGCCTAATACTAATTATCATCGGCTTATTTTGATTATTAACGACCGCGATTGTTTTTCGGAATGCCCCGAACGTTGATTTTCTAATAAAGGTAATTTTTGGAAATTGGTTAAAACTTACCATGAAGCCGGCAAGCGCGTAATACGGCTTCGGTCTACGGCCCTAGGACTAACAGAACAGGTATGTATCTATCGCTAGTCCGCCAGTAACGGTAATAGCGGGCCGAAAGACCCCCGATTTAGTGATAATCGCTAACGTACTTTCCCGCGGTCGTAAATGCGACATACAACACGTAAGGCGTATCCATTAGCGGCCCAGGACTACGGACTCGAGTACGCAATTTTAATGACTTACGCGTTCGAAAGGTCTCGCGACGTACCTTGGCGATACTAAACTCGAGGCAGCGGAACAGATCCGTCTCGTACTCCTTATTTAAAAGAATATTAAAAGCATCGAGCGGGTGGATTTGGAGTATACGAATCCTAATGTAGTTGCGCTAGGCTACATTTACGGAACAAAGGGGCTACCGCGGTTAAGGGGGTTTTTACCTGCGGGGAAAGGGTAAGTTTTATAACTCTAAAAGCCCCCTGCTCCTCCCCTTGAAAGCTAGAGAAGGGGGAAGGAAAGGGGGGGGGAAGAGGGGTAGCGGCGGCAGTGGGGGAAGGAGAGTCCGGGAGTGAGGTGTTGGGGACAAGGCTTGGTGGCGAGGTGGCGGCGATGGGGGTGGAAACTATAGATAAAATTGTGCCCGATAAGGGTGAGCTGTTAGCGGCGGCGGTGGTGGTAGTTACGGAAGTTGCGGCGGCGGCGGCATAACGGCGCTTTCGCGTTCAACGGCGCATAACCGTCATGTTTTTACGCGGAATTTATTTAAAGGAAAGGTTGGTATATAGGTATTGGTTAAGTGACTTAACTATTGGAGCGGTTTGGTTTGATAGACCAGGACAAATGTTAATTTGGAATGGAGACTTGAATTGGCTTTAACTACGCATCTTTAGAAAGAAAAGAAAGAAAGTTTTGCTTACACCGATAGCGATATATCTTTTTATGCCAACCTAATACGTAATGGCGTAATTATCCTTTACAATATCTATATAGTTACCCCTGTTGAAAACCACAAAAGGTGTTATAAACCATCATGTTGCTATTATTTTAATCATATTAACCAGCTCTAGCTATTATAATTACCGCCGTTAGAACTTATTGATTCGGACTCTTATAATCAAACTATTACTCCGGAACCTGTTAATTTGGGTCCTTATAACTACACCGTTATTATAGAAACTATTAATTTGAACCTTTATAACCATAATATTATTACAGGGCTACGTATATGAAATCGTTACAGCTACATTGTCGTTACTAAAATATAGGTATATAAGGTGGAAAAAAAGATTGCCTATATAAATATTACTATTTACCTTTATAAGTATTATATATAGGTCAAGTGATAGTGCATTATATTACAAGGTATACTTCTGCAAAGTGTACGATAACGTGTCACGTTTCAGGCTGCACTCTTGTAAGATGCAAAGTGCATCATGCGTGAAGCGGTCTGACATAGGTATTCCAGACCGCACGGCAAGAGGGTCATTACCCGGATGAGAGGTTTATAACCTCTCATCCGTGGCGTGCACTCTCTGGAATACTTCTCATATATCTATCTTTTACTACAACAACACCAATCTAACGATTACTCTTCTACCTATTTACTTTCACGTGAATGGAAACAGACCTTACCAACGCTTTCAGTAAAGTTGACTATACTGACTGCAATTTAAGTATATTGTTTTGTGTGGGTCTACTGTATAGGCTGTAAGTAAATTACAGTATGCGCTTACTTTTCACTAGCGTACGGGCCAAGCATTTGGCTATACAAATTACTGTGCAGACCGGCTAGCGGTCTACCAAACCTAGAACAATATATCCACTAATTGACAACGAAATACTACTATTGCTTCGACCAATCGAATCGACAACATTGCACCGTCTAAAATCTTCCTAGCTAAAACAGTATTAAATGTAGTATATTATATATTTTGATTGGTATTTGGTAATGGTGTGACGTGTGAACTAAAAACTATAAAGATTATAGATTTAGTAATTTTTGGCATCGTAAGAAATTTACTAGGGTAACTTTAACATTTTGAACAAGCGGAATATTTTTCTCCTTATGTACGTTGCTATTCCAGCTTTTAATTCAAGGTTTTTTGTTAATTGTATTCGTGTATATTATTATACATCACACTAGTTAGTAGACGTAAGTCATATGGATGTGCATTGCGCTGCAAGGTGCACTCATGTAAAGTGCATGATATCATGTAACACTGCAGCTTGCACTTTTACAGAGTCTATCATGCGTGGCGTGGTTTAGAAGGAACATTAGCAGACTGCATAGTAGACTGATACGCTCTGGGTTAGAGCTTATAAGCTCTTACCTGAGGCGTTCACTTTTAAATACCACTCCTCCTTTCTTCTGTATCATCTTATCTCTCACTATTGCAATATTTTTTTTTTTTTTGATTACTGTTCTGTTACTTTAACGTATTAAAATCCTTACTGACACTAATCAGTAGCCGACTTGATCGACTATAGATAGCTTTGGAAAAGAGAGATAAAACTAAGTTGAATGTCTATAACAGAATGATATAGCGATCCCAACTGCTTTTATTTTAATACTACAACTCAAAAAAAATTATTAGAACGTGTGGAATGACGCGGGAATGCCTTTGAAACTCGAATTGCAGCAAGACTATAAGATTCAGAGTAACTTTTAAAAAAATCTTTAGTACAATATGATTAACCCAATTAGTGTTTTATTTACTAAATGCTACGTTACGTTATCCTTTAACTCTCTTTAAAGTTTTAAACGCACCCAGATACTATTTTGAAAGCGTTATATTACGTATTAAGCTACGTAAGTTGAAACTACCAAGTTTCGAAACTATTTGTTGGGACTTATCCCATATAATTACAGTATCCAAACCGCTTACGAACCACAAGAACAGCCAAGACAAAGCATCTAAACCATTTATGGACTACGAAAGCGGCTAAGATAAAACTTTTGGGATGCCACTGCAACCACATACGCCTCAAAGGCAACGATCAAACCGCCACTTAATCGATTCACGGACGAAACAAAACGTTTAATACGTCTACTAACCCTCGTACACCGCCTTAAATCACACATAAATACTTTTAGAGCGGTCAAAAAGAAGTATCCAAACCGCTTACACATTTTAAAAGCGGCTAGAACTCAACATCTAAATATCTTTTAATATTTCGCCTCTATTTGAATGTATTTTTTATATCGATCCTAGTATTTTATCAATTTTTAATCTTTCCTTTTTACACCGGTCCTAGTATTTTGGCATTGTTTCAGTTCGAAGTAACCGTTCGCACCGCTTTTTTTCATATCTTTATACGATATAAACCTAACTAAAATCAGCGGGTATATAAATTCTCTTTTCAAGTATAATATCTTACGGAACGAAGTTTTAAATCCTATTAATTCAAACTTGTGGGACAAAGGAATTAAGACGTTAGTGGTAGACTATAAACCTTGAGATATGAATATATACATTATATACATTCTCTATCAATATTAGAACATAAGTACTCGGTGTATTTCTTCTTCTAGTCTTTATTTATTTAATGATTTTCGGAATAATTTCGAGGCGTAACTGTTGGAGATGTGGCATACAATGAATAGTTCAATTTTAAGGATATTACGCACATAGTTACGAGACGAAGGAATTAATACCCTTAGTAGAACGTATAGTCGTATTGCGAAGGCACTGTTTAATATGGGTTAACTTTGCGAAGTACTGTATTAGAAAGGTAAAAGGAGGTGGGTTTCCCGCCTCTATATTCAAAAGACAAAAAAGTTCAAAAAGTCTTCATACATTTATCAAACAATATTGCGAGGCCGAACTAACATTCCAGTCTTAGAAAAGACGGAAGGTCTGGATAAAAAATCTGAACCGCAACCCCAAGGAAAGGAGGTCCCTTTTAGGAGAAAAAAAAGCCAGATAAACCTTTCAAGCCGTGGCACCAAAAAGAGAATGACCAGAAATATTGTTGGACGCATGGCTTGAAAAAAAGGAAGAGACTGATATCAAGTCCTAGCCTTAAATTCAAAAGAAGAAAAGGCTGGATACAAAGTTTGAGCCGCATTTTTTTAAAGTGAACGGCACAATTAAACGTTATCCAGACCGCTTCCTCAAGGAAAGAGTGAAACCAACGTGTGTTTAGAAACGCGCCTTAAAGAGGAGGAAGGGCTAGAAACAGTATGCAGCACTCAGTTTAAACGAAAAGAGGGATTAAAGAATCATTGGTGGTGTAGCTTTAAGGATAAAAAAAGAAAGTTCCCTTTTAAGGGAAAAAGAAAAGACCAGAAATATTGATGGAGGCGCACTTTTCAAAAGAAGAGTAACCAGATGCTTTGTTTGGGCCGCTCCTTCGGAAGGATAAAGGCCCAAAGACGGCATTGGAAACTCGACCTCAATTGAATGGAGTGCCTTCGCAAAGAGAAGGGCTTGGTACGAAATTCAGGTTGCAACTTTAAAAGAAGAAATAGACAGATACTCCATACGAAACTGGACCTTAATAAAGGAACGGATCGCATTGGCAATCCGGCCCTTAAATTCCAGGAAAGGAAGAGCCTCAAAGGCAACCTAAAGTACAGAACAGGCCACATCGAAAATCCGGCCCTCATTGTTAAGGATAAAAGGGGCCGCATTAGCGCTTCGAAACGCGACCTCTGGAAAGAAAAAGACACCCTAGATATTACTTTGGGAACGCCCCTATGGTACACGGCTAGGGCAAACAACTTAGGAGCGCTCCCGTTAACGTTAAGCGCTTCAAATGTCGTATCAAAAGCGCTCCTACAAAATTAAGACGCCTAGAAATACGTATTAACACCGGTTCTACCCACGTAAAACGCTTCGAATTGTGTATTCAGAACGTGAGCGGTGCTTTAAATAGCTGCCACAATCGACAGCGCAACGAGGAAGATCATGTGACACAAACCATAACGCCATTACGATTCTGACAAAAAATAAAATGAAAGAAGTTTTGCTTATTCCGATGGCATATACCACTATTCCTATGAAACAAAAAAACTACACTACTAATTAAAACTCGGATAAATTATACATAAACTACCGGAATACGGATACAAACCGCTTTGAAAATTATACTATCATTACTTGATTGCGGATATGGACCGTATTTTAAACTGTCACTACTGGATTATATATACGGACCGTACTTAAAAAAAAAGATTGCCGGTATAGACATTATTATATATTACTATAGTTAGTATACGTATGTCACATAGAAATATATTACGCTACAAGGTGCAATCTAGCAAAGTGCATAATAACGTGTCACGCTATATGCTTCACTTTTTCAGAGTGCATAATCACGTATCACGCTTAAAGTTGCACTCTTACAAAGTGTATCATGCTTAGCGCGGTCTAAAAGGGACGTTGGAAGAGTGCATAGTAGAGTTCCACGCTCTTGGTAAGAGCTTATAAGCTCTTACCTGAGGCGAATACTCTCTGGATACCTCTTCTCTCTTCTTCTGTATCATCTTATCTTTTACTACGACAATACCAATCTTTATTATAACTCTTCTGCTACGTTAACGTACTATATACCTCACCGACAGTATTGTGAAAGCCTACCATATTCACGGTAGATGTAATAAATAAAGATAAGGTTTTTATGATCGTCGTTAAAATGCTAACCCAGAAAGTAAATATTAATCAAATTCAGTTCTTTTGTTATCACAATTTTAATCTAACATCTTAATTAATTAAAAGATATTTTACAATGAGAGTTGTAATATTGTAAAGTATATTTTAACTTTTTGTAATTTGTAATAACTGATATGATTTGCGATGTAGAATGTACTACCCAAGGTTTATATTCCCTATTAGGTATTGTCACAACATCAGAAAATTATACGTTTGATTGGGGAAGATGATTTTACTTTTGGACGTTTTATCAACTTTAAAGATATATAATTGCTTAATAATATTTGAGTTGATATGGTATCAAACAAATTTAATACTGTTTTTCAATAAGTTTTAGGATTATCGTGAATCTTCTGAAACTCAAGAAATTCACCAAATCCAGAGGTAGTAATTCTCGACGTATCTATTAAAGATATTGGGAAATTACGAGTAGAAATTAGGTAATTTAATTTTAATTTAATGACAAATATTCATGAATAGTTATATTTGGATTTAGATACAGTTATACCACTTATCCTTATATTCTCTCTATTTTACCAAATTTTAACGAAAGTCGTAATCGCCGCGCAATTCTCATCTATTATGAAAATATTTTGAAGGAGATAATAAATGTATGAATTGTAAAAATGTTTTGAATCTCTCGACTAATAATGATAATTTGTTTTAGGAATTAATAGTTATAGTAGTTACCTTGAGAAAAGTTTAAAAGCCAAAAGTTAATAGTCGTACCTATAATAAATTCGCATGTAAAGCCGTTCCTTCATTAAAGTTGATATCGTTATCTAACGTGATATAATTGTACATATTAGTAATTTGAATGATTTTCGTGTATATAGTGATATTTTAATTAATGTGAAATGAATTTTTCTGGTGTTGGTTTGATAAACTGGTAAACATGAGGGTATTCGTAAGTTTAAGGACCAATGTTCTATCTTTTTAGCGACTTTGAGGCGATGGTACTTTGAAGTAATAGTATTTAAGGAATTTGTTTGGGTTTGTATGAGACCTTATAATCCTGTATCTAGGAGTTAGGAGATTTTATCGTTACCAATATCTTTGCTTTTATCTTTACGTATTTATTAAGAATTTTCATCATCCATATAATTGTATATTATTTGAATGAAATCATTATCTTTTTCAAGTTTAACTGGTAATAAATTCATTCGTTTACGTAAATCCGTCGTAAACTTAACCTTAACCGACTTTTATATTTTCCTTTTCATATTAAACCGCATTTTTCAAAACCCTCGGCGAAATTATCAAGGGACTGGATACCGGACCCCTAACGTATATAGTCAACTTCGAGAATAAAATGTTTGAAGTAATTCGTTAGGTGTTTGCATAGAATTTTTGTTAACTTTTAGATGTTCTCAATCGTTCATGATGTATTTAATAAAAGTGATTTGGAGACTTTAAATTACGTTTTTGAATAAAATCGGTAATATCGTTGATTTTGGTGTTTTTGGTATCCATTTAAATATTTCACAAGTAAAGAGAAAGAGTGATGTTATATAAGGGAAAGGTTTTGACATAAATGAGTATAGATTACTCGTCGTGAAAGTTATAGGTTGTAGTTAAAGGTTTAGTAGGATTTTTTTCTATTGACTATTCTTAATAATAATACCAACAGTAGTAGCGGCTTAACCATGTGTTAACTTTGATAACTGAAAGATTTTGAGAATTTTTACAGTTGATCTTAACGTCGTTACTTTCTAAACCAAATTTAATAAATATTATTGGTTGTTTTCGATGATACCGATACCTTAGTTAAGTTCAAATGCCTGTAAATAACAAACGAACCTAAAAAAAAATCATTTTTGTTACCTATAACTAACAGAGGTAATAGTAGGACCTTTTAAAAAAAACCTCTTCCTTACCTTACGTAATTGTAAAGTGTAACCGGAAAGTAACTTCTTTTCCTACTTAGATGGTTTTTATTCAACCTAATAAACACTGAATAGTATTGGTATACCTTTATCGATACAACATAATCAATTATAATCTCTGGTATAAGTAATTATTATATTTCATTAAAAGTATTGTTGTATTACTTCAAAGTTTGGTAGATTGCTAGGCGGTTTGCATACTAATTTGTATTTCTAATTGCTTGACTCATACCATAGTTTAAAGTACGTATTTATTGTACTAAACTTGCAACTAATTCTACTAAGTCCGGAAATAATAAAATATACTTGTATTTAGTATAATGAATCTACAATTTATGTAGTTGACTTTACAGTATTATACTTAACTGTTATTTTCAGATTCAAGATTTTGTATTCTGTACTAATAAGTTCATATGGCCAACTACTAATTTGTCGTGATTCCTTACGTGCCTCCTAACTCTATCTGCCTAACCAATATCACTAACAGCCTATTTTCTACCGAAATTATCTTTACTTTCAACTTTTCACCTTAAAGTTCTAGATTTCGATTTTCTAAACTCACGTATATAAGGTTTTCGTTATATACTTTGGTATATTACAAAATTACACGCAATGAAATACATTCCTTGTTCCAATATATCCGAGTATATTTTTCCTACATACTATCATTACTATTATTACCTTGGTAGTTTCCAATTAGCTAAAGTAACCCTATTTCTACTCGTTACATAGCGGGTAATACACGTAACCCTCGATTCGTACGGTCAATATATAACTATTGATAAACCTTTTCAAAGAGGTATTGGGAGTAGCCTTGATAATCTTATTAACGTAATTTTTCTATATTTTCATATATGTTAATAAGATCACTTTCCAAGTTTTATATATTTTTGTCAAATGATAATATGTACTATTCGACGTTTTTTCAATGTATCCAACTTCGAAAGATATTTGTGAATGTTTCTGAACTTATCATATATAATTATATGTATTGAGGGTAATTTCAGTTATTTGGTGATTATCGACATAGTGTTTTCGGGTTTTATACCAACATTAAGGCTTATTATTGTATTTTAAATTGTCCATAGCGCTTTTTACGTTGCAATATTATGGATTCTATCGATGGAAGTAACAGTAATATTACGAGATTAAGTGGTAGATGAATTGTTTTAGGTTTGGCAGACCGCTAGCCAGTCTACATAGTAATTTGTATGGAAAATTGCTTGTCTCATACGTTGGTGTAAAGTGGGCGTTGAATATAATTAACTTGCAGTAAACATAGTAAAACAACAAAATAATACACCTAACTTACAGTTACCATAGTTAATTTTACTGTAAGTAAAGTTAACTTATTATATTACAATTACTATTGTTACAATATTGGAGGCTTTTCATTCTGTATGCGTATACTAATATAGTCGACTTATCATTTTGAGTTACTATTGAATTAATATCTCATCAACTAACCAAACCCCTACTAAAGTTATAGTCAAATCACCCCCAATTTCCTCTTTTTTCCTCACAGTTTCGAATTCTGACTTTATTGATTTCCACAAACAAGTTCTTCTACATAGGCTTATATAGGTATTCAATTCCACTGTTCCAATTAAATAAGTCGCTGGTTTTAATTCCCTAGCAGGCTTCGAGTTTGCTAAAGCTCTATTGTTCGCCGGTATGTGATTTAACCTTACTATGTGAACTGTTAACGTAACCCTTAATGCATATGGTAAGCTTATTACTATCTATAAACCTTTTGAAAGCTTTTTTATTTAAGATTTTGTTATTATATTTATTAGATTTTCTTAATTAATGATTCATCAGAATTCTTTAATTTACGTCCTATCATTAGCTTTTCAAAATTTCATTACATCTTTTTTCAAACGATTTTAGTTGGTATTTCCGAGTTTCGAGATGCATTTGAATAGGATTTTCTAGTCGACATAAATTACCACCGGAATAAAATAAATATTTTATTGCTTGGTAACAATATTAAGATATTTTCACATCGTTATACCTACATCGATGCCAGCGATTATATTGTAAACGGCGAAGCCAATACGTTTAATATAATATTTTTATATTTGACACAAGTCTGAACGATTAGGATTTTGGTGATATTCAATTGATCTTGGTGCCTATTTTCGTTAACAAGGGTTATGAGGATTCTAATTTATAATGAAATTTTTGTATAATTTATAAAAACGCTGTTCGTAAGTATTTTTGATTTAGATTTTGATATATTCATTGGGACTATGTTCATTCTCTGGACCAAGTTTCATTTCTACCACTTAACATTTTGTTCAGTCGAATAAAATCCCTATTCCTTTGATTTTATATTTATAATGCATTTTATAGGTCGTAAGAAACCTCCAGTTAGTATAAAGTGGCGATATACTGCCACAAACGCGTTGTTTTAGGTACCGTTAATCCCTAACCACGTGAGTCTTATCAATTATGGTTTAGCCAGCGCCCGAATACTTTTGATGGAAGTTAAGGCAATTATTGTCAATATCATTAATAAGAATTGATGATATGTTAAATTTGATATAATTATTATAGGTAAGAATTAGAACTGGTTTGCAGTTTGGGAAATTTGAATCCTTAATTGTTTGCTATTTCGATTCTATACAGCTAGTATTTCCAACGACAAGAGTATCGTAATTCATATACTCACTATACTCAAATGTTTTTTTTTAAACTTGCGTAATCATAAAGTATAGCTTGTAACATTATGATTACTTTCTAGACCTTTACTTAAAGTGCTATTGAGACGTTGAAAGCTAATGAACGATTGATGTAGTCAGTTTATATAGTGGTTCAATATATCGTATAACCGTTTTCGAAAGGTATTTTTAGGTAATTTTTACGGTTGTTCCAACAAAACGATTCGATTCAAATCAGTTGCCGAGTCCCTATACGTTTACGTTATATCTCGGCTATCAAATGTGAACAACCCATTAGTTTTTACTACCAAATTTATTACCAAAGCGACTACCAAACGTTGGTTGATTGTTTGAATCATTGGAGATTAAATAAAGATTTAGTTCCTGCCTTTATTACTGTATCCTTAAACTATTTGGCGTGACTTTTTGTACAGCCACCCTATATTCTTACCTTTAATCTCGTATATAACCTTCAAGTTAAAGAGAGTATTATTTGAGTCGTAAAGGTTAAGGTCGCATGTGGGAACGAATTATACAACTCCTCAAATAAGGAGCCTATCAATCCAAACCCTATTATTTTCCTTAAAAGGTATACCAAAGGTTTTAATAACATCTTATATCCTCAGATTTACAGCTAAGTCTTCATTTACCTTATCTTTTCTTCTAACCTAAGTAATATGGTAAATCCGACCCGGTATATATTTTTTATCCTTAATGTTTTTCCTCTTTAGTAGTCGGACATGCGAACAACATTGAATTAGTTTGTCGATCACGGGAGGAATGGCGTTATGTTAACTTACTTGCTTCTCTTAAAGACTTTCCTTGTCATAGTCAGTCTCTCTAATATAGTGTTTGGCCTGTATTATGCGGAACTTCGCAAAACCGTTAGCAGTTTGAATAATTACTTTAAGGTTGGCAATGCTTAAAATCTTGAACAAGCTATCACATTGGTCTAACTTCCGCTATACGAGGACTTTGCTTTGCAATGAAAAATTAAGGATATCGGTTGTCATAAGGCTGTTTCCAATATTAAATATATTATCAACTTAACACCGTACCAATTTATTCTGATGTTCCTTTAAAGCTTCACTGTATAACGCACCCCTTTTTTAGGTATTTAGAAATGGTGGAGATTTATTCGTCAAACCAGGATATTATTTCAAGATTAACAGCATTAGCACCAGAACGTTAAGTCTCATAGTATCATTCAAGCCCTTTACTATTATGTACTCAAGCTATAGACCATTGAGTCTATAGGTTACGTTACTGTAAACATAACGGTATGTAAAGTACCTGGCTCGGGTGCGGTCTGGGTACGATCCATGCGTGGTTTGTGGAAATCATGTGTAAGGACATAACGGATCTTATACGAACCTTATGTGGACAGTATACATAAATCCTGTAAAAGTAAAAACTCCAAAGTCATTTTTAATTTTTTTCAAGAATATTAATTATTAACACTACAGAGTAACTACTTGATATAGATTGGTAGGTCGGATTATAAAATATAATTAAAATTTCCCTTTATATTTGGGGGGGATATTCCCTATAGTGGATAAATTGATGGCAAAATTAATAATTTCGCGTTATACTTTAAAGTTATTAGAAAGGATATGCCGTCGGCGAATACCTCATCCTTTACTTTTACGGACATATCTTTAACCATTTCCAGGCTGATTTAGGTTAATATATCTTACTTTTCGTACATAATAGGTAATATTGTATTAACGTTAGTGTTATAACTAGTTTAATTAACTTCCGCCTTCAACTCTGGCTTTTTGTATTTCTCTACATTCGAATTCGCCCAGTATATTATTAATGTTCAATAATCAAAAGCCTTTATGACGAACCTTGAAATTTATTTTTTAATATTTAAAAGTGATTTGAAACGATATAACCAATTACAATTCGATAAATATACTTTCACTTCGACTTCAACGCGCCAAACGATAGATTACATACTGAATTTGAATGATATATGGATTAGTCAGAGCCGCTACAGGTGTCTTCATGTTGAGGTATGTTATACGTCGATTGTTAAATACGTTTTTAAGACCTATGACGGAGCAGAGGTGTTCAATGGAATATACAATATAAACAAATTTGCTCATTATATTTAAAATGCTTTTAGCAACCTATTTCACGCGGAAGGACTTTTGATAAAACGAGAAGGATTATTTAAAAGCGAAAATAAACTTATGGAGACTATTCGATATTATATTTGAAACGTCATTGGCCTAGTTAGGCGGTTTAGATTGGTCTTTCGTCGTAAAATGTAACTACTTTGGCTTTCGCATCTCTTTACGTATCCGGTATAACTTCATTATGGTAAACGTGCGCTTCGTTAATTATATAGTGAATTTGGAAAAATATCATTAAATTATAAATATGGTTTTTACCTAACAGTTATAGTTAAAGTAAGCTCAATTGTTATATCTTCGAAATTTGAACATATAAATAAGTTTACAACGGAGTATACGAATTATTTATATGGAAAAACATCGCGTAAATACTAATAAATAGTGAAGTCCGATATTAGTAAATATCATTCCCGAAATAACGCGGGATATTTTTTTTGATATATCATAAATACGATGTTCACCAATACTTTAAACGTTTTCTAAAATCTCTTGGTAGTAAAAAGTCAAAAAAGTGTTATTTTCCAACTCAAGTATGATAGAGGGTCAGGAAGCAAGCTAGTGTGTAGCTGAGCTTGAAGTCCAATACATCAAGCGGGGAACACTTTTCTTTTGTTAGTGGAAATGACTAAGCCAATCATGTGATTAGGATCAGTGGGATCAACACTGATTCAAGTGATCCAGTACTGAAAACGGTATAAAGGTACGGATATATAAGGACACGGTCATCACCAAACAGATAGTATTTCCTTCATAGCTTTTCAGTTATCAATCTAAGTATTCAGTCTACACATCTGAATAGCCTCATGGATTTTGATCATTACTTATGCGGTTGCGATATTATTCACTCAGCACCTCTGCTACCTTCTTGATCATATAAACCCTCTGACACCATCTATATACTCACGGGTATTTAGTGTGATAATTACATATTGATAATCGATATTATAATATTACGCCTTGGGTTAAGGTATAATCGAGGTGTTATAAAAGCTATTTTTATTTAATAAGCAGCCTGAACTTAACGGGGGGTATAACTTATTGATAATTCATCGTAATTAGCTTTTGTTATAAGCCTTTACAAAATACCACGGATTTTACAATGGACGACGCCAATGGTTGCAAAAGAGATGAAGGATTAATCAAATTTCCCATCTGAATTGGCGAAGTATCGCGGTCGGTTTAATAAGGAAAAAGTAACAACTTTACTTTCATATCGGGGGAAATTCGATTATCATATCCATATTGAACCTAACAAGAAGGAACCTTTATCGGATAAATTATCAAAGCCGTTATATTATACACCGCGAAATCAATTGCCCGAACTCTGATATTAGGTTAACGAATTGATAAATAAAGGTTAAATATAAGTACATTTTTGTTTGCCGCGGCACTAATAGTATTAATCCCTAATCAGAGGTAGTGAAAGATAGCGATTATACGTCGATTACTGGGCTTTAAATAATATCATTGAACCAAGTCGTTTCTATTACATTTAATTAAGAAAAAACCTACGCATATTATCTAAGTGAACGTAACTTCAAAATCCAGATATTTAAATAGTATATTTCTATATTTGGGTCGTACCTGGAAAAAAAATTAATAGCCTTTTGTATCTATTTCGGCTTATTGAAATAATCAGTTATCTCTTTATAATTAGCGAGGGTGTCATCGACGTGTTAAATATTTATTAGTTTTATAATAGTAAATATTGTTAATAATTATATTAAGATTTATCTTATCGACCTTTTAACTTTATCGTCCGGCACCAAATTATTTAAAGTATTACACAAGAAGATATTTCCTAGTATTATAGATTCAAGTATTCTAAAATCTACATGAAGAACTTGATATATAATTAAGTTTATCCTTATAAAGATCTCGATTAAGATCGAGATTCCATACTAGTTAATACTAATGTATACTAGTAAATACTAGTTCCTCCATGCTAGTAAATACTAAACCAGTCAACATATCAATGTAAATCTTCCGTATTAGTTAATACTAGTACTTTCAATAGTAAATATTAGTGCTGATGGAGATATTTTCAACTCCGGTAAATTTCTCATCCTTTGGTATTAAGAGGTTTAGTACTTGAAGTCAGTACTATGTATCAACTGGTCTTTTTGGCCCTATTGTTGAGTTGTGTGCTTTGTAACTATACATATTGTCTATTTTAAGACACCTCTTCCAAAGGTATTATCCACTTAGAAAGAAGAAAACAAAAAAAGAGAAGTAAAAGCAAAAGTAAAAGGGGAAATTGAAGAAAATTTAGTGCAGAGGAAAAAGAATTCCGAAAATGCAAAAAAAAATAAAACCTATATAATCCGATTTAAATCTATAATCTTTACAATATCTTATTTGTTAATATTCCAAGTTAGCTCTAAAACCACTTTACTATTTCATATCTACAATACTATAAAGTAACTTGAAACACTAGGGTTTATAAGCCGTTAATTTGAGTTCAACCCAAGTTAATTAAGCCACGCCATTATATTATCACTTCGTATTGTAACTCAGTAATAGTTTTATCAACCTATTTAGCCAATTATGTCTTCGTAAAAATCCACTTAATTTGTATTATGCCACGCTTTACTTTTTAAATTAGAAAACCTTTCAATTTGTATGTATTAAGTCTATTTTTAATACTTAAGGTCAAGAGACAACTTCATAGCTCCTTTATTATTAAAATATATTGCAAAGATAATATAAATACGTAATTTTTAAATAATTTCCTTATTTATAGGGTGTTTTGAGTAACTCTTATTACGGGTACGCTTCTAGAATCCAAAAATGAGATGTAAACTCTGAATTCCTTCTTGGATACCTAGTGAACTATGCTGTTAGCGATTTAACCTATATATCTATAGGTATATTTTCCAATGGCCTTGTATCTTTTCTAGTTGTAATTGTATTAACCGTTGATTTGAAACCTTAATATATATTCATAGCGATTTTGATTGAGATCTGTATCGTTCTAATACGGACTTGCTTATAGAATTTTACTACTCATTTGTAATGAACGATTTTTGCACGGTTCTATGTATCTAAAGGCGTAATAAACAAATGTCTTATCTTTTTATAAAGCATGATAGAAAATGTTTTTACTGATATAATAAATGCAATATCCGGATTCATTAGATATATTACATAACCAAATGCCTATATATTCAACTAATACTCTTTGGTCTACAATATATTAAAATAATTTTTATATAACATCATATGAACGAGAGATACCGTTATAATCGAAATGAAAGCAGAACGTCTAGTTAGTTTCTCTTTCCTCAAATTTAAAAGATTTTTAATATACGCTTCTTATACGAAGATAATCATATGTGCGTTGTTATTGTTTAAAATACGCCCCCTTAGAAAATATTCTGCCTCTCCTAAATCCTTATACTTAACATCCTTCTAAATATTTTTTCAAGAGTTTAACTAGCGTGTAGGTTAGGAATTATTATCAGAAAGTGATTAATTTCAGTATATATATTACTTTAATGGTAATGGTTAATATATACCGTGTTATTAAAGCTTAACCCTTTAAACTTCAAAGTATTAAAAACTTTTTTAATCTTTTTAATAGTTATCTTAAAGCCTTTTCAACTCGTAAGATAAAAGAAGTGATTGGAAGACTAAGTTAACTATAAAATCAAAACCCATAATATTTTTATTCGGATACTTCAAAAAAGTCGCTAATAGTATCCGAGATGTTCAATAACAGTAGGTCTTTAAGTTTCCCGTTTAAAAAAGCTAAGTTAATATTAATGTGGTTGATATCCTATTTTACAAAGCAACTAGTGCAACGAAAATCCTCTACGTATAAGACTTTTTTATTGCAATAAAGGTTTTAACATAGGTTGCACCATACCTTTACCTAAATCCTTGAATATTGATACTAACTCTATGATTTTCGATTTAACCTTTAAAATTAGTTTTAACCTTAGTTATTTTTTCGGTTAGAGTATAGTATTGAGTATCCCTTTCAATAGCTTTAATGGCTTTAAGGAACTATAAGCTCCGTATTTATTTGTAAATAGCCTTTTTTCAGTACTTAACATCTGTGCCTTTTATATTTTGCTCTATAATCATCTGTTTTTTTTATTTTGATAACGCAAAACATAAACTAGATTATACCTTTATTAATGATAATTCTTATTGACCAACTTGCCGGCAAGTTGTTCATTATTTTTATGCTACTCGACTAATACTCTTTGTCAGCCTAGAGTTTGGACCTGCAGTTGCAATTTTATGAGGGATACCAACCTTAATAATCTCAATATCTTTTTCTTTTACAAATAATATAAGTGTTCCAGTAATATTCCTTTGAACGACTGTTAAAATAAAAGTATTAACAAACTTTTCCGTCGAATTTCCCGGCTGGTTTGGTAAATAAACCATAATGTCGGTAGGTCTTAGACGTTGCAACGTTGTTGATTCGATTGGTCGAAGTAACAGTAGTATTGCATGGTCATATGGTGGATGTATTGTTTTAGGTTTGGCAGACCGCTAGCCGGTCTGCACTGTAATTTGTATGTCCAAGTGCTTTTCCCGTGTCTTATAGTGAAGTGTAGCGTACTGTACTTGATTTACATCCAATACGGTAAGTTTGTACAAAGCAATACACTTGCAATACGGTCAACTTTACTAAAAGTAAAGTTGACCTACTATACTACATGTAACACTATTCCAATACTAGCGGCTTTTTACTTTTTGCGCGTACGCTAGTATGGCCAACCAATTTTTTCCGGTTAGTATTAAACAGCGGCCTCGTACCCCTTATCAATTCCGATTGACTTCCATATTGCATTACATCCAATTGCATTCAAATTAAACCTATTTGGCCTCAATTTCTCCGTTGCTTCGTGGTACGAGTTTATTAACTCCTACAAAATGTTCTTCCACCACAACTTTTCGCAATTTCAACTATACTACTCAAATTGGTTACTATTATCAGTCCCCGGAAAGTGTTCCAATCTTCCAGTATATTTCTGTCCGCTGTCACGTGACTTGAGCTTTTCGGGCGGCCTATCTACGTAGCTCTCAATACGTATAGTCAGCCTGTTGCTATTTACAAACCCTTCTAGGGCCACGTTTGGCGATGCTTTCTTTATGGCATTAGCAGGGTTGTCTTTGCCATAGATTTATCGGAACTCCTCGATCTCCTTCCTTTCGTAGGCTTCGCGGAGTGCCATCACGTCGATTATCAGGCGCTTTTCACTAGTAGTCCCGAGTTTTAAAAAGCATTCAAAGAGGCTCTTTAGGTCGGTATAGATTACTACCGGGATAGGAGGAATCCGTAGCTGTCTGGTGATGTGGTTAAAGGTCTTTTAAAGTATCATACTAACATTGAAACCCGTTATTATTTCATAGACTTTCGATGTCAATTCTCTTTGTGTAATCCTTTTGAACTTAATGGAAGACTAGTAAATTAGATTTCCAATGATATTAAATTGATTTTACCACCTATCTTTGTTGACGAGTGTTATTAGAAAGCCGATTTGCGCAGATAAGTCGGTGTTGTTTGCAAAAGACCTATCCAGAAAGATTATCAACTTAGCCTTTAAAAGGTCTATTGGCACCATATTCATTCCGCGGTGCAGATTCCGTATTTACCACTCTAACCTTTTTTTTAGTCGATTAAAATCTTTATCCGCTAATATTTGTGCCTATATCGTAATGAATAAGTCGTAGGAGGCTATCAGTTAGTATAAAGTGGCAATATAACTACCTCATACACTTTATTTCAAGTACCATTAAACCCTAGCCTTATTAATTCTATCTATTGTGGCAAAAATGGCGTCCTAGCCCTTTTAGCGAAAGTTTAGACCGGTATTAACACTTAGTATACAAATTAACGATCTATTAAAGTCAACTTGATTGTTTTCCATTAACGTCATCATTGTCTTACAATTCCAGAATTTAAAGTTTTCCATCGTTTATTATTTTAATACCACAAAGCTAGACGTCCCTATAAAAAGGGTATCGTTAATTTACATCCCTATTATATCGAAGTCTTTTTTTATATTATTAACAAATATAGAATGTATATTAAACCCTTTATCGCTAAACAGGATTCAAAATGCGATTGGTAGGTTAAAAACCAGTAAATACCTATTTTATCTAATTTTTGTACTAATTTGATACACCTTATCACCGTTTCTCAAAGGTAAATGACATATAGCTTTTGCGGCAGTTTCAATGGTACAATCCTCTATAAATTCATTGTTAACTATATATAAACTTACGTAATATTACAACTATTAAATATAAATTTACCTTTATATTTGGCTAGTAAACTTGTTATTAAGTCAATTAATAAGCGTAAGTTAATCTTTCAAATTGTTGGCGACTACCTAAGGATACAGTCCTTACTTTTATCGCCGTATACTTCAGCGATTAGTCGTTATTTTGCGTACGGCCGCCCGTGGTTTTTCCTTTAAACTCGTAAATAATTTTTGACTTAAAGATCGTGACGTTCGGATCTTAAAGGTTAAAATTCGTTTTCGGAACAAATGTATAATATTTAGAATTAGTAAACTGTCGATTTACACCCTATTTTTTAAAAAAAAGGTTTGCCGGAAGTTTTGATAAATCACTTCTACCTTATACTTTACTACTAAATCTTCGTTATCCTTTTTTTTCCTTCTTAACTAAGTAGTATTGTAAATACGAACCGGTTTATATTTTTCTTATTTATCGTTTCCCTTTTTTGCTGGGGGTTTTTCGCACCGGCAGCGTTTTATCAGCTTATTAATAACAGGTGGAATAGGTTCTTATTAGCTCGGTCGCTTTACTTAAAAGGCTTAAGAGTCTTCATATTTAGTACCCATAATATAGGGCTTAATAGGTAATTCGGAAGGATATAAACAGTTTTAATAACTACTTTAAAGTTTATAATAATTAATATTTTACATGGATTTTTCCATTTACCTGGCTTCTTCCATATGAAGACTTCACTTTATAATAGTAAAGTAAGTATATCGATCGTTAATGTACCGTTATTGATTTAGCAGCATGCCGATTTTCTTCGCAGTTCCCTCAAAGTTTACTATAAGTCGTAACACGTTTTTAAGTATTTGCTGAAAAAGGAGATTTATTCATTAGGCATAGATATGCTTTAAAAACTAAAATCGTTGGCACTAAGCCGTCAGGACCCATTGTATCATTAAATCCTTTTACTGTTATCTGTCAACGATCCTTCGTATCTGTAAAGCTTTTAATCTTTAACATAAGGATATTGTAAGTTCGGCGAAGTAGGGTGTATGCCGTTTTAACCTTAACAATGCTTTAATAGGCTTTCACAAGTACCTATTTATATTAGACACCCATTATTTTGGTATATCTTTGTGAATTTGACGCCATAAAGTGGGTACTAATATCGTGGACTACAAGGTTGGGTAAAACTTAGTACGTGTCAATTTATAGCATCCTTAACGTTTCCCACATATCCCTTGTCGAAAGGGACCTTAAAAACTTAACCCCGTAAAAAATTATTGTGAAGTCAACGACGTAACAAATAGGCTTATTGTCAAAATGAAATATATTAATAAAAATCTCGTGGTCAATATCCTGATCGTCTTATAATATAAACTTCAATATCTGGGGGGATTTGGTAAATGTTTAACAGTATTAATATAGCCTTTTAATAGCTTCGAGGAAAAAGTATTCCATATCGTTATGCCTTGCGAATTTTAGGACTTTATATAGCCTATTAATATCTAGATAGTTGAATCGCCGGTATAGTTAACGTATCTCCGGCTCCGGTAAGTTTAACATCACTACTTCTGGGCCTCAAAGATAAAACCATAAGTTCCCCCACTTAAAGGCGAGTGAAAACCTTTAGCTATTTTGAACCAGTTAGTTTACGTTAACTTTAACGTTAACTTCGAAAGTCGTTATATCCTTTAAGTAAAGAAAAAAAAGGGTAAGAGCCTTAAATATATAAAACATAATCGCTTTTACAATAGTTTAAAATACCGTTATCCCTAATAATGACTGTCATTCGTTTGTGATAAAGCCAACTTTGGCCTTTTTAATATCGTAACTATTAATCTTAGTGGCTGTGATGCTTTCCCTTCGTAGTATTAAATACTACGAATAACCTTTTATTAAGTATTTTATTGCCATAATATCTGGTATAATACCTTAAAACGTGCAATCCGTGTAACGATCGCGAAGATTAAAGGTGTACAAGGGATTAGTGGTATGGTTAGGGTAAAGGTAATGGTTTTTACCACCCAAATGATATTGAAAAGCATGGTCGATTAATTACTAGGACGCTATACCAGAAATAGTATTTTCGTTCCACTTAATCTACTTAGGAGCGTTGGTGACGTTAATTAGCTTATCGCTTTTAATGTCTACGACTTAATCCTAGTAATTTTATTTCGAAGTCATGGGGTACTGGATGCGGTATGTTATTTTCCTTTTATTACACTTAGTGGGGGGGGGGGGTGCCGAGTTAACTAGCAGTTAGCCTTACTCCAAATTCAATATCTCTTATCACTATTACGACGATAATGCTTACGGTTAATAGGTCCGCCTAAATTTTGTTAGTGTTAGCATGGGTGTTTCTTTCAGTTTGGGGCCGAGGTTGAGGGGCTTAATTTTAGTCGTTGTAGGCGTCCGTACTTACGGTCGACGTAATTAACCACCGAAAGGTCTTCCTTATCCACGTTTAGGAAGTTGTCGGCTTGGGAATATATACCGAGCGAATTCGGTATACGTGCTATTACTGTGGTAAACGAGGAATGTAACTGGCTGAAAAGGCTTTCGACGGTGGCATCTGGACTTTGTAGGGCGTATTCGAACTCTTTAACACCCGTTATTGCTGCTCGAACCTACTATCGAAGTGTAGCTTCGTTATCGTAGGCCTTTTCCTCTACTTTCTAACATATTATCAGCTTATCAAGCATTTAATTAAGAATATCCATTGGTAATTACTTCTTTTTTTTTGTTATTATTGTAATTTACCGCGTGGTAACCCAGTATGTATGGTATTAGGTAAGGTGGACGTCGTGTTTGAAGTAGCCTTTTATGCCGTCGTAAATCTCGCGAAATTTAATGACGTTCATTAGGAAGGTTAAGTAGTAGTCTTTAGTGTAACTTATAAGGATTTCGGAAAACAGTAAGTAAAAACCAGAAGGTAAGACCTTTATTTACTTGTAAATATTTAGGAAAGATATTATCTTAATGTCGAAAAGGTTTTAAGAATTTCCGTTATACCTTTTTATATTATTCCAGATCTTGGTATAGTTTTTTATAAGTTTATAGTTAATATTAACTATCTTAATAAGTCTTAGAGTATAGTCACGATTGTTATCCTAGCCCTAAATCATGTTTTTAGTTGTTTAAGTCGTAAAAATTCCGAAGTACGGTGTTAAAGGTAATTGTCAGTCGCTTAGCCTTAGGGGTAAAGTTCTATAATAGAACCTGTGATGGATTCACGCGCGTAGACGAATCTGAAAAGAAAAGGTTTTTAAGGGTTTTAGCGATTAAATTGCTAAGGGACAATGGGTACTTAAAGGTATTGGGAGGCCTGACGATTTTTCTTAATTGACTGATGTAAAGCGCTAACGTTAATGCCTCTAGCCGCGTTGGTAGCCGCTGCTTCACGTGCCCTGCCGCCGCATAGGGCGTATTCTGCGTTGTTATATGGTAGTACTAAATTGCGAAGCAAGTCAATAGGTTCCTTATAGCCAGAGTGTAAAGATGCTTTACTTAATTAAGGGTAGGTTAAAGGTCCTTCAGATCGTGTATAAGGGCGTTGAAATTCCTTAACATCTTTTCCTTTAGACCATGGATTTTAGGGGCATTTTTTAAGCTAGGCTAAGTTAAATAAGATATTTTCTAACCTTGTAAAACTTTTCTCTGGCACGTAAATCCCTCGTTATTTAAGTTTTTTTTTCAGCTTGAACTTAATTACCTCTTAAATCTTCTTCCATATATCAATAATTCAGTCATCAAAAAGTTTACGATATTTTCGAAAAGTGTGGCTACCGCGGTTATGTTCTTTGCTGCCGTCTTTGTTAACTATATAGTGGCCGACTTTGTTGGTAGGGTGTCTTTCAGTTCAATCTTCATAAATATCTTCTCCTTAGAGTTCACTGTTATAGTGTTTGGCGAAGATAAATCCGAGTAATTTAAGTTTTTTCTTTCTATCTAGGTCGGTGATAGCTTTAAAGTGCGTGTTGGCGGTAGATATCTTAGCGTTTAGTCCCATGTAAAACTTGGTAGGTGTATAAGGTAAGGAGCTTAGTAATCTTTAGACGTAGTGACTTGGTGTTTTAGCGTAAAGTCACGTGGGAACTGGCGATTTAGAGGCTTGGCATGAGATCGCGCAACGTGGCTTTTTTAACGCAACTTGGTGTTTTCGCTTAAAGTAACGAACTTGACGATTAAGGTAATGTAGGGAGTAAAAAGATTAAATTAAGGAAAAGATTTGATGTAGAGGGTAAGATCGAAAGTCGTTGTTGATGGTAGAGGGCGAAGGTTGTTTATTGTAGTTATTTGGCGTAGGGATTTAGGTTTTTTTTTTTTTTTTTTTTTTTTTTTTGCAGTAGTAAAACCTGCAGTAGTACCAACTTAGCCGTTTTCTAAATTGCCGATTAAGACTTTCAGCGGTAAATCTCAACGCTCTTCAAAAAAGATTAATGAAGATCTTTCTGTGTTTCTAAGAAAAAATACTGTCGCCTACTTTCAGATTACCATTGGAGACTGATGCAACCCAAAAATTCTTCTCTGTTTTCCTGCTGTTGGGGAATGGCGCAGTACCAATAGAGGCCCTTTAAAAGAATATTTTCTCTAACCCTCGAAGTTTACTATATAGTCTAAGTAGTTTTTCCAGGAAGTAGTGGGGTATAAGATTTGGTACATTACCTATTTGTTATTAATTCGGATAGGTAGATAACAAGTTAACTTATAGTTGGACTTGTTCTAAATCTAAGTTTTTTTTCGTAACTATTACAGGGATATTTTGAACGGTTGAAAAGTTCGTCTGAAATTTACCCTTGTTAGCGTTAGTGTGGTTGTAATTTGTTATTTGTAACCGTTAAACCATATTCTAAGCGCTAAGACCACCTGTATTTGAAATCGACGTGAATATACTACGACGCTGTCTTTTTTATTTACATCGCGAAAATTATCAACTTAGTTATATATACTGAACGAGTTTAACATACGTATCATTACACTTACAAGAAATGAATGTAATTGGTTGAAAAAGCTTTCTCAGGTAGAATTTAGGCGTTATAAAGTGTATTCGAACTTACTGACGCCTGTAACAGCTATTCGTATCTATTTAAGGAGTGTGGTTTTGTTAGAGTACGATTTTCCTATTGTTTGATGATATAATATAAGCTTATTCAACATTTGATTTAGTATATCCATCGGTATTTCCTTTATTATTATCGTTATTCACCTCGTGGTGACTCAATTCGTATGGTATTACATAAAGTGGATATTATGCTCGAAGTCACTCTTTATACTATCGTAGATTTCGCGGAACATCATTGTTCGTATTAGGAAAGTTAGATAGTAATTTTTGGTATAGCCAATAAGGATTTCGGGAAATAGTGAGTAAAAACTAAAACGAGTGACCTTTATTTACTTAAAAATGTTTAAAAAGAGTATTATCTTCGTATTAAAGAGGTTACTAAGCATCCTATTATCTTTTTTGTATTATTACAAATCGTTGCGAATTATGTAAAAAGCTTGTAATTAATATTGACTATTTTAACAGGTTTTGAGGAAAGGTTGCGATAGTCGTGCTAATCTTCGTTAATGGTTCCTGATAATTTAAGCTTCTAAAACTCCAAGTCGCAGTATTCAGGGTAATTACTAGTTGCTTAGCCCGAGGGTTAATGTTCTATAGTAGGAGCTATAGTCAGCTCGCGTATATAGTTTTATTTATCGTAGGAAGTTTTGCATTAAGGGACCTGGCAATTTTAAGTAAAGAGATAAGATATTATAAAGAATTGACCGTAAAAAGAGTTTTTGGGAACTTAACGATTTTACTTAATTAATCGCATAACGTTAACTTTAATACCTTTTGCCACGTTGACAGTTGTTACTTTATGCGTTCTACTATGATTGAGGGTGTATTCCGCGCTGTTGCATAAAATATTTGGGTTATCGAATAAATTAACGGGTTTTAAATCGTTAATGCGTAAAAAGGTTTGACTTAGCCAGGTGTAAAAGGAAGGTCCCCAAAAATGCGTATAATGGTATTAAGTTTCTTTAACATCTTTTCATTTAGGGCGGGAGTTTTCAGGGTATTTCAGAAGTTTTTCCAATTCGAAAGGGGTTTTTGACAGCCTTGTAAAGCTTTTCTATGGCACGTATACCCCTTATCGTTCTAGTTTTAATATTACCTTGGATGGAATATACTTTTGAATCTTTTTAATATGTGAATAATCTATTCGTCGGAGAATTTACGGTATTACGGTATTTACGGAAGGTGCGGTCGCCGCAGTCAAGTTTTTCGTCGTCGTTTTTCTTAAAAATGAAATGGTCGAAGTTCATTAAATGCCTTTATAATAAGTCTTTATTGATATATTACCCTTGAGGGTTTTCATTATATTACTTTTAAAAAGTGATCCAAGGCCTTTATTCCTTTTTTGTAGTTCTTGTAGAGGTTTTATCTTAGAGTTCTGGCTTACGTAAAATTTAGTGGGTAAGGAACTTGATAATTCAGGGTATAGAGATTTGGTAATTTAATGTGAAGTCACACGACGTGGCCTTTTTTGGCGCGACTTGGAAAATTCGTTCGGAATAGCGATTTAAATAAACCAATTAACGTAAGGGAAGGGAAAATATTGAAGTAGGGGTAAAGATTTGGTGTACAGGGCAAGGTTAAAAGTCTTTGATTATTAGTAGAAGTTTAAATGTTTGAAAAGCAGTCAAATGAAGTACAGTTAAGTAAACTAAACTGTCAGTTTAATTGATTTTACTGACTGAAAATTGCCTGCAATTTGTGGGACTGCACAATAAGTGTAGTACAGTAGGTGCTCACTTCAAAGTGAGGAACAAACTAAAGCGTTTGGACATACAAATTATCATGTAGACCAGCTAGCGGTCTACTAAACTTAGAACTTACAACATTCGCTAAAGCCAATTCCAATGAAGTACTAGTTACTTCTACCATAGTAATTCGAATCTACTACGTCGTAACAATAAACGCGTACCAACACCGATTAATTTTTATTAGGTTAAGCACAGATTGGATTAGTAGAAAAAAAGTTGTTTTCCAGTTGTTGAGTTTTGTTCAGGTAAGGTGAAAGAAAGTTTTTTGCGGAGGGTCCCTATACGTTGAATAATTGTTCGCGGCAGTAAGTAGGGATGACTTGGAGGTTATACAGTTGTTCGCGGTAGTCTATAAGTAGCGATGGTATGGTTACTGAAGATACTATAAAATATTTATCAAGCCTTTGTGAAGGAGTTGAATATGACTATCTAAAAGTTTTAAAATATTAATAAGTCAATAAGTTGGTAAACTTCTAAATTAATACGTTTGCAGGAGTTATTACTGTCAAAACTACTAAGTCTTACGTTAAATAATAACAACTACCAACCATACTTTCTATACTAAACTTTTCCTTTTATATTATTTTATTTCCCTTATATCTCTTAATATTCGTTATTATGGCTTTGAAACACGTTGGAATCGATACCTTTGACGACCCTGATGGAAAGAAGGCAATTAAATACTTCAGCGCTGTTTTTATAAAGCATTACGACGAAGATGTCTAGTTTACAATTTTTTTAAAGATTTTTACTGGTAAGGAATTAGACGTTACAACATTGTCGATTCGATTGGTCGAAGTAATGATAGTATTGCGTGGTTAAGTGGTGGATATCTTATTCTAGGTTTGGCAGACCATTAGCCGATCTGCATAGTAATGTCTATGGCTAAATTTCTAGGTCGTACCTTAGTGTAAAGTTCATTTATACTATATTTAACTTGAAATTGATATAGAAGGCCCACACATGATACACTTAACTTACAATTAGTAAAATAAATTTACTGCGAGTCAAGTTAACCTATTAGACCACAATGTTTACTATTCCAATACTGGCAGCTTTTTGTTTTATGCACATACGCCAATGTATTCAATCAATTTTTTCCGGGTATTGTCGAATTACGTCCTCGTTTATTAGCTAGACCCCTGTTATCTTTAATTGATCGCCATACCTAAATTGAGATCATTTACCTTTAATTCCCTTATACCTTCGAGTTCCGACTTTATTAGTTCCTACGAAGAAGTGTTACCCTTCAAAATTGTATAAATATTTAATTTAGCCCTGTTAACCAAAGAAGTCGTTATCTTTAGTTCCCTGGCAGTTTTCTAGTTTTCTAACACACTGTTATAACCCTGATAATGGTTGGGTCAAGAAACAGACCAGCATGCAGCTGAGCCACAGAGAGTCTGTAGTTCAACACATCAGGCGGGGAACATCTCTTATGTAAGCAAGGTGACTAAGTAAGTCACGTGATAGATCAGTATGGATCAGTTGCTGATCCACAGTAAGGCTACATGGGATCAGTAAGGATCAGCCACCGATCTAAGGTAAGGCAGCACTAGATCAGTGGAACCAGTACGGTGATCCAACGATCCAGTACTGAAGATAGTATGAAGGCAATGGGATATAAGAACACGGTCAGCACCATAGATAGCATTTCCTTCATAGCTCTTCAGTTGTCAATCTAAGTATTCAGTCTACACACCTGAATAGCCTAACAGCTAGTGATAATTCTATAGCACGAACAAACATCTTCTTGATATTGCACCTTTGTTATCTCTGCTACCTTACTGCTAACATAAACCCCCTAACACCTTCTATTTACTCACGGGTATTTAGTGTGATCATTACACACACGCCTGTCCACTGGTACATAATTTGGCCTTGTCAGATAGTCTGTTAATATAAACCTCGATACGTATATTTAACATATTACTATTTACATACCTTTTCAGTGTTTTATTCGTCTATACCTTCGTTATAGCGTTATCAGGATTATCTTTCCCATAGATCTATTGGAACTTATTGATTCCACTACTTTTTCTTGTGTAGGCTTTTCGAAGTACCATCATATCAATTATCAGTCGTTTTTCACTGGCAATTCTGAGCTTTGAAAAGTATTCTACTAGGCTTCTTAAGTTGGTATAAATTATTACCGGGATAGGAGGAATCTTTAGCTACTTAGTGATAACTTAAGGGTTTCCTACAAGGTTATGTATACATTGAAGTTGGCTGTTATATCGTAAACCTTTAAAGCTAATACGTTTCGTGTAATGCTATTACGTTTAATAGAGGTTGAATGGATCAGGTTGCCGAAAATTCTGAATTGATTCTTCTACCTGTCTTTATTTACTAGGGTTATAAGAAAGCCTAACTATAAGAACAAGTCGGTGTTATTTATAAAGAAACCATCAATAAAGATTATTAAATTAGCTTTCTATACGTTAATCGGTGCTATATTAATCCCTCGGTTCAAGTTCCGTATTTGTTACTTAAGCCTTTTATTTAACCGGCTAATGTCTTTATTTCTTGGGTTTTATACTTCGATTGGGATCGATAGGTCGTAGGAAGCTTCCGGTTGGTATAGAGTAGCGATATCACTGTCACACGCACGTGATTCCAAGTACCGTTTAGCCTTACCTACGTTCATTTTACTAATTGTGGTCAAATAAGCGCCTTAGTTCTTTTGTCGGAAATTGAGGCTAATATTTATATTACATATACGGATTAACGATCCATTAAAGTTAAGTTGGTTAACATCCGCTAACGTCATAATCGGCTCGTAATTTCAAAAATTAATTTTAATCGCTTACCGTTCTGATACCACAAAGTTAGCAACTCCGACTAAAATGGTATTATTAGTCTGTAAACATACTAAGCTAAAGTCCTTCTTTTACGTTACCAACAAATGAGGGTAATATATTTAAACCTTTATGCCTAGTTGTAACTTGAAATGCAAGTAATAAGTTAAAATATAATAGACGCCTGTTTTAGCTAATGGGTATAATGGTTGAATATATCGTATTATCTCTTCCTGGAGATAAATAGTACGTAGTTTTTATAGTAACTTTAGCAAAAAGATCCTTTGTAAATCGGTTGATAATTGTATATATACCTGTGTTATATCTCAGCTATTAAATGTGAATTTCCTTTTAATTTTAGCTATTCAACTTGTAATTAAAGCGATTATTCAGCGTTAGTTGATCTTTTAAATCGTTAGCGATTACGTAAGGATCTAATGTTTGTTTTCATTAATATATACTCAAATAATTAGGCGTAAGTTTTCGTACAGCCGACCCTTAGTTTTACCCTTAACCTCGAATATAATCCTCGACTTAAAAATCATGATATTCGGGTTTTAAAGGTTAAAGTCTGTTTTCGATACGAATTGTACAATTTTTTGAATTAAGAGGCTGTTAATCCCAGCCCTATCACTTTTTTTAGAAAGGTTTTCCTAGAGTCTTAATTATACTTTGTACCTAGAGCTTTAGCGACAGATGCTTATCGTCCTTCCTTTTTCTACTTATTTAAACAATATTTTGAATAAGATTTGGTGTAAATTTCTCCTTTTTAACGTTCCTCCTTTTCGGGAGTCGTCCGCGCTAGCAACGTTTAATTGGCTTTTTAATAATAAGTAGAGAAATATCGTATTACTTTTGTTATTTGGTTTGGAGGTGTTTATTGTTGGTCGTGCTGATTTAAGGAGTAATCTAGGCAATGCAAAAAGTTATGGAGCCGTTAATAGTTTTAACAACTATTTTAAAGTTAACGATACTTAGGGTTTTATATAGTCCTTTCAATTTTCCTGTCTCCCTCCATACGAGAAATTTACTTTATAATGACAAAGTAAGTCCATCGATTATCTTGGTGGCGTCCCTCGTATTAAGGGCGTCATTGACTTGACACCGTATCGATTCCTTTCGTAATTCTTTTAGTGCCTTGCTATAGACTATAGCTCTCTTTTGGCTACTTATTTATATAGAAGACTCAATAGTTAGGCTTAGGAACGCTCCAAAAACAAATAACGTTGATATTAAGCTGATAGAGCGTATAATATTGTTTAAGCCTTTTACCGCTATTTAAAGGTATGTTTCTTTGTTCGTAAAGCGTAAAATATCTAACTTAAGAACATTTTACGTTCGGAAAAATAAGATATATATCATGAAGACCTTCAAAATGATCTAATAGGCCTTTATAGGCACTTGTTTACACTAGATTCCCATTATCTTCGTATTTACCTAAAATTTTGTAGCCGTAAAGTTTGTATTAATATTGTAAACAATAACGTTAACTAGGCCTAAATAAGTATCAATTCACAAAATCCTTAGTATTTACTACGTATCCTATATTAACAAGGACTTCAGAAATTCGACTCCATAAAAAGAGGTTATAGAGTTAGTGAAGTAGAGAATAAGCCTATTATTCAAGTAAAATATATTAATAAATCCCTTGTAATTAAAGTTCTTATCGTCTTTTTATAGAAAATTAAATTGTTTGGTGGCTTGGACATATGTGTAATAGTAATAATTAAGCTTTGGGGTAAGTTTTAAAGCAAAGTATTTAATATTTTTGTGCTTAATAAACTTGAAGTCTTTGCAGAGTCTTATAACGGCAAAGGAATCAAATCACTAGTGCAATCAATATATCTCTAATTCATTAAGTTTAAAACAATTACTTTGAGGCCTTAAAAATGAAACTACAGATGTACATACTTAAAAGCGAGGGGATACATTAGCCGTTTTTGACTAGCTCATCCGGATTAACGTTAACGCTAACGCTAAAAATATTCATATCCTCTAAATAAAGAATGAAGTGAATAAGGGAATTAAGAATATAAAACGCAATAAACCCAATAACAGTTTAAATAAACGATATTAGGAGTAACTATGGTAATTCGTCTAAACCGAAGCTACTTTTAACCTTACTAATATCTTAACAATTAATCTTAGTAACTATAGTACTTCACCTCCGAAATGCCGCGTACTGTAAATGACCTCCTATTAAGTACTTTATTACCTCTGTATCTGGTATAATACCTTAAAACTCGTGGTGTTGGAATAGTATTATATATAATGCAGTAGGTCAACTTTACTTACAGTAACGTTGACCATACTGCAAGTGTATTGCTTTATGCGAACTTACCGCATTGGGTGTAAGTCGATTTCAGTACTCTGTACTTCACTCTTAGGCATGAGCCAAGCAGTTGGCCATACAAATTACAGTGCAGACCGGCTAGCGGTCTGACAAACCTAGAACAATACATCTACCACTTGACCAATGCAATACTACTGTTACTTCGACTATGATTCGAATCGATAAATTTGTAACGTCTAAAGACTTACCAATACTAATTAGTGATTATTAGGTTAAGCACAGATTGACTAAGTAGAAAAAGAAGCTACTTTCTATTGTTAGGCTTTATATTATCGTTAAGGTAAAGAAAAGATTTTTGCGAAAGGCTATTACTTTTTTACAGTCTCTACGGAAATACGTAAAGAAGACCTTTAGGCTATGCAGTCTTTACGGCAGACTAGAGATAGAGACGGTATCTTTATTGAAAACACCTAGAAATCTTTATTGACATTTTTTAAAGACGTTGATATTGACTGTTAGAAGCTTCAAAGTTAGGCAGGTTAGCAAACGGATAAGCCAGTACTACTGCGGGTGCTAATACTATAGAAAAAAGACTAAGTCTCTACGCCAAACAACTTTCAACCTTCGCACTCTACCTACAACTTTTAATAACAAACGACCTTCGACCTTATCACCTATAACAAATATTTTCCCCCACTTCACTCTTTTCAATTCCCCTACGCCAATTTAATTATTAATTTCGTTTCTTTGAGCGAAAACAATAAGAATCGTCAAATCGCGTCAAGAAAGTCACGTCGCGCAACCTTACGTCAAGTCACCAAGTCGCCAAATCATCAAGTTCCCACGCGACTTTACGTTAAAACACCAAGTATCTACGCCCAATATCACCAAGTCCCTCGCCTTACGCAAGCCAATACGTTAAAATGGCTACCGAAAACGAACGTCTTAAGATCATTACTGACCTTGCCAGCAAAAAGGTAATCAAGGATTTCGGACACTTTTTGATTATGTATTACAACTACGACCTTTGGAGACAAAAAGTTAAAAAATAATTTACCGAAAAACACCTTACCAATTTCCTCGGTTACTGTATCGTTGAATACTGTAATTTTAACGACCTTAACAACGCCTTTATTAACTTTTGTAACCTCCTTAACTATTTGATCATGGATATGTAAGCCTTAATTTTAAAAGGGGTTAAGATGAAATTTAAGTTAAAATTTAAACGCCAAAAGGTTTTTTTTCTAACTTAGGGAAATATAAAACTGACACAAAAACTTTTCGAATTAGCCCAACTTGCAAAATGCCCTTAAGCCTTATGATAAAAGGGAAAAGCTATTAAGGAATGTTAACGCCTCTACATGCGATTTAGGAGACCCCTAACTTACTCTTAACTAAGTCAAGCCTCTTCATGCGCTGATGAAGAAGAACCTATTGACCTATTCGGTAGTTTAATACCTCCACGTGATAGCGCGGGGTATACCCATAACAGAGGCATAGTAGGTGAAACAAAGGCTGCTAACGCGGCCAAAGGTATTGACATTGGTTCTCTACCCCAGTAAATTAAGCAGGATCGTTAGGTTTTCAAAAACTTTCAAGTACCCATTACCCCTTAGCAATTTAACTGCCAAGCTCTTTAAAAACCTTCCCCCTTTTGATTTACTTACACATGAAAGCCTACCACAGATCCTATTTCAGGACTTTACTCCTCGAGCTAGACAACTAGGAATTACCCTTCACACTATGCCTCGGAAGCTTCAAGGCTTAAATTTCCAGAAAACACTATTTAAGGCTGGGACGGCGATCTTAACCTTCCTCCAAAACTTGATAATATAGTAAACATTAATTACAAGTTACTTACGGACTTCGCTAAAATTTAATACGACGTAAAAAGAATAACGGAAAGCCCCATAACCTTTTCGACTTTAAGATAATTCCCTTTTTAAACATTTTCAAATGAATGGAGGTTTCCCTTTCAGGTTTTTACTAAATATTTCCCGGAATTCTTATAAGGTACGCCAAGGAATACTATCTAACCTTTTTTACTAAAGCCACTACTTTCTCGAAATCTACGATAGCATAAAGGGCTACTTCGAGTACGACGTTCACCTTACGCAATATGATACAAACTGGTTCATTATGAGGTATACTATAATAATGGTAAAGAAGAAAAAAGAGGAAATACCAATAAACATCCTAAATTAAATGCCTAATGAGATAATGTTATGTCACAAAGTAATAGAGAAAGCCTACGTTAACGAAGCTACATTTCGCGAATAGGTATGGGTAGTAGTCACGAGTATTAGAGAATTCGAATACGCTTTATAACACCTAAATACCACCTGCAAAGGCTTTTTTAGCGAGTAACGTTCCTCTTTTACCACCGTGATAACGCGTATACCAAACTCGTTTAATATGTACCCATAAACCGGCAATTTTCCTAACGTGGATAAGGAAAACCTTATGGTGGTAAACTACGTCGACCGTAAATATGGGCGCTTACAACGACTAAGGTTCGGTCCATTAACCTCGGCCCCAAACTAAAGGCAGAAACTATGTTGGCGCTAATAAGGCTAAGCTTTAGGCGGACTTATTAACCGCTAACACTATTATTGTAATAGTAATAAGAGATGTTATATTTATAGTAAGTTTAGCTATTGGTTTACTTAGTACCCCCCCTGCCCCACCAAGTGTAATTATAGGAAAAGAGTATACCACGTTTAATACCATACTTCTTTTAAATAAGACTACTTAGATTAAGTTACAGATTTAGAAGACTACGATTCAATTAATAGAAATTTCCCTAAGTAAATTTAATGGAATGAATATATTACTTTTAACATGGCTTAGTAATTAGCCAACCACGCCTTTTTGTACTGTTTAGGTGATAAAGACCCTTACCTTTACCATAACTAAACCCCTAACCCCTTACAAACCTTTAACTTTCGCGCTCATTACGTGGACCATACGTTTTAAGATATTATTCCAGATACAAAGGCAATAAGGTACTTAATAAAAGGCTATTCTCAGTACATGGAACTACGGAGGAAAAGCATTATAGCTATTGAGATTAATAGACACGATATTGACAAAGTTAAACTTGACTTTAACCTAATCAAACAACTATCTTTACTAGAGAAAACGATAATTTGAACTGTTGTAAAAACAATCACGTTCCATATCCTTAAGTCTCCTACCCCTTTCTTTTTTTACTTAGAAGATATAAAAACTCTAGGCATCAACGTTGACGTTAACGTAGGAAAACTGGTTAAAAAAGGTCAGAGATTTCCATTCGCCTTTTAATCAGAGCACTTATAGTTTTATCTTCAAGGCACGAAAGTACTACTACGAATCCTAACAGGGTCGAAAATAAATTAATTATACTATAGTTTTAACTATGTAGATGTTAATAGGTTTTATTAAGTCCTAAAGTCCGTAAGGTATAACGATATGGAATACTTTAGCCTAAAAGCTATTGAAAAAACTTTACCATCATTACCAAACGTATACCTAGGACCACTTGAAATTTAAGTTTACAATGAAAGACAATAAGGACTTCAATTACGAAATTTTCGTCGATGTATTGTACTTTAATAATAAGCCTATCCTTTATAACGTTCATTCCGCAACCATATTTTACGGGGTTAAGTTTTTAAAGTCCTTTTCAGAAAATAATACGTGGGAAGCGTGAAGTATACCATAAATTAATATGTACCTGAGCCTATCTAACGTCGTTGTCTACGATACCGTTACCAAATTTACCACGGTAAAGTTTTGAAAAAATGTTAAAATAATGGGTATTTAATAAAAACAAGTACCTGTAAAAGTCCCTTAAAACATTGAAAAGGTTAAAAGGGCATACTCCCTACTTCTACAAACGTATAATATCCTTACATTGAAAATTAAAAGCTTTACGGATCCGGAGGCACGCTCAAAGATATTAGTAAAAGGCCTAAACGATATTATAAGCCCTAACGGCTTAGTATTAACGCCTTTAGTCCTTAGAGAATATTTAAGCCTGATGAGTGAATCTCCGCTTTCAACAAGTACTTAAAAACAAGTTGTGGCCTACAATAAATCTTTAAGGAAACTGCGAAGAGAATAGGTACGTTTCTAGATTAATAACCCCGTAACACCCGAAATGGCCCTTTAATAATTGACGTATTTTCTTTACCGCTATAAAGTAAAGTCTTCGTGAAGTAGGAGCCAGGTAAATTGGAGGGCTCGAATAAAATATTAAGTATCACGAACTCCAAAATAGTTGTTAAAACTGATAACAGTCCTGTATATTTCCGAAAAATTCAGGTCAAGCTTTAGATTAGGGCTATTAACGATAAAGACCATTAAGGTAAGTGATCTAGTTAATACAAACCTCCTCCAACTGTTATCTATAAGACGATAAAATGCCGCCGGCGCGGACGACCTTCGAAAAAAAATAACATTAAAGAGTAGAAAAACACTACTAGGCCGAATCTATAAAACTACTTAAGTAAGCAGGAAAAAGAAGGATAACGAAAACTTAACACTAAAACTTCGAGTGTAAGGAATTATTAAAACCTCCGGTAAACCCTTTAAAAAGCAATAAGTTCGAGATTAACGGTTTGCTAATTCGAAAAGTTGTATAATTCGTATCGAAAACCGATTTTAACTTCTAAAACCTAAACATTACAATCTTTAAGTCAAAGATTATTTACAAAGTTTAGGGTGAAACTACGAGGCGACCGTACAAGAAGTTACGTCTAATTGTTTAAAGATATAGTGATAAAGGTAAAGACTAGATCCTTACCTAGTTTCCAACTATTTAAAAGATTAACCAACGCTTAGTAGTCTCTTTAATATTAAATTTGCTAACTAAAACTCAAGTCAAGTTTACGCTTTCTAGCCGAAATATTACGTAAGCTTTTATACAATGAATAAAGAATTTATAACGGATTGACCTATTAGATTTGCTATAGGAACTCCGTATTATTTGTCCTTTAGGTACGGTAATACATTATATGAAACTATTATATGAATTGGCTAAAGCAAAAATCTATTGGATTTTAACCTATTAGTCGTACTTAAGATTCCAGCTAGCTATAAAATCCTTAATGTACGACTCGTACTTACTAGTAACGTAAAAGAGGGACTTCGACGTTGTGGGTATGTAAATTAACGATACCCTCTTCTTCAAAATGGCTGGCTTTATAGCACTTGAATAACAGGCGATTAAGGACTCCAAGTTCTGTAATTACAAGCCGGTAATGACTCCGACGGAGGATAGCCAATTTGACTTTAATAAATCGTCAATCCGTATTTTTGGTATTAATGTCGGCGTTAACTTTCGATTAATGTTGGCGTTAAATTTCGTTGAAAAGGTTAGACTGTTATTTTGGCTACAATTAATAAAACAAACGAGGCCAAGGCTTAACGGTACTTAGAATAGCGCGTTCGAGGTAGCTATATTATTACCCTATGCTAACCGGAAGCCTTTTACGACCTATCTATCGCGGTACAAGCATAAAAGCCAACGGATAAGGATTTTGACCGGCTAAATAAGAGGCTCGAGTGATAGATACAGAACTTAAACCGAAAGATCAACATGGTTTTAATAGACTTCTTGAAGTCAAAGTAAATCATTTTAATGAACGGTTCCTTTAAAGATAACACCAACTTATCCTTACAAATCAACTTCCTAATAACCCTCTTTAATAAAGACAAACGGAAAGATGAATTTAGTATTATCGACAACCTAATCCATTGGACCTCCATTAAGTGTAAAAGGATCATAAGAAACCTGTTAACTTCAGAGGTTTACGGCATAATTATGGGCTTTAACATAGGCATAATAATGTGGAAAACCCTGAGCATTATCACAAAGTAGCGAAAGATTCTCGAATCGATAATATTGCAACGTCTAAAGACCTACCAACACATGGTCTATATAACAATCTCAACGGTTCAAGGTATATAAGGGATCAGGATCTTAATTAGGGCAAAGGTAGGGGTTTTTGCCACTTAATCGATATAGGAAAACGTGATCGGTTAGTTACTAGGCTACGTTAGGAGTAGTATCATCATCCCATGTCACCTGTTTTGGAGTATCTTTATTATTAAAGTCCTCTTTATCTTCAAAATCTGAAATACGGTTAAATTAATATATTTAAAGGCAATAACGAACTAGGAGTGATATGTTACTTTTTATTTGTAACGCTTAGCCGATATGTGGCGAGTGAACCAGTAATAAAACTTATTACAAATCTAACATATTTTACTACTATTAAAAAAATGAGTCTTACGGTTAATAGGTCCGTTAAATCTTACCCATGTTTTTAGCGCTAGTGTAGTAATAACTTCCAGTACGAAGCCATTAAACCAGATTTTAAACGTTAAAAACGCCCGTAGTTATATTTGCGATCGACATAATTAACCATCGCACGGTCTTTTTTATCCATGTCGCAGAGGTTGTCAGCTTAAAGATATATAAAAACTAGATTGGTATACGCGTAATTACTATCGTAAGCGATAAGCGTAACTAGCTAAAAAAGCCTTCTCAAGTAGCATATAAGCGTTGTAAAGCGTATTCAAACAATTGAACGCCCGTAAAAGCTACCCAGACCTACTCGCAAAATGTGACTTCGCCAACTTAAGAATTCCTCAGTACCGGTAAATATAACATATACATCAGGGTTTTCTTTTATTGCTTTTTCGTTAATATTTTAATCCATCTTGTGGTTACCCAATTCGTATAGTATTAGATAAGGTGGACATCATACTCGAACTAACTATGTATATCTTTGTAAATTTTGTAACAGGTAGTTACTCATATCAAGAAAGTTAGGTAGTAATCACGAGAATGCTCTGTTGGGATTTTGGGAAACAGTAAGTAAAAACTAAAAGGAAAACCCTCTATCTAATTGTAAATGTTCAGAAAAGGTATTATCTTCGTATTGAAAATGTTATAAGTCTTCCCATCATACTTTTTTGCGTTATTTCAAATCTTAACGAAGTTCGTAAAAACTTGTAATGGATGGTAACCATCTTAACAAGTTTTAAGGGGAGATCGCGATAATCGTCTTAGTTTCCGTTAATATTTACAAGCAATTTAAGCCTTAAAGTCTCCTAATCTCAATGTTAAGGGTAATTACCAGTCTCCTAACCCTGGGGGTAAAATTCAGCAGTAGGATTTATAATAGGCTCGTGAGTATAGGCGTACCTTCCGTGGGAATCTTTGCCTTAAGGAACTTGGCGATTTTGGGTAAAATATTAAGGGGTAATAGGGATTTATCTGTAGAAATTGTTTTAAGAGACTTGAAGGTCTTACTTAATTAACCGGTAAAGAGTGCAGATATCAATTTTTATTGCTGCGTTGGTAACTATTACTTTTCGTGCTTTTCTACCGCTAAAAGCGTACTCCTGGTTGTTACGTGAAGGTATTGAGCTGCCGAGAAAATTAACGAGTTTCTTATTATTAACGCGTAAAAAGGCTTAACTTATCTTGGGGTAAAGGGGGGGTTCCTTAAAACGCGTATAAAGGCATTCAGGTTCCTTTACATTCTTTCCCTTAAGGTGTGGGTTTTAAGAGTATTCCTTAAGTTAGTTTTATTCGAAAAGGGTCTTTGCTGGTTTGGTAAAGCTTTGTTCTAATATTTATATCCCTCGACATTCGAGTTTTTCCTGTAACTTTGACTTAATACCCTTTTGAATTTTCTTCCACATATTTATAGTCTAGTTATCAAAAACCTTATAGTACTTACGAAAAATGCGGTCGCTGCGGTCAAGTTCTTCGCCGCCGTCTTATTCCATAATAAAGTGGCTGACGAAGTTAATCAGATACCTTTCTGTTAAGTCTTTATCGACACCCAACCCCGAAATGTCTTTATCTTATTGCTGTCAAAAGAGGGATTTGAGGGCTTCAATTTTTTTCTATAATTTTTAGGTGGATACTATCTTAATTTTCTAGTTTACGTAGAATTGGTAGGCGAGGAACTTGGCGATTCGAGGTGTAAAATCTTTGTGATTTAACGTGAAGTTTCGAGACTTCGCTTCCTTAGCATAACTTGGCTATTTTTGGTGGTTTCACTTAAAGAAACAATTTTAACAAATTGAATTAGTGTAAAAAGGGAAGGAAAAGATTAAATTAGAGGGAATAACTTGGAGTTTGAAAAATGTTTTAATGTGGGGAGTAAAGGAGAAGGTTATTTTTATGGTTATTTAGAGTAGATCTTCGTTTTTATTCGAGTTAGTAGTACCAGTAGGAGTATTGACTTAGTCGTTTTCTAATTTTCCGAAATTTGAAACTTCTAACAGTTAATATTAACGTCTTGAAAAGAGATCTTTAGTAAAACTTTCTTGATGTTTTCCGTAAAGATACTGTCACTACCTCTAAACTACTGTAAAGACTGGCGTAACCTATAGAAATTCTTTACTTACTGCTATAAAGACTAACATAGAAGTAAAAGCCTTTCGCAAAAAACTTTCGTTTACCCTAACCGCTGTTATTAACGTAAAGCGCAACTTGAAAGCAACTTCTTCTTCTATTTAGCTTATCTATGCTTAATCCAATAAGTACTAGTTATTGTTGGTAAGGCTTCAAGACGTTGCAACGTTGTCAATTCGATTGTTTGAAGTAATAGTAGTATTATGTGGTCAAGTGGTAGATGTCTTTTTTTAAGTTTAGCAGACCGCTAGCCAGTCTGCACAGTAATTTGTATAGCCAATTGCTTAGACCGTACCCTAGTATGAAGTGAACGCATACTATACTTGACTTATAGCCAATACAGTAAGCCCACAAACAACACACTGAACTTGCAGTCAGTATACTCAACTTTACTGCAAGTGAAAATAACCGACTGCACTGAAATTACTACTATTTCAACAATTTTGCCTACAAGTATTGAACTAATTTTATTGCCCGCTTTATTTTCGACTTAAATCCTTAAATATACGACCAAGAACCTCAGGCCTATGACGATTTTACCGATTTATTGAACTAATAAACCTTATTTATATAGTAAATAGCGGATAGGCAAGTTGAAGAAATGATAAAATTAAAATTAAGTAAATGATGGGTCAAGCTACCTACGAAAAAAAGGGGAAAATGGTAATATGGTGAACTTATTTTACGAATACGCTACCGATGAAAACCCTTAATAGACTTTTAAAGATAAGGGAAAAGGAAAAGAAATTTTTGGCAATAGTATTCCTTAACGCCCTTATACGTGTTCTCAAAAACCTGTCTAAGCTCAGATGAGTTTTTTAGATCCTTTCGTCCAAAATCAACTGTTTAACGCCATTAGCCGTGAAAGATCAATTGATCTACACATCGTAAGTCCATAAGTTCACCAGTCAATTAAGTAGGAACCTCAATGTACCCCTTAATACCAAAAAAAATATTACTAAGTTCCCCGCAGCGAAAACCCTTAATTTACCTGTCCCCAAACTTTTTAATACGTCTAGTTTTATTATCCAAACTAAGAAAAGAACGGCTTTACGCGCGAGCCTACTATGGGCATGACTACTGGATTTTTTTCTCCAAATTGAGCTAGAGGTAATTATTCTATTTACTAATACCTAACCGTACCTTTCCTATTCCAAAGATCTCAAAGGTTCCTAAGACTAACATATTACCATTCCCTTTCGATACTTACCTGTAGTAAATACGAATTGCGTAATAATTACCATATTTGTTAAGATTTAGGAAAGAAAATAAAAATATAACAGTAGGCCATATAATCTCCTTAATTTCAAATATCGCCCGTTTTGAAACATTTATCGTTAAATGAGTTATCAGTTACCATTATCTATTTGCTATTTACCAGTATTCTTACAATTCAAGCCGAAGATTACTACCACTAGTACCTAACGAATTATTATTTTTTTCTCGAAATTTACGATGGTTTCAAGACTTTAAATACGATATTTATTTTATCCAGTATTACACCGATTGGAATATTATGAAATAATCCTATATACTAAATGACCAAAAATAGACGAATAGTAAGATGCATCTTTTTAACTAAATTAGTGGATATGCTAATGTTTTGCCAATATGTAATAAGGAATATAGAATCTGACGAATACACCTTATTCCAATAGTTCCGGTTAGCTTTTACAGGTTATAAAAAGTTCACATACGCCCTTTAATGTCTGGATATTACTTAAGAAGGATTTTATAACTAGTTACGTTTATCTTTTACAACCGTAACGGCTTTTGTTTCAACCTCGACTAATATATACTTTTAATCTCCAGAGTTTAGTAACGATAACAAGGACCCTTGCCACACATATTACATTAACTACAAGTACAGGAGGTCAGGTTAATATACCTAATAGAAGGTAACAACTTGAGAACTCAATAAAATTATATATGGAGAAGGGTATTTCTTATCTTTAAACCGATAAAATAAATTTATTTCAAACGTTAAAAGATATTGGATTTACTGAGAAGGAGAGCTTTGAGTCCACGCGTTATACAATTACCGAACTAGAATGGAATAAAATAATATATAATATACATTTTCTATTTACGTATTATTAGAATTACTTCTTTCACATTACAAATTTTAAAGATAAAGAGGCTAAAAAGAAGTAAATTAAGCCTTAGGTTATCGGCTGGCACGAAAATACTACTGCTGGCCCGGAAGTAACGTAATAACTCGTCGACTACGCCTTCCTATAAAGCCTTACAAGTAAAATCCCCTATTACCAACATAACGATAAAGACTCTGGTCTTAAACATTTATTTACCATTTAAAACCGTTACGAAAAACAGTTATTTTAAGGCAGTTTACCGGACACTAAGGTATTACGTTAATTAATAGGAAGTTATTCGTAATATGTTGTATTGTAAATGGATACTATTACGGTTACGGAATTTAATTACACGAATTCTGGTAAAATTAAGGTTGGATTTAAACACGGAAAAGAGTTATTTTCATTAGAATTTACAACAATTAAAACCGTCGTTGGTTCAATCATTTTCTATATCCTGGAATCACCTACCCCTTCCCTTTTTAACCTTAAAATATAAAGATTCTCTACATCCAAGTTAACGTTTAAATTAATAAACGGTTTTAAGTTAGGGATGGTAAAATATTTCCACTTAACCTTAAGTAAATGCATCTTTGGTTTCATTTTTAAGGGCCAAGGGCAATGGTATTAAATTTGACAGAGTCGGAGCTTCGGTAACTTTATCATAGATTTAATCATCCAACGACTGACAGGATTTACAAGTTCTTAAAATGGACTGGTTACTAAGATGTGGACTTAATAGCGTTGAAGGAAATTGAACGAATTTTTTATGACTATTGAATCTATTCTTAAACCCCCCTAAATTTTAAGTTCACGTTAAAGGAAAATTTAAAGTTTAACTTTCAGGTTTTTATAGACGTATTTTACCTAAATGGTGAATTGGTACTTTCTATTATAAACTTCGATATGGCTTTTCACGGCGCCAAGTTCCTTATAATAGCGAAGAAAGCAAGGAAAGTATTATATACTTCATAGGTTATTATATACCTTAGGCTATGAAAGTTGTTATTTCAAGATGTTAGTATGAACTTCATTACGATAAAGTTTTAAGTAAATACTAAATTAATATGAATTTAGTATTAATAGGTTCTTGTTAAGGCACACTATGGTATTAGTAAGATCGAAAGGAGTTTTTTTTTTTTTTTCAAAAGGCTTACGATATCATTACCCTGAGAATTAAAAGCTTTATAAGTAAAAAATTATGGCTTCAAATAGCGATAAAAGGCTTTAACGATATAATTAACCCTAATAACCTTATATTAACTTTACAAGTATTTGCGGTTTATCTACATATGACAACTGAGTCCCTACCATCGCCAAAAACCTTAAAGCGTTTTATAGTATATAGTAAAGCTCTAAAGAAACTAAGAAAGGAACCATATGGCGGGGGCTGATTTTCTCTCCCTCTCTAGAGCCACCCCTAGCCAACAGGCCATGACCAGCATCCCTCCAAACGAGAGTGACGGAATAAACAAGGACTCTACTGATCCCTCAGGCTTAATTAAAGCCAACGCCACAAGATTCTATGTATGCCCTTGGTGACTACACCCAGAGTTATTAGGCGTTTCCGAGCGCCGAAACTAGATACGGGATTTACGATTACATAGTTGAACGTAGGAAAATAAGCAGCCGTACACTAGGCTATACTTATAAACTATGCGAAAGTGGGTATAGATATTATTAACGTTTAAGAACCGTAGTATGGAAAGAAGGATAACGGACAGGGCTTTACATAACTTTACCCGGCGTAAGATCTTTTCTTTCCGGTACTCAATTGGAGTGGTAATGCTTCTACCTGGGAAAGCCAACGTGAATTGCTTTTGGCAATACAACTCCGGGTCCTTTCGTACGTCCGACAAAAGGCGGCTTTTACTGCCATTTAAACGCGCCCATGCCCTAGAAAGAACTCCATATAGCTACGAATTAACGGATATAATATGATTAATGTATACTGAGAATGATTTTCTAGCGGAATAATAAAGGAAATATGTATTCAATTATCCGAAACATAAAATATTGTCGACGGGAACTTCAACCTCGTATACAATCGGGTAAAATTAACCCTACAAACGCTTGAAAAAGGCGTTCTTTAAACGACTAGACTTTTAAAACAAGTATATACTTGAACGAAAAGGCAAAAATCCCCACACACTCGCTAAGCTATATCTTTAACCTTACTTTTACCAACAATTTTAAAGCCGTAATAGCTATACGACTCAGCTTGAATAACGAATCAAATTACAAAATAATATTTACGACTTTTTTTAATACGGGGATCTTATACCCCCGTTATCCCGCGTATTAAAGTCCCGAAAACTAATCTTTTCAGGTTCGAAAGCCTAATTACTGCCGGTATTACATCTCTATTACCCGTCGAAAATATTAAAAATGGCGCGTTTATATACGAATAAGCGAAAGCCTTTACTCAGCTATTGAATACCGCCTTATACACCGTCTACAAAACCGTTAAAATACACGTTAAAGTAGTTAAATAATAAACCTCTAAACTAAATTGGCCCCGTATTTGTATAAGGCAAATGAATACGGTACAGCCACGAGGTAAAAGGTTTATCGAACGCCGGGATCTCTTCCTAAAAGTGTAACGGGCTGAAACTAACCTTTAAAAACTCAAAATTAACCACGTCGTAGATCTAACAAATATTTACGGTATTATTAATTGGTATAAATCCCTTTCGCCATTTCGAACTCCTATATTAAAATTTAGAAAGCGCTTTATCATTGATATTCCCTAATGAACCCGGGTATTACAAAACGACATTCTTAATAGGTTTTCCTCCTTAAAGATATTCCAGACAATTCTTTTAAAATATGGGCAAAATTTAAGTAAATTATCCCCTAAAGGTTTAATATCTTCAAGGAAAAAATCCGCCGTAATACCATCATCATTCGTAATACCTCAGTGAGGCCGGACAACATTAAAGTATGTTTACTTAAAACGTATTAAAATATAATAATAAGTCTATTACAAATAATTACATTCAAACGTTTTCCTATAAATGTAACGGTAATTGATGGTATTTATAATACCAAAATTTAAAAACCGTAACCTGTTCAATCCATAATCGTAAAGGCCTATTGTAATAATACCGGTTTACTTTAAGGGGTTAAAACGTATAGTAAACCGAAGGATATTATGATGACTTATTATATTAGGCTTTATTAGCCCCTAATACAAAAAAGGGACTTTAAAGCAATCCGCGTCCGATATGGTAACGTCCTTTATATACGATATTAAATTCGCACTCATTGAGTGAAAATTCGCTTAGATTCTATTATGGAACGTATAAAGGGCATTCGATAGCTTATTTTATAATCTCCTAATTTCAAAATTTCAATATTTAGGTTTTTTCGGAGTTCATTTACCCTCATTAAAGGTTTTCTTACTGGTAAGGTAATACGAATTCGAAATTAAACGGCAACCACGGGTTTTAGAGATTTTAACTACAAAACTATGGAAGGGTTTCCATTTTTCCCAATCCTTTAAATAATTTATATAACGAATCCTACCAAGTTACACGTAAAACATATCTTGATATATAATACTGATGTGATTTTCCTAAATATATCTTTTTCCTTGAAATAAAACACAAAATGCCTAGAGAATGATTCAAACGAATTTAACTAATTAGCGGGTAAAAATAAATTCGTATTTGTACCGGAAAGGTCCGAGTTATATTATTGGATCTCAAAGGCCTTTGGACCTTATAAAACGAGTAAAATCATATATATATATATATATATACGAAGTTGGGACCGGTTTACCTAATTATTAACACCTTTCCGAATACGAGGTATTTAGGTATACGATAACTATTGTTTTGTTCTACAAATCCTTATTAGGAAAAGCTTACGTAGGAGAATGCGTAGTGAAAACTTTAAAGGTTGTGAGGTATTACACGAGATTTTCGCGGATAATACACGAGTTTTTACCATATTTACTACGGACCGCCGTTACCGTTATAATCTTACCTATATTTACCTATTACGTTAAAATCTGGTATTACGGGTATAAGCAAGAGGTCTTCGAGAATTAGATTACAATTCTCCTAGTCGTTGCGGTACGAGCGGTCGTCCTGTTATACAAAACCTCGTTCAACGTAGTCGCCTTTGGAGACTCCAGAATGCCTTTCGTCAAAGTTATCCTAAAGTAATAACGCCTCCGCTTCGCGCATCTTTTAAAAACCTTTAATGTTCAACATTTATTTACTCTAAGAATTACGAAAGAGTGTAATAAAATTCGACTTTTAGTCCCACCTTACTCCTTCACCGGCTATTTAAGTAGCTTTTACGTGGCATTTTCTTTCGTAAAAGGTGTACGGCGTTTCGTTAGATTATCAGAGATACGAAGGGATTACGATGTCCCCGGCTGCTTAAACGTAATCCCTTGTATAAATAGAAAGAGCCCGGCAGGTAAGCTCCGTTTTCGGTTACTTATAACCAACGAGGAATTTACTAGTTTTTCACGACGTATATTATTAACCCCTCAATATATAACCGGGTCCTTCCACCCATTTATGAATAGGTTTACAAAAACAAATATTATAATGTTTATGATATGGTATTCCAACCTAAACAACGACTATATTATAATATTTTCAAACGGTTACGAGTAAATATTAAATGGATAAAAACACATCGGTAACGGATTTGTAGTTTACCGAAACGGCCATACGATTACGAAAGGATTTAGGTGTTGGAATAGTACTACATGTAGTGTAGTAGATCAATTTTACTTAAAGTAAAGTTCACTATACTAAACTGCAAATTAAGTGAATTGTTTCGTATGGGCTTACTGTATTGGATGTAAATCGAGTACAATACGCCACACTTCACACTAGTGCATGGACCAAGTAATTGAACATATAAATTACTTTGTAGATCGGCTAGTGGTCTGATAAACCTAAAATAGTACATTCATCATCTGACCACTTAGTACTACTGTTACTTTGACTAATCTAATCGACAACATTGTAACGTCTAAATCTCTACCAAGACTAATCAGTTCTTTTTAGGTTAAGTATAAATAAGCTAAGTAAAAAAAAAGGCTACTTTTCGGTTACTCTTTGTAAAAGACTAAGGTAGAGAAAAGATTCTTTCGAAGGGCCTTTACAACTTCGTCGGTTTTCACGGCAGTAAGTTGAAAAGACTTTTAGGTTGCGTTGGTTTTCATGGCAGCTTAGAGGTATAGATGGTATCACTATCGAAAACATTAGGAAATATTTACCAAATATCCTTCTTACAGATGTTGAGATTAATTGTTAGAAGTCGTAAAGTTCAGCAAGTTGATAAACGACTAAGTCAACATTACTATAGGTTTTACTATTACAAGAAAAACGACCAAGTCCTACAACTAAATAATAAACGACCTTCGACATCCACCAATATTAAACAGTCTTCGACCTTACACTTTACACCAAAACTTTGCCTTTACTTTATTTTTTTTACATTACTTGCGTTGATTCAATCGTGAAGTTCGATACTTTAAACGAGAACACTTAGAATTACCAAGTCGCGCTGAAAAGGCCACGTTACGCAACTCCACGCTAAATCGCCAAGTTTCTACACGACTTTACGCCAAAACACCAAGGCTTTACGCTTACAAATTGCCAAGTTCACTTTTCGTCACACCACCAAGTTTTAAGTAAGTCAAACCGCCAAGATAGCTACAAGTTAAAAATAAATAAAGAAATTTAAAGCCCTCGAAATAGTTTTCGTTAAATTTTACAACAAATAGCTTTAGATTACGGATGTAGACGAAACCTTGACTAAAGCCCACATAACTAATTATATTAGCTAGTACATTATCAACGCGGACCTTGGTCAAGATTAAGGCTGAGATACCCGCGTTTTTTTAAACTTTCGTAATTTTTTAAACATTAGAATACTAACATATGGAAGATAATTTAGCGTACGGTCAAGACTAAATTGAAAAAAGAGGTCACCCGCCGTATCATCTATATCACAGAGAGAACACTAATTAAACTAGCTAAAATCTTTTTTTAATTATAATAAAGTAATGACCCCCCTTAAGACCATAATCCTTAAAACTCTCGAGGAAAAGAAAAAGTCATTAAGGAACTTTAACGCCCTTTTACGCGATTCCGTGAACCTTCCCCTTATCTTTAACTAAGTTAAGCCTTTTTATGTACTGACAATAAGGAAACTGTTGACTTGTTCAGCATTCTAACTCCTCTATGTAATAACGCGTAATACGTTCTTATCGGCGGCAGAGTACGTAAAGTAGCGGTTGTTCAAGCGGCTAAAAGAATTAAAGTTGGCACTTTACAACAGTTAGTTAAATAAGATCTTCAAGTCCCTCAAAAACCTTAAGTATCTTTTATACTTTATTACTTTAATTAAAATCATCAAATCCCTTAAAAACCTTCCCACAGTAGATTTATCTATACAAAAGAGCCTACCACAGATTTTACCATAGGATTTTACCCCTCGAGCCAGGCGACTGGTAATTACCCTTAACGTTGTAACTAGAAAGCTTTAAAACTTAAATTACGAGGAAATACCGAGGAAAACTGGATTTATTCTCGCGACTTGTCCCTAAAATCTTTCAAGATTGGCAAGATTAAACTATAAGCTTTTAACTGACTTCGGTAAAATCTAAAAAGATGTTGAAAAGTTTGACAGAAAGGCATATAACCTCTTTGACATAAACATAATACCCTTTTTAAATATATGTAAGTAAATAGAGGTCTCTCCCCCCCTTTTTTTACTTATTATTTCCCGAAATCCTTACAGAGCATATTAGGGACTATTACCTAACCTTTCCAATGCAAGTAAACACCTTTCACGAAGTTAATGATAATATGAAAAGCTACGTTGAATATGACGTCCACGTTGCTCAATATGATACAAACTAGGCTATTATGTGGTAAACTATAATAATAACGAAAAAAAAGGAGAAAATACCAATGGATGTACTTAACCAGATACTTGATAAGCTAATATTATGCCAGTAAGTAATGGAGAAAGTTTATGTTGGCAAGGCTATACTTCGCGAGTAGGTACAGGCAGCAGTTACGGGCGTTAATGAGTTTAAATACGCTTTACAACACCTAGATACCACCTGTAAAGGTTTTTTCTTAGCTAGTTACTTTTCTAGTTTGCTATTGTAATGGCGCATACACCAAACTCGTTTTGTATATACCCTTAAGCTGACCACTTCCCTAACGTAAATGAAGAAAACATTGCGATGATTAATTACGTTGACCGCAAGTATGGCTACGGGCTCCCTTAACGCCTAAGGTCTAGCCTATCAACCATAGACTAAAGGCAATAGTTATGTTGACATCAATAGGGTTAATATTTAAGCGAACCTGCTAACCGCAAACATTATCGTCGTAATAATGATAAGAGATGTTAGATTTGTAGTAAGTCTGGCTATTAGTTAACCTAGTATCCCCCCCCCCCCCTGCCAAACGAAATAAAAAAAATGTGATATATTACATGTAGTACTCTATCACTTTTAAAAAGTATTACTTGAATTAAATCGTAGAATTTAAAGTCCATAAACCAATTGAAGGCGATAATACCACTAATTGGATTAAGTGGTATAAAGATAATATTCACAACTCTGCTTAATAACTAGTCTAATACGCCTTCCTATATCTTTTAAGTGATAAAAACTCTTACCTTTGTCTTAATTAAGCCCCTGACCATTTATATACCTTTAACTTTCACGATCTTTACGCGGACTACACGTTTTACAGTATTATTCCAGATATAAGGGTAGTGAGGTACTTAATAGGAGGATATTCATAGTACATAAAATAACGAAAGGAAAATATTACAGCCACTAAAATCAATCATCACAATACTAGCAAAGCTAAAGTTAGCTTTAAACTAGACGAATAACTATAATTACTGGAAATAATGGTAGTTGAAACTGTTATAGGAACAATTATGTTCCATATACTTAAACCTCTTACTTCTTTCCTTCCTTATTTAAAGTATATAAAAATTGTTAAAGTTAAATTCAACATAAACAAAAAGTTGTTAATCAAAAACAACCAGAGTTTTCCCCTCGCCTTTAAGTGGAGGCACCTATAGTTTCATTTTGAAAGCCTTATAGTAGTAGTATTAAGTCTGACGTAGCTGAAGATACTTTAATTACACTGGCGCTCTAACTACCTGGCCATTAACAGACTATATAAAGTCTCAAAGTCCGTAATTTATAAAGATATGAAATATTGTGCCCTAAAAGCCAATAAAATACTTTATCACCACTGTTAGCCGTACACCTAAACCCTTCGAATATTGAAATTTACATTAAAAGATGACAAAGACTTTAGCTACAAAGTCTTTATCAATATGTTTTCTTTAGATAATAAATCTATTTTTCACGTTGTTAACTTCGTAACCACCTTTTACTAAGCAAAGTTTCTAAAGTCCCTTTCGACAAAGGATACGAGGGAAATACTAAGGATTCTGCGGATTAATACGTATTTGGGCCCACTTAATGTTGATGTCTACGATGCTGACACTAATTTTACGGCGGCGAAGTTTTTGAAAGATATTAAAATAATAGATATCCAATGTAAATAGGTGCCTATAAAGGCTTACTAAAGCATTAGGAAGGTTAAAATGATATATGCTCTATTTCGCCAAATGTATAATATACTTACTCTGGAAACTGAAAGCTTTACGGATTCGAAGGCATGCCTTTAAATAGCGGTAAAGGGCTTGGACGATAAAGTGGGCCCTAACGACCTAATGCCAACTTTGCTAGACTTGGAAGTGTATTCAAACCTAATGAGCAAATCTCTGCGATTAGTAAACACTTAAAAGTGTGCTGTAGTCTGCGGTAAAGCTTTAAAGGAATTACGAAAGGAATCGGCACGCCGCCAGGTTAATAATACCCTTAATACTAGGAACGACCTCATAATAATCGACGTACTTACTTTGCCGTTATAAAGTAAAGTCCTTGTATAACAGAAACCGGGCAAAATTAAAAGCCCATATAAAACCCTAAGTATCGCCAACTTCAAAGTGATTATTAAAACTGTTGACGGTTTTATATCTTTTCGTATTATGTAATTTAAGTCATATATTCGAGCTATTAACGATAAAAACCCTTAAGTTAACCGACTGAGTCAATACGAACCTACTCCACCCGTTATAGAAAATCCGATAAAACGCCAACAGCGCGGACGACTGCCGAATAAGAAGAAAGTTAAAAACAAGGAATGTATACCAGATCGTATCTATAATAATACTTAAATAAGCAGGAAAAAGAAGCATAATAAAAACTTAGCATTAAAGCTTCGAGTGTAAAAGATTATTAAGATTTCTAGCAGACCCTTTAAAGAAGGTAACAAGGTCAAAATTAAAGGATTACTAATGCAAAGGATTATACAATTTATGTCGAAGGCTGACTTCAACCTCCTAAGCCTAAATATCAAGATTTTTAGGTCGAATATTATCTACGAGGTTAAAGGCAAAACCACGAGACGGCCGTACTAAAAATTACGTCTAATTGTTTAAGGATATGACAATGAAAGTAAAGACTGGATCCTCACATAGTCACTAACAATTTATAAGATTAGCTAGCGTTTAATGATGACTTTGGTAATAGGCTTATTAGCAAAAACTAAAGGTAGTTTTACAATTAATAGTCGTGATATAATGTATGCTTATACGTAATTGATAACGGATTTATAGCGAATAGTACTGCTGGAGTTGTTCTAGAACCTACGTATCATCTACCCTTTGGGGACAGCAATACGATGTAATAAACTATTATACGAATTAGCTAAAGCAGGCGTCTATTAGTTCCTAACTTACCAGTCGCACTTGAAATTACAATTAGCTATAAAGTGTTCAATATAGGACCTATAGTTATGGATAACGTAAAAAAAATATTTTAGTCTGTTAGATACGTAAATTCATGATATAATTTTAGTCGGAATAGCTTATTTTATGATATTAAAATAGCAGGCGATTAAAAACGTTAAGTTTCAGAATTACAAGTCGGTAACGACGCTAACGAAAGAAAATTAACTTAACTTTAACTGATTGTTAATCTGTATCCTTGGTATAGATCATAGCTTTAGCTTTCGCTAAAAGGGTTAGAGCACTAATTTGGCTTTAATCGACAAGAATGATGTAGCTAAAGCCTAACGGTACCTTGAATAGTATGCTTATGACAGCTATATTTCCACCTTGTGCTAACCGGAGGCATTGTACAACCTATTTATCGCGGTATAAGCATAAAATCCAGGTTATGAAGACTGTAACCAGCTAAATAAAAGGCTCAAGTAGTAAATAAGAAATCTGAACCGCGGGATTAATATAGTCCTAATCGACCTGTCGAAGGTTAAGTTGATAATCTTTACAAATAAGCCTTTTACGAATAACACCGACTAATCTTTTTAAATCGTCTTTCTAATAATCATTGTTAATGAAAATAAGCGAGAAGACCAATTAAGAATTATTGGTAGCCTAATTTACTAGATCTTTATTAAATGTAAAAGGATTATACAAAGCGTGTTGGTATTGAAGGTCTACAGCATAATAGTAGACTTTAATGTACGTATAACACTGTGGAAAACCCTTAACGTTATTAATAGGCAGATTAAGATTTCTTATATCCCGGTGGAAATCTATACAAACTCGAGGAGCCTATTCGAATGCCTTTTAAATCTCGGAACCACTAGCTAAAAACGTCTAATAATCGACGTAATAATATTTCATAAAGCCTAGAAACTGAGGAAAATGAAGGAATTCGGATTGAATAACGGAAAAAATAATCCTGTTAATGCCAGGACAAAGTCGTCACCGAATAAGGCCCTAAACAGGTTTATAAACAATAATAAACTGACTATACGTATTGAGAGCTACGTTAATAGGCCGCTCGACAATCTTAGGTCACGTGACGTCGGTGGTTAAGAATGTTCTGGCAAACTGAAAAACTGCTAGGAAATTAACGATATAAACTTATTTAATTGATACGATTAAAGTAGAGGTTTCCAAAGGCTTGTGGCGAAAAAACTTTTTATACGAGTCGATAAAGTCGGACCTCAAAGCCGTAGGGTAACCGACGGCAATTGGGGTCAATTTGCATACAAATGGGTGCATTTTAATGCGGAGGTTAATTGTAATTAACAGGAGTTTAGACGGTTGACGAGGTCGCAGTTAAACGTTTACCGGAAAGGATTAGTTAACCATACTAACGTACATATATAAACTAAAAAGCTGCCAGTATTGGAATAGTACTACATGAAATACAATAGGTTAACTTTGCTTATAGTAAAGTTAACTATACTAAACTGCAAATTAAGTGTATTGTTTTGTGTGTGCCTATTATATCAGGTGTAAGTCGAGTACAATACGCCATACTTTACATCAGAGTACGGTCTAAGTAATTAGCCATACAAATTACTGTGCAAACCAGCTAGCGGTCTGCCAGGTCTAGAACAATGCATCTACTATCTGACCACGTAATACTACTATTACTTCGACCAATCGAATTGACAACATTTCAACATCTAAAGCCCTACCAACATTAGGAGATATTATTATACCGAATGAGTTTTCGATGCGGAGGTCGTAAACGAGTTTCGTGGTCTAAGACCAGCTGTTTGTACTGCGATAAGTAAAATTATAATATACGTCGAATAATTCCCCCGTAATATAAAGTTTGAAAGAAAATCCGGCTTTTTTGTTATAATAAGTTTTTAGGGACTTTCACTCGATAGTCGAATTTTATACAGATTATGTTATAGGAAAATAGTACATAAAGTATATAAATATCGACAAAAACAAAATTTCATATAAACTGATAAATATCAGCGCCAGGTTCTTTTCACTTTAAGATGAAAACGTTAAACTCTTCGTAAAAGATGTATATTTTTACCTAAAAATACATTTAAGAGTAGTAAAACAAAAGTGGTATTACCGGTAAAAAGAATCTTATCCTATAACATATGAGACAGAGCCTTATGTACTCGATTAGTCCCAGCTTAAAGTATCGAAAGTCGAAGTGAATTGGTTTCACCTTATCCTTGCCAACGTTTATACAACCTTTTATATACCGTTTCCTAACTATAAAATACGGTTACAGGGACTTTACGTCCTATTACCGACGATTTAGATTATAAAATGCTAATGGATTTTGCTCTTAATATAATAGGAAGCGGGGCGTTTCCTGTTTGATATATTATACAGACTTTGTTAAAGTTAAACTATTGCTACGACCGTTTGTGATACCCCCAAATGAATATTTACGCGAGGTTTACATATACAAGGTCTTTACAAACCCTTCGAATTTCTGTGAATTTGTATATATTATGGCTTATTTCTCGAAAACAAAACGAAATCGAAAAATTATAACCCATACAAGCCTCTTTGAACACCCGTCGGCAACAGGTACGGTTTTACGCCTGCCGGCAATATCCGCGTTTTCAATCCGTTAAATTAACTCTATATATAATATATAACCTCTGGCTTATTCATTTAATAGTTTTATTATCGCCGTTATTAAGCTTTTACGGCCGTTACCCTACGACCTCAACCATATCCGCGAAAAAGAATAAGGTTCGGGGATGGGCCGGGGGCAGGAGTAAACTCAGTAGCAAAGAAAAAGGGGGGCAAAAGAACGGAGGCGGCGAAAACAGGCTTATTAACGATAAAACCCGTATCGCTGTTATTAGAGCCGTTATTTTCGTCTTTGTTATTGGTTTCCCCTTAAGTAGTAATAAGGGCACGCCGACCCATTAACGCCGCGGCCGTTACCTACGCCGCGACGCCTTCGGCTGCCTTAACGGCGATACTAAACGGCTGCTGTAAGGCGGTTAAACGCTCGAAAGACGCATTTGTAACGACGGTGGTACAGTAAGCGGTTAATAGCCCCATAACGTTGGCATTGACAAGGATATACCAGCTTTTACATTTTATTACTATTAATAAATACCAATTAGTATCCGACTTATAATTACATTTTTACGAAATACCGGGATCTTATATAAGCGTAACGGGCGTATCGAACGCCAGACCTTCTCCTCTCAATATATATACCGTTGAAAACCTTAATTAAAAGCGACTGTATATAACCTGCATAAATCCGTACCCCGCTTAGTTATGAAAGGCGGTTCGACGTAACAGGGGGATGGGCAAGGGGGGAGAAAAGGGGGGGGAAGAGGTGTGGAGACGGGTGCATGTAATCTGTGTAGGAGTAGTAAGGTAATGCAAGGGGGCAAGTAAACGGACCCGGCGATACGTTATACATATAAATAGGTTTCTACACGAAGAAGTTACTAATTACGATAATATAGGATTAAAAATATCGATAAAGTATAACGTTAGGTTTTAAAACACTAATAATATAGGAATTCAAGAGTTATGATACTTTTTAGTATATACGCGATTTATTATTACCAAAAAGGTTTAAGGTTAAGGTAAATCAAATGAAGGGTCCTTTTTTATATTAAAACTTAACGTTTGAATTATGACGCGTATAGGAATCTTCTAGCTATATATCTTTACAAGAACAGGTTACTACCTTTATATATATATATACGGGTACGTGTCTGCATATGGGTCCTAAAGCGTTTCCGCTCGTTTTGACTTTTCTAACGCCTTTTTATACGGGTCTTTTTTTTTTTTATATATAATCTCTACGAGGTTCTTTTATAGGCCATTATAGTTATATCACAGGCGTAATTATGCTTTGGGTAGGGGTTAACCCAATACTATTACAGTACCAAATTAAGGCTGCAATTTACAGGTTTATGGGTTTTTGGACTGTAAAGCATCCTAAGGTCTTAATCGAGTGGATGGAGTAAGTTTGTATCGATCTATACAGGTCTGTACAGAGCTTAAGTTGCGATCTACCCCGCCTGTATTTACAGGAATATTTCGTAACAGCTAGCGCGCCTTTGCAGGGGGCACTTATAGGTAATAATGAATAAAAAAAGAAAGGAAGGAAGGAATCGTCACGCCGCCAGGTCAATGACGCCCTTAATACCAGAAACGGATCATTGACAATAAACAAATTATCCCTACCCCTTTAAAGTAAAGCATTTGCGTGGCGAGAGCTAGGTAAATAGGACTTACTGTATAAGATCCTAATTATCACCAATTTAAACGTAGTGGTTAAAACCAATAGTAACTCTATTACTTTCTAAGCTACATAAATTAAACCATATAAAAGACCCCTTGAGTTTAATTAAGATTTTAACGTTGATAACCCCCGAGCCAAGCGGATTGAATAATACAATTCTCCTGAACCAATCGTTAACAAGCAAATAAAACGTCTACGACGTGAAAAACCACCTAAGAGGAGTATTTACATTAAAAATGAGGACGATAACGAGAATTACAGGCCTGGAAAGCTTATATAACAGCGTTTGTGTCTTAAAAGAATAAGTTTAACGTAGAACTTGCCCTTAAGTTACACATTGAAAGCATTATTAATACAGTGGGTCAGCCTTTTTTAAAGAAATCGATTAAATGAAGATTAACACCATTTTTTTACTAGGGGTTGTTTAACTTATACCATTAATGTAATTTAAAGATTAAAGTATTATTGTCTTTAAGTCGAGGATAATCTACGAAGTTAAAAGCAAAACCACGGACCGGCCATACAAAAAGTCACGACTAATTGTTCAAAATACGGTCATAACGGTAAGAATTAAATCCTCTCTTAATCCCTTATAATCCACAAGATTAACTAATATTTAATGATAATGATTGTTACTAATTTAACTACTCATTTAAACGGTCGATTCAAACTTAATACCCAGGATATGACGTAAACGTACACCTAATATACCACCGATTTTTAACGGATTATATTGTTAAAATTACCGAAAGAATTAAGTGACAAATTCCCGACTGATACGATAATACATTATATTAAACCTTTATACAGACTAGCTGAAATAGGTATCCATTGGTTTTTAATGTACCAGATGCACTTTAAAAACTGGCTGGGTATATATACTTTAACGTTTAATACGTACGTATTCATTACAAAGAACAAAAACTTCGAGATCGTCGGTATATAAATTAACGATACCCTTTTTCTTGAAAGTCCTGGATTTATAACAACGAAATAGGTTATTATCGAAAAGACAAGCTTTTGAAAATATAAGCTAATCAAAACGTTAACTAAGGGCTTATAACTTGATTTTAATAAATCGTTAATCCGTATTCATAGTATTTAGGTTAAAAGAGGCATTTATACTAGTTTACACTAAAAAGGATAAACCATAAGCTTAACGATTATCGATAATACCAACGAAGTAAAATTATAGAGATGCCTAGAAATATGGTACGTACGGCTTATATTGCCATGTTATGCTTATCAAAGATATTATACAACTTATCTATTACAACCTAAACGAAATTTCTATGAAACATAAACTTGAATAAATTAAACAAAAACATTTAGTAACAACCAAACAAATTAGAAAGAGATATCGAAATAATCTCAGTCAATTTAACAATGACAAAATTGATGATCTTTTCGAATGAGTCATTTATTAATAATATTAACCTTATATTGCAAATCGGGTTCCTTATAATATTTGTTAACGAGGAGAAGTCTAAAGGGTAATTTACAATTAACTGAATCCTTATGTACTAAATATCCGTCAAGTAAAAACGTATAATAAAAAACGTACTAGTTTTCAAAGTTTACGATATAATAGCAAGCTTTAATATTGTGTAATAACTAACGGCACGTTGATGATTATTACCAAATAGCTAGGATTGCATCCGAATCTATAATGGTATATATAAACTCCTGAAGCTTTTACAAATGCCCATTAAAGTTGGGTATAACTAATAAAGAACTTTTAATAATAAACGTAATAGCTTTAAAAGAGGTATATAAAGTCCGAAAAATCTATGAATTCAGGTAAATTACTAGCAATGATAACTCTACTAATGTTATAACTAAGGCTACTCCCAATAACGCCTTAGAATGTTTTGTGAATAACAATACGCTAACCATACAAATCGAGGATTACGTAAACCGCCTGGCACGTAATTTGGAGAAACAAAAAGACCATTGTAAACCCAAAGACTGCCTAGGTAATAATGTTCATAGTAACGGTAATAATGGTAGCAATGGCAATACCAATAGGTTAAGCTACTAGCAAAAGGTACAAAAGTAGTAAAATACGTAATATGTATAGGTTTATGATGAAAAACTTGTGTACGGGATTTGAGAAACGAAGGGTTCGGAGATATGAAGCAAAGAGCCGTAATCAATGTTAATTCTAGTACAAATTAATTGGAATTAACAAAGGTTTAACTTGTTAATTGAGGAGGGATTTCAAAGATTACCACTAATTGATAGCAGACCATGCTAACATACAAACATAAAAACGAAAAGCTGCCAATGTTAAAATAACAGTCAAATGTAATACAGTCAAGTTAACTAAACTGTTAGCTTAATTGATTATAATAACTGCAAATTTGCTGCAGTTTGTGGGACTACATTATAACTGCAGTGCAGTAGGTACCCACTTTAAAATAGAGCACAGGCCAAAGCGTTTGGCCATCCAAATTAGTATGCAGACCGGCTAGCAGTCTATTAAACTTAGAACTTACAACATTTACTAGAACCAATTTCAATGCAGCACTAGTTACTTTGACCACAGTGATTCGAATCGACTATGTTGCAATGATAAAAGCTTATCAACACAAAGGTTGTTTGTTATTTGGCGTGGGATTTAGTCGTTTTTATAGTAGTAACACCCGCATTAGTATTAACTTAGTCATTTGCCAACTTATCGATTTAAGACTTTTAACGGTTAATTTTAATACTCTTTAAAAAGGATTTGGTAAAGATTTCTTGGTGTTTTTAATAGCGATACCGTAGCTACTTTTAGACTGCTGTAAAGATTAGTACAACCCAAGGGTCTTATTTACTTATCACTGTAAAGACCGATAAAATAGCAAAGGCCTTCGCAAGAATATTTCCTTTACCCTAGCCGCTGTTATTAACGTAAAGCGTAACCAGAAAGTATTTTCCTTTTTTACTTGGCTTATTTGTGCTTGACTTAATAAGCATTGATCAGTGTTAGTAGGACTTGAGACGTTGCAACGTTGTCGATTTGATTGGTCGAAGTAACAGTAGTATTACGTGGTCAAATGGTGGATGTATTGTTTTAGGTTGAGTAGACTGCTAGCCGGTCTGCACTGTAATTTGTATGGCCAATTGCTTGGCCCATACCCTCGTGTGAAGTGGGCACATACTGTACTTAACTTGCGGCCAATACAGTAGGCCCAAACAAATCAATACACTCAACTTGCAGTCAGTATAGTCAACTTTACTGTAAGTAAAGTTGACCTACTGCACTGCAATTACTACTATTCCAACAGTTCCAACAGTTACCTCAAATACTAAAAATGATTACTAAATTACGGGTAGTTCTATCAACACACACTAAATTATGCAACTTTAATACAAAAGTTTTACTCGTCCTAAGGAGATGTCCTGCGATGTTGTGTCGGACGATTCAAAAAAGACAATTGTCAGGCTCGCACAGTCTGACGGGTGGTGCGAGGAAATGTCCCGAAGGTATCCTGAAGGTAGCGTGTCCTATGTCATGTACACACCGACTGGGGGCTCATGGAGGCAGTGCGCTTTGCAGCTCTTAGCCTCTTTGCATTCATTGCCAAGCCCGGTGCAATCCTTGTACTGAATATCATTCGGTTGTAGGGGGTCAGGTGACGATACCTACTTTTGTCCAGGTGTGGCCTACTTGTGTGGTGTCGGGAGCGGTATAGTCTAAGTAGACTACACAATGACGCAGCGTGCGGATGGAGCCACAGCTTGGACCTCTGACGTCACGAGCTTGTCACTGTTTTTTTTTATTTAGTCAGCTTGCAACACCGAGTTTTGCGACGGAGATGATGAGAGAACTGGGCCTGCAGTGCTAGGCATTGGCTCCTGACCACCTCGATCTCGGCGAGGCGTGTTTTCCCTCCTTTTTATTCCACCAAAGCGCAAGCGTTTTTACGCGAACTCGCGTCCACCGGCCCTGTACATCACCACAGTCCGGACCACCACCATCATGCTCCGGAGCACGAGGCCCCTTCTAACAGCTTCCGCGCGAGGCCTTGCCAGGCCCGCGGTGCCAATCAGGCCCTCGGCTACCTCACGCGCCCAGTGGACCGGCCTGAGCGCAGCATGGCGGCCCCGGGCGCCCTCGACCGTCTCTTCCAAGCAGCTGGTGCCACACGTACAACGTGCACTGTATTCGTCTCCAACCGGGCGAGATGTGAAGCTCGAGAAGGAGGTCGGCAAGAAGAAGCTGGAGGCAGACCCGGAGCATGTCACGAGCGAGTCGAGCGTGCGGCATCTGGAGGGCTCTGCACAGACGCCAGCGGAGGGCTCTACAACCGATGGTCTGAAGCAGGATTGGGTGAGGTGCACGTGGTGTCCTTTCGCGACGAGGACGACCGTATTGATGCCTTTCGATCCAGGGCCGCCTTGCCGACACACTCGCACTGGGCAGTGTTCCGCCGCTGTCCTACAAGCTTGGACTCTCGGGCACGATACCGTATTTTGCGACTTCTCTTGCGACAGTATATTGCAGTTGGGATATGAATGCTCCGTGGCCAGCCCAGTCACAGTTGCTGAATCACTTCATGATCAGCCACGAGCAGGCGGCACACTACCTCCACCTGCTTGAGCCTATCCAGGTTGGCTACGGGGCCCTGATCATTTCCTTCCTGGGCGCTATCCACTGGGTAAGCGTCCACCGGCCCGACGGTCTGTGTCACGGACTGGGAAGAATCTGACGGTTGTGAATGACAGGGCCTGGAATACGCAGAAAAGCAGCCGGAGGCGGCCCGCACCCGATTCCGCTACGGCATGGGCGTGGTGGCGCCCATGCTTGCGTGGCCCACGATGCTCATGCCCGTGCAGCTCGCGCTGGCCGCGCAGGTCCTGGCGTTCACGTTCATGTACTTTGCCGACGCCCGCGCCACGGCCCGAGGCTGGGCCCCGCCGTGGTACGGCACCTACCGCTTCGTGCTGACGTTCATCGTCGGCTCGGCGCTGCTCGTCAGCCTGATCGGGCGGGAGAAGGTCGGCGCGGACGCGCCGCGCCTGGACGGGCTGAGGGAGAGGCTCCACAAGGAGCCCAAGGACACGCTCGCGCAGCATCAGTGGGATGCGTTGGAGCAGCAGGAGAGGGACAAGAGACACAAGATCCAGGCTGCCGAAGAGAAGAAGAAGCAGGCCAAGGAGCAGATCAAGGAGGCGGAAGAGGACAAGAAGGCAGCAGAAGAGCAGAAAAAAAAGTCCGCCGAGAGGGGTGGGTCCAAAAAAGGAAAGAAATACGGCGCCAAAAAAGACGAGGGTAACAAGAAATCCGAGGATGGTGCCAAGAAGGATTCTCAGGATGGAGACGGAGAAGAGTCCAACAGTGAAGAGAAGGAAGGGTCTGACTCTGAAAGCGAGGACGAGGGGGCCGATGACAAGCCCGAGGGAAACGGTGATGAAAAGAAGGATGAGAAGTCGGAATAATTTGCTCTCAAGCGCCTATCTAGGCAGCCCCGGGCGCGTGGCTCGTCACTCTCGATGTTGATCTGCATCACAAGGTCATACCATCATGGTCAAGTACTCGTTTTTTTGGTTCGGCCCATTCTAACCCATTCCTTAGCAACGAAGCGGGATATTCCCGTGAGACAAGTCGCCTCGTTCTACCGTCCACCATACTCGTGAATATTCCTGGCTCAAACACCTCGACGGTGTGCTTCCTGCTGGAGCGCGGCAGGTGAGCCGCAAGGCCACGACGTCGAAACCGCGGCGAGCCACGAGAAAACTGGGCCGCGTGCCCCCGGCGCAGGTTTTCATGCCGTCTCGGAGAGCCCCGGCGATGTTTCCAACCCGGCACCGAATGCTCGCCAACCAACGAACGGCGTGCATGTGTTGCATGGGGCATGGCACCCCACCGAAGTGGCGTGGCGCGGCCCCACTCAGGGGCTGGCACTCGCGGCCGACGTGCGACGGCGCTCGTTGCAGAGAACGCAGAGAACGCAGTGCAGACGATTCCTCGCAGGGATCGCGAGCGGCTCGCCTGCAGACAGCAGCTCGGCGCGAAGAAGGGTGAACTGGTGCGCGGCTGGGCACCGGTGGATGAGCAGGGCCCCAGTACTCAGTATATACAGATCTCGAGTGCGAAGAAGGGCCCTGGGCTGAACCTGTCATGTTCTTGTTCTATTCAACTTGCACATACCAGCAGGTCTGTTCTTATTCTCTTGCGCCGCCCAGCTTGGTTGGTTTCTTGTTCTGTTCCTGCCACCGCAAGCGTCGCGCACAGTTCCCTCAAGATGCGTTCCGCAACTCGGGCCCTTGTGGGCGCCGCCATGCTGGCCATGGCTCGCGGCCAGGGAGTCATCATCAGTGCACAGGGCGAGTCCGGGAAGAGCACCGCTTTCGCCGGTACGATCACATCACGAAGATCCCTCGCTCGTGTAGCCCACCACCATCACCACTGACATCGCACAGTGGACCCGAAGAACCCGGCCGACGCGAACTTCATCTCCGACTCCGAGATCGGCGCCAACCTCGTGAACGAGTGCGGCCGCACGCTGGCCCACGGCAACATCGACGTGGGCGAGGGCGGCGAGACTGCGCTGGCCGCGGGAGCGGTCACCAAGGTCACCAAGGGCAGCACGGTGAAAATCACCATCGCCCAAGGCGGCGAAAAGGGCGTCGGGCCGTACACCTGTGATATGGATCCGCAGGGCAACACCCTGTCCACGGGGCAGACAGTGCTGCAGGTCAAGGAGACTGACACCGGCGGGACGACGACCCTGGTCGTGACGATGCCGGCGAACTTGGCTTGCACAGGATGTAAGTCACCTTTTTAATCATCAGCACGCGTAACCGACCACCACCATCCACAGTATCTGACCCCCCTCCAGCATCCGCCGGCAACGTCTGCACCATCCGCTGCCGCAACGCGCACGACTTCGGCGGCTGCGTCGCCGTGCAGCAGACGGACGTGGTGCCGCTCGCGGGCGACAACGCGCCCGCCAACATCCGGACCGCGGCGGCGCCCGCGGCGGCCGACGCGCAGGCGCGCGCGGCGCAGCGCAACCTGGCCGCCGCCGTCGCCGGCAACCACGCCGCCGCCGGCCAGCCCGACGCGCAGGGCCGCAGCATCGCGCAGTCGATCCTGGCGTCTGACCCGGCCATCGTGGCGGCCGTGGAGGCGGAGCTGCGCGGCAAGGCGGCCAACGCGACCGCGAAGGCGGGCGCCGGGAGCAAGGGGACCGGCAAGGGCAACGGCAAGGGCAAGGGCAAAGGCAAGGGCACCGGCACCAAGGGCACCGGCCAGAAGGGCACCGGCCAGAAGGGCACCGCGGCCGAGGGCGCCGCAGCCACCAAAGCCCCCAAGGCCCCCAAGGCCGCCAAGGGCACCAAGGCCGCCACCACGAGCACGAACAAAGTCGGAGGCAGAAGCACTTCCCGAAGGTTCCGCGCAGGCCCGCATGCGAGAAGGCTCCAGCCCGACCCGAGATATGTCGTTGTGGAAGCAGATGCCAAGGGGGCCACTGGCAACTAAGGGTGCTGTTCGCTGGTCAGAACAGAATCGTGTTCATCATATGGGTACCACCGTCCATATTGCTAGGGAGGACGGCGAGCTTCAGTTTCTTGGTAACAGAGTTAGTTGGGCAGTTGTGTGATAACAGGGGCATGCACGGATGCAGCGCATACATGCTATCATGAAGGAACTTAGCAAAACTGACCAAAATGACTGCTTTGGACTTGTACCCCTCGCCGGGCTGCCCGTGGACATAACGAGAGTGAAAAACGAACCACCCGAGGAAACGTGATGGCTAGCAAGTGCACCATGATATGCAGCTTGCCGTGAAAGTGATGATTGCTATGGGAGTTGGGAATGCAGCAGTAAGATGCATATGTATGTATATATATATATATACACGAATCAMCCCCGACACTCTTTCGCTGCCGCCATTAGAATTCGTCAAGTCGATCCCGCACCGCCACGCTGAACGATTCGTACCTGTCCAACTTCGCCAGGGTATCCTTCAGGTTTACCATAGTAATGCACCGGCAGCCCAAGCCTTGCCAATCCAACAAGCCAACAAGGCCTCGCGAGTCTGCGGGCTCATGCTGATCCCAAGGCCCGTCATATCCAGCCTGCCCTCGGCGCTCTCGACAGCCAGGAGCCGGCCCCTGCCGTCCTTCCACGCGTAGCCGCGGCCCTTGCCGAGGGCGTGCCGCCTCTTCTCGGCCGCGAACAGGAGGCGCTTGTTGAGGTCGAGGTCGGGCTGCCAGCCGTGCTTGTTCGTCGGCGGCGGCCGCGCGTGCGCCGTCCGCAGCAGCCGCCGCTCGGTCTTCCGGGTCATGTAGTAGAACTTGCACGCGCGGCGCGGCAGCAGGCCGCCGCCCTCGAAGCGGACGAAGCCGGCGTGCGCCGCGGCGCCGTGCGGGTCGCGCCGCATCTCGATGCGCCACGACGGGCCGAAGCCCAGCCCCGGCAGGCCGAAGGACCCCATCAGCTGCACCACCTGCAGCAGCCACAGCGTGTGGTCGTCGTCGTAGCCGAGCGTGTGGTGGTGGTGGTGGTGGTGGTCGTCGTCGTCGTCGTGGTCGTCGTCGTGGTCGTCGTCGTTGTCATCGTCGTCGTTGTCATCGTCGTCGTCGTCGTCGTCGTCGTCATCGTCGGCGCCGTGGTCGTGGTCGTTGTCGGCGCCGTCGCCGCGGCCGCGGCCGCGGCGGCGGCGGCGGCGCAGCGACAGCGTGCGGCTCTCGACGTGGTCGAGCGGGCGGATGGCGAGCTGGCACGGCCGGCCCGTCTTGCTCGGGCGCGCGTCGAGCTGGTAGGCGGCGCTCTGCGGCGAGGACCCGGTCGTCGTGTAGACGAGCGGCGACTGCAGCAGGAAGGTGCGCGCGATCGGGTCGTGCGGTGCGTAGCCGGGCGGCACGATGGGGCGCACGTGCAGCGGCAGCGGGTCCGGCACGGCCGAGTAGGCCGGGCTGGCGGGCTCGTCGGGCAGCGGCGAGGGGGGCCGCAGGTACGTGGGTGCGGATGCGGATGTGGACGTGGATGTGGATGGGTTAGTGGTGGAGTTTTCGGGTGTGGAGGGACGGGCCGGCACGTTCAACGAGGCCGGCGAGGAGGAGCGGGTCGACGAGGACGGCGAGATGGCGCCGCCGCGGCCGTGCACGGGTTGTTCGGAGGCGACGGCATCGAGGCCGGTGTTGAGCGGGGAGGGGGCCCGCGGGCGTCCGGCCGGGATGGCAGGCCGCGAGCGGATGTGGGAGATGGCTTGGTCGATGGACGACATGGAAAAGGGCCGGATGGCCAAGGGCAGCATCATGCGCGACCGCGGGCGTGAGCTGGACGGCGACGGCGTTCTTGGGGGCGCCCATTGTGGTCGCGGCGGGGGGGTCACTCCCCATTCGAGGGCCTCGTTGTAGGAGGGCAGACGCGGCTCCTCGAGGCTTGAAGTCATGCCGGTCTGGTGCGAGCACGAGCGATGTGTGTGCCAGTGCCAGTTTCGGGGCTGTTGGGAGGGTGAAAGCAGATAGTGCGTGTACGTGGGTTGTTATTGAGTTGCCAAGCAAGAAAGCCGGGCCACTTGCGGACGCTTGTGGAATCCATCTGATGCCGACACACTATTAATACACATCAACACGAGCCACGAAGCCGCGAAGCCACGCCGGCTGCACATAACCAGCATTGATTGACTTTTGACTTTCAGCCATGTGTGGCCGGCCAAGCACAAATCACGTCAGGCGCAGTCGCTCGTCCAACAGACCACCAACAGCCTTCCTTGCCTCGGACGCCGTGTCCCGTGTGCAATGAGCCCAGACCAGATCCAGGCTGGCTGTCAGTGGAGAACTGGCACATGATCTTGGTGGCGATGCTGGAGGCCTGGCCGCACAAAGTAGTCACATGAGAAAGAAATCTGGTTTGCATAAATGCCTGACACGGCCGAGGCCTCAACTCTACCATTCCTGGTCCCAAGAACAGCCTAATCGACTACTTTCTGTACAGGGAATACTGATGGAAAGATGACTCCCGATGTTGCCAGTCCCAACTTGGCAGCAATTCTGAACAAGTGTCTCTGGCAGGTGGCCGGCGGTGAATGGACGTGAGTCCAAGTAACTGGTGTATTGCATTGAAAGTGGGAATGAATGACTTCTAAGTTTGGCAGACCGCTAGCCGGTCTGCACACTAATTTGTATGGCTAATTTCTTAGGCCGTGCCCTAGTCTGAATTAGGCATATACCGTGCTTAACTTCATAATGAATACAATGAACCCACAAAACAATACACTCAACTTGCAGTCAGTACAATCGACTTACGTTGACTAACTGTATTACAATTACTATTGTCCCATGACTGGCAGCTTTTTGTTCTGTGCGCGTACGCTGGCATGGTCGACTAATTATTTCCGGTAGCCTTCGAAATGCCTCCTCGTCAACCGGCCAGACCCCTATTAATTCCGCACCCAAATTAACCCCAATTGCCTCCTTTTACACCACGGTTCCGAGTTCCAACTTCATCAACTCCCACACACAAATCTTTTGCCACAGACTTATATAAACCTCCAACTTCACCGTGCCTCCAACTCAAGCATGCCAGTCAATTTAATCGCCGGCTTCAATTTCCTAGCAGTCTTCCAATTTGTCATGGTACCCCTGGTTCCCTCCCTGCTCGTCGGCATGTAACTTAACCTTGCCCGGTAGCCTCTTAACATAGCCCACAATACGTATGGTTAGTTTATTACTATCTATAAACTTCTTTGAGGCTTTATTTGGTGCCGATTTTGTTATGACATTAGCTGGATTGTTTTTGCCATTAATTCACCTAAACTTTTCGATTACCCTGTCTTTATAGGCTTTGCAAAGTGCCTGTGAAGGAACTAGGCTAGAGCTGTCGTTTAAGTTGATCGGATATGTCTATAATCCTCGATGAAAAAAAGAGGGAGAAACTCCTGCTAAGAAGCTATTATGGAGCTAGTTAAAAGGGGTAGTCTGATTATGTGATTGGTGAGAGGTCATATTTAGGAGCGGTTCCGAAGCTTCGTAGGAGCATGGTAACCGTTAAGACTAGATTTGTGGCAACTACTAGCCCAGGTACCAGCCTATAATATTACTCCCGGTCCATCCCCAAAAGCGTTCCGGCGTTTTGTAAAAGGTGGTGGAAGGCATTGGTAATGTGTAAAAGGTACCTTTTTGTAGTAAACCGTATTATAACAACGTATAGAAAGTTTTTGCCGTCGATCGTTTTAGCACATTATGGAAGGTGTCGACGTTAGTCCCCTGCCACCTATCCTATAAATAGTTCTTGTGAGACTCTAAAATACTGAGATTTTACCTTTTATTGATAATTTTCTCCTTTGACACCATAATCACATACCTTTTTACCTTATAGAGTACTCTATTTACCAATCTGAACCTTTTTATATTTTTGTTGTGGTTGTTGCCTTAGTTGCCCACTTGTAAAATGAATGATAATATGATTGCTGGGATCAAGAAGGTTATTATGAAAGTAAGTTTTATTGTTTTGAAGCTATTTATCTCATATTAATACACGAATAGTTTTTATTCATACGTTCAATTTATATGTATCTTAACGGTACCCGCGAGTAGACGTATTTCAGTATATTTACCGTATGGCATACGATTCGCGTAAGTTTTGTTAGGAAACTGAGGATAAACGTAAGCTACAATTGCAGTTAAGAGCCTGCTAACGAATAATTTAATATTGGTATTCAATGCCGTTTTTACGCTGTTAATGTTACAGTCCAAAATTTCTACTATATATATACACCGTTTGATTTTAACCCTCATATAAATGAGGTTATTAAGGAGCCTTCAGAAATTTGCCTCACGTTGGACGCCTAGGATCGGAGTGAGTGGCCCAGTTTTTAAACCGCTTTTATATTGTGAATAAAAATTTAAATTTAAATAGCATGTATGCCTAGTTGGTTGCCGTTAAGAAGGCCATGAATGTTAGTCGCACTACTTGACATCAAATTAACACGCGAGGCGATAGTAGCTTTATACTATTTACGTTTATCTATTCGAGTGGTTTTTACGTTAAATAGAATTTTAATAAGCAATATAGTAATAAAGTAAAAAAGGATATCTTGGTAATAAACGTGGATGTTACGATCAACGACTATGTATGAAGCTTAGTCGGATACGATTAAGGAATTAGTTAAGTTCATTAAAAGAATTAATGGTGAATTAGGTGAATTAGTAAGTATAAGCGATAAATTGTTTGTCGAAAAAGTCTCAAATAAGGATTTTAATAATAGTGTTAAGGAGTATAATAGCATGATGTAATAGTTGCAATTGTAGAAAGAATACAAGTTTATGCATCGAGTATAGTATTTGTAAAACGGTTATTTTAAGCAGCTCGATACTTAGTAAAAAAGAATTAACTTAGTTATAGATTGTACGAAAATGTTTGACATTATTCTCAGTTAAGTTGTAGCAAGATTCGAAAGTATTTAGGGTCGCGGTATTCGAAAAGCTTAAAAACAACTCCCAAATCAGGTATATATAACCCATCCATTTAACTAAAACTTGTTGTTTAAAGAAGTTTTTTATGCGAAGGCGGCCTATTTAATGTTTATTTTAGGTTTACGAAATGTTTTCAACGTAATATTCGGGTTGGGTTTCGTTATCGTTACTAATAACGTTAATAACAGGAAACTAATAATCGCAGATTTATTGGTCTAGAAGATGATTGAAAGTAATTCGAATAAACTAATTTACGTAAAACCGGGGGTGTTTTTTATCTGATATATTACGTTCGACGATCTAAAAATCAATAATATATGTAATACGATATTCATTATAAAATTAGTTTTACTTTTTCAAAAATTGATTCGATTTATATTTTTTATAAAAAAAATTATCCTCGATTCGAAACCGTTTTTACGGAGAGAGTGAATCATTAGAGATTTACTTTATTATCCATTAGGTAGCCACTATTACAATTTATACCAATTTTGTCGTATTGCGAATACGTTAAACTAAATTTTTAACCTTTATATGTGATCTTATAGCTGGAATGAGTAAATGTTAAAGAAGTTGTATACGGTTTATGTAATAGCTATACGTTAGAAAAAACGGGTTGATAATAATAATTGTGTTTTATTGTTGAACTTTCATTAATATCCGCATAATGAATAGTTTTAGTTGAGTTGAGTATAAATAAATAAAAATGTAAATACATTAGAACTTTTTGATGGGCGTATTTGGTGGTGTTATCTGTCTCAAGGTGAAATACGGTGTTTGAGTACTACTTCATACTCTTTACGTTGTAAAGGCGTTTTTAGAACTTGTTCGTTTAATTCGAGTCTTCATCGTTAACGATGATGCGGGAAAACCCGTAAAAAAATAGTTTAGAAACCGTTTCACATAAACTTCGGCGTTTATAGTATTTATTACTTTTAAAGTAATGGTTTTACTTAAACGATTTGTAATAATTATAAGGTAACGTGAGTTATTATCTCGATTTTAAAGGAGGCTAATTGAAAGTCGATTGAAAGTTTGTTTTAAAGCCATTCAAAAAAAGGCTTAAAAAGTCCCTTTCAGCGATGTTGCTAAAAATCAATCTGTTTATAGATATTATAATTACAGTAAAAAGTCGAACCTTACGATGTAATCTGGGTTAGAAATTTGTTTTGGATGAAATAACGATCGTAATGTCGCATTCTGGGTTGCTGATAAACAGCGAATCGTATATAGCTTAGATTAGCATGATAGTAATCGATTCTTAAACAGGAACCTCAATATGATTACTAAATAGTAAAATGTTATTATCGTTTACTGAATATTTTGAAATAGAAACCTTAAGTATGTGTTTGTCGTTAACGTAAATACTGGCAGAAAAGTTACGTTCGATTATATGTATCACACGAATGAGGCGTAGATAAGTAATATTACGGGTGATAATGACGTTCCAGTTACTTTAAAGATCGGGATTAATGAAAAGTTCGTAACTCTTGGGAATAAAATTCGTTAATAACTGTTAACCAGGAGAGGTGTACGTTTGGTAGCGGCTCAAAAGCAACTTATTTAGGTCGAAAAAGCCAAAATTCCCGGTTTAAAAAACGGGGGTTCAAAAGGCCTTCAAAATCATTCCAATTTTATTGTAACAATATGTCAAGTCGTGTATAGTTAGTTCTTTCCTTGTAAATTCATGTATAACGTAATTGAAAAAGGTATCCTGATTAACGGATTTATCATTCGAAAAGCCGTGAGGTGGTTGTAAAGTATTTCAAGTTTTTTTAGTCCGTCAAGATAGTAAATGGGTGGGTTGTGTTCCAGAACTCCGCGTTTCATATTTTTAAACGGTTCATAATCCCTAATAATATCTTATTGTAAATTTCGTAATGATATCCATAGGGTAATGAATATCGAAATTAATATTTTATAAGTTATAAGTCATTATAATTACTACTTTAAAATTAGGTACTTTCTAAGTTTTAACCAGAATAGCCGGCTTTTAGAAAGGTTTTCTTGATTAAAGTCTTGTTAGGCGAAAACGGGTTTTAAAAGGAAAAAAGTTTAAGCTGTTCGAAAATAACTTCTTTATCGGGTTTCTAACAAAATCGACATCTTTTGAGTTATTCCAATTGAAGGGACGGTAATTACGAAATAATCCAGAATGAATCGCTGGCAGAAGTTAGAAAATTGAAGAAATCCTTACACTTTTGATATAAACTTGAAACCTTCTACTTATAAATAACGTGTAACTTTTCCGGGCTTATACTTACTTTTATTTTAATTCTAATAACGAACCCTAAATACTTGGTTTTCCGAACGACGAACTTGTATTTAAATATATTTAAGTTTGGTTTAACAGTTTTTAATGCGTTCAATACATACTAAACATTAACTTCATATTAATAAAAATGAGCTTTGAATATATTCAAACGTTACCAAGTGAGACCAAAATATTTTTTTTGAAAAGAACTTGCAAATCGTTCATATATTGTAAAAAATAACATTTGTATTCAAAATGCCAATTATTGTAATCATGCATTTAAAAATTCAAATCTTATATAACGTGCGGTTCTTTACCTATCGCCCTTTTGAATGCGAATTTTTAAAAAATAAGCTTCAATGTAAAACTCAGTAACCTATTTTATTTGTAAAATGATTATAATTTTTTAAAAGTTTAATGGAAGGGATAATGGTTGGTTCCTTCAATAATGTTATGTTGTTAGTAATTGATAAAAAAACGTAAATCGCTTTGGTATTTTGAACAAAAAATACAGGGTTACGTACTAAGTTATTTATACGAAAATAACTTTGGTCCAATGATTTAATTAACATTTGTCGTTGCACTAAAAGCTTTTTATGGAATATACCGTATAATAAACTCTAACGTATTTTTCAAGGTTAGCGTAAATTGTTGTTATAATGAATGATTTCGTAATAAGCTTTAAAACTATATGAATTTAATTTATCCCCAATGTTTTTGTTGAATAAAGGCTTGAACTTTTGAAAAGTATCGGGAAATTCATCACTCACGGTAACGGAAAGCTTCGGGCTAAACGAAATATTGATATTTTGAAGGGAGATGATGATAATCCATACAATAGCAGCATAATCCTTGCGAACTTTACAAAATATGATGTAAAAGGCAGCGGCACTAATATACTGAAGTGGTTTTTATATTGGCGCGAATTTCTGTTGCGATACTTGGTCATTACCAGTTTATTTTAAGAGTAATATATATTCCGAAACGGAGTAAGTTAATTATTTATACTTCTTTCAAGGTTTACTTAAAATAAACTTTTATTATAAATAGTAAATAATATGAAACTTAATATGGTATCCATATCTGTTGAGGGTAAGATTTAAATAAGGTATTAAGAAAATATGTAGTAAAACAGATTTAATAACGTAACGGGTAACAAAGTTAACTTATCGAAGTGAAATATAGATACCTGGTAATTATAATCGTCGATTGAGCTGTTTATTCATAACTTTAAAATATTTATAACATAAATTTATCAAAAGGTTAACGTATTCAAGAAACTTATAAACTAAGTTTATTACGAACAATGAGTTATGTAGAAACTGAAGGTAAGTTATTATATTAAATTGAAGTTTTACTCATTTTAACATCCAAATATAAACGAATATTCCTTTCTTTTCTATTTAAAATCGATAAGAGGAGTATCGGTAAAAGTGAGATGAATGTCTATGTTAGACTTGGTACCAGAGTTCCTCGGGCGCTAAGTAAAATCAAAAAGGTAAGTCTGAATCCGATAACCGTCTGCGTCGTATCTTAAATATAAATTAACGTTTATTCGGCGGAAGAGTTTGATGTGGTTAATTTAGGAAGCACGTTCTTTGGTACTCTTTGTAAAGTTATTTACGCCGGTTATAATCATATCTTCCTATTTATTATGGGTGGGCGTATCGGTATTGCCAACTCAACTACGAATAACATTGTGGTTATTAGTATTATTAATATAACTAACGTAATATATCAAATACGAAAGTTAAAATGTTTTTTGTTATCAAGTTAAATACTGGTAACCTATTTTTATAATTTACTGGTATGTAAAGGAGGAGTAACGCGTTAATCGTTGTGTCGTTAATATCCTTTTCAAAGAAAGAGAATTTAGCGTCAGATTCCTAAACTATATCGTAAGCTTTGGAAAGTAAATACTTCCAAACGCTAAAAAAATGTAAAACTATTTACGAATATTTTATTTCAAATTAATAAGTCTAGATATAACCGCTTTCTCACCATTCAGGTGGTAATATTATATGTAAATTATTAAAATAAAGGTGGCGAAGTTATTATTATCGCCATCGTTGTTGCGGGCGTAGAAAAGTTTTATAAAAAATTTTGTAAGACTTTTCAATTATTGAAAATATTGTAAAAGTGGGTTTTTATACCAACAAATTACCGGTTTTCGTATAATTTGGGTAATTTCGTGGTTCTTCATATTAGAGAGCGTGGTTCAACGTCGAAAAATCTAATCGATTCGTCGAAGTGTTTGTGTTTAATTTGTTAAAGGTGTTTATTATCGGGTTCATCGTTTTTATTGTAATCAGAGTTAAAGGAATCCGGATTTTAATCATCATTGTATTCGGGTAAATCTATACAACCCCCAGTAGAGAACAGAGCGATAGTAATGTTTACGTCATTTGTAAGTAACGTGAAAACAGAACCTCTTTGAGTAAAGAATTATTCCAAAAACATAAGTGTGCCGATAATAGATTTAAGCTTCTGGATTATATTTATGAACGTAGTTAATACGTTGATATTACGTTATTATATACCTAAAGTGTATTTGCGAACGATTTAATCTCGCTTAACGAATTTCGTACGTAATTTTTGTGGTGACTTGTTCGTATTCAATAGTTCAATAATTGTAATACGTTTCTAAAGCGCTTTGAAGCTAATCCTGTACACGGGTTCGGAAAAATAGCGTTAGAGTTCAAGGTTAGAGGTTAGAAAAGTTGGAAAACGTAGAATTGGGTTATAGCCGCTTGAAATCAATTAGGACACCGTCTGGGGAAAATTATCGAGTGTTATATATAAAAGGATTAGATCAAAGCTGTCGTTTAAAGTGGTCGGATACTGTTTATTATCCTCGATGAACAAAAGAGGGAGAAACGCTTGCTAATAAACTGCTATAGAATTCGTAAAATAAGGTGGTTCAGTCACGTAACTAGTAAAAGGAAATGTTTAGAAGCAGCTTCAGGGGTTCGTAGAAATATATCAACCGCCATTGTTAGATTCCTGGAGATTACTAGCCCAGGCAGTAAATGTAACCGTGCCATTACGTTAATTATAAGGTGTTTTTACTGTTTATTACTAGTTTCGAAAAGCATTCGAATAGGCTTTTCAAGTCGGTAAAAAGTATAACCGGAAAGAGTAGAATCTTCAATTGCCTGGTAACAATATTCAAAGTTTTCCACATTATAATCCTTACTTTAAAGCCGGTTATTACACCGTAAACCTCTAAAGCTAATACTATACGTGCAACCCTTTTATATTGAATGAATGTCCCATAGATCGGGTTTCTGATAATGCTAAACTTATGTTTCAATAAGTTATTTTTATTAACTAATATTATATAAAATTCAATTTTTAATAAAAGGTTACTGTTTTCATAGAACATCCGTCGGTAAAAATTCAAGATTGAGCCATCAATGTGTTAAACATGTTCATATTAATATTACGATCCAAGTTTTTCATTGAATAATTTAAACTTTTTCTCGATTTATTGTTGTTTATATTCGTTAGGTTTTACACTTATATAGTAATTGAAAAGTCGTAAAAAGTTTCCAATTAGCATAAAATCGAGATGTAGCAACCACGAGCATATTACTCCAAATATATTTAAGCCTTGAACATATTATTTTTGTTCATTATATCTATGCTGACGCTTTAATACTTTTAACGAAAGCAGAGGTAAATATCAATATATTTAACACTATATTTACAGATTAATAATCCGTTAAAATCTAGATGTTTTCACTTCATCAAAATCGTGACCAACTTTCAGTTCCAAAACTTTAAATCCTTCATTATTTACTATTCCGATATTATAAAGCTAACAGTTCCAACGAAAAAGGTATTCTGAATCTGTATACCTATTAAACCGAAATCTCTTTTTCGTAATTAGTAAATATGGGTAATACGTTAAAGATTTTAAACTTAATTTAAACTAAAAATACAATTGATATATTAAAAACTTAAAAGCTTCTGTTTAAACCAATACATATCGTAACTTAAACTATCGTATAACCTTCTCAAATAAATACTTATTACGTAGTTCTTATAGTAATTCCAATAAAATAATCCTTTATATATTATCCGTCAATTATATATACATCTGAATATTATCAAGGCTATTAAGGATGAAATTCCTCTTAATATAAGTTTAAAAACTAGTTGTTAAAGCAACTATTAAACGTTAGCTAATTTTTAAAACAGTTAACGATCACTTAAGGATTCTGTCTTTACCTTTATTATCATATCCTTAATCGATCAAACGTGACTTGTTGTATGGTCTCCCCTTAGATTTACCTTAATTTCGTATATAGTCTTCCATTTTAAGATCATAATATTTGGGTTTTGGAAGTTGAGGTCTTGTTTAGATACAAATTGTACGATTGTTCGAATATGGAGTCCATTAATCTCTACTCCATTAATCTTTTTCAAAAGTCTATCTAAAGTTTTAATGGTTCTTTGTACGCGAAACTTAACATCCAAGTCTTGGTTTTATATTTTTTCTTTCAACTTAAGTAGTAATGTAATTATAACCCATTATATATTTCTTGTCTTTAGTATTCTCCCTTTTTAATAAATAGTCGCATTGTCAGGTTTTATTGAATTCTAGATTACTAGAAGAGAAGGATGATATTGTTGATTCGTTTAACTTAATTATCTTTATCATTATTCTTATTGTTAACATTTATTGGCTTAATGTAAGGTTTGACTTAATTTATACGAAATGCTGTAAAACTATTAACTGTTTTAATAATTATTTTATGGTTAAGAATACTTAAAATTTTACATGGGCTATCTGATTTTCCTGGCTCTCATTATATAATGACTTTACTTTTTATCGGTGAAAATAACACTTCGATCATTATAGAGCCGTTTCAGGTATTAAGAGTATTATTAACTTGATATCATACTGATCTCTTTCGTAATTTCTTTGGGGTTTTATCGTAAGTTATAGCCCCTTTCTAGATTTCAACTATTAGTGTAGGTTTAATTGTTAGGCGAAAATATGTTTCGTAGACCAATAACTTTAATATAGAGCTAATAGAGCTTACAATATTATTGAGGCCTTTTACCTCTACTTCAAAACGCGGCTCCTCATTCGTAAAGCTTTCAATATTTAATATAAGGATATTATACTATTTTCTAAATGGTCTGTATACCCTTTCCACCTGTTCACTACTTTGGTAAGCCTCAATATGAACTTATTTATATTGGATCCCAATTATTTTGACGTTGGCTTCAAACTCCATCGCCGCAAAATTAATACAAGTATCATAAATGACAACGTCTGTTAGGCCCACGTATACATTAATTTACAATATATTCAAGATTTTTCACGTATTACTTGCCGAAAAAAATTTGAGGAATTTTATATTGTGTAAAGAGGTTACGAGGTTGATGACAAGAAAAAAGGCTTATTGTCTAATTAAAGTACTTCAACGAAGATCTTAAAATTAAAATACGTTAACGAAGATCTTATAATTAAAATCTTTATTGTTGGTAGGGCTTTAAATGTTGTAACGTTGTCGATTCGATTGGTTGAAGCAATATTAGTATTACGTGGTCAAGTAGGAGATGTATTGTTCTAGGTTTGGTAGGCCGCTAGCCAGTCTGCACAGTAATTTTTATAGCTATTTTCTTGTCCCGTGCCCTAGTGTGAAGTGGTAGCATACTGTACTTGACTTGCAGCCAATACAGTAGGCCTACAAAAAACAATACACTCAATTCACAGTCAGTATAGTCAACTTTACCGTAGGTAAAGTCAACATACTGCACTTCAATTACTACTATTCCAACACTTATCGTTTGTAAATATAAATTTAATTTTTTTGAAAGGTTAAGCATATATTTCGCAATGGTAATGGAGTTTTTGAATAACTTTCAATACGAAGTATTCCACATATTTATATTTTATAAAGTTAAAGATTTTATATAAACTGATAAGAACTGTGTAATCAAAACTCTAATACAATGAGCGCATCATAAACCAAGTTAAATGTATCACTGTTACATCTAAGTCTTAAAAATAGAATTAAAGATGTCTTTATTGAAAAGCTAAAGGAAACCTCTGTCCGTTTTGAATTAGGTCGTTTACGTTAAAGTTGACGTTAACACCGAGAATCATTATGTCTTCTAAGTAAAAAAGAAACGACGCAACGAATTTAGAAATATAACACGTAATAGTCTTAATAATTATTTACACAATTATGGATAGTAATAACAATAGTTCTTTATTTAAGCCAAAGTTGACTTTAATTTTGCTATTATATTGACTATTAATATACGTGATTGTTGGTAAGGTCTCTTATTCACGTAAATTTAAAAGAATAGTAATCAGAAAGATTGGTATTGTAGTAAAAAGATAGATCATATAAGAAAGAAGCATTCAGAGAGTGCACGCCTCATGTGAGAGATAATAAACTCTTACCCAGAGCGTACTACTCTAGAACGCCCCTTCTAGACCACGCCACACATGATGCACTTTTTACTCTTTAAGAGTGCATCCTGCAGAGTGACATGTTATCGTATACCTTTTAGGAATACACTGTGCAATATAGTGCACTGCCACTTGGCCTATGTATACTAACTATAATGATATATAATAATATCTATAGTGATAGTAATTCTTTTACATTGTAGTATTAAATACTTTGAAAATCCTTGTATTAAGTATGTTTTTTCTGTTTTATCTAGCATTATACTTTAGAACATATAGTTTGCGTAACAATGGCGAAAGTCAAAGGTATATAAAGAGTTAGATGCTTAATCTTCAAGGCAAATATAGGGGTTTTCGCCACTTAAAGGGTACAAAACGTCGTAGTCGGCTAATTCCTAAACCCCTCCGTGAATAATATCTTTATATAATGTGAACTATTTTAGTGTATCGTTATCGTTTATAAATTCTTTACCCCCATAATTGATAATACAATCCAATAAGTTTTTCCCGAAGGAAAGAAGTCACTAAATGTAATATATCACTTGTTATTTCTAACGCTTCGTTGAAGGATGGCGAGTAAATTAATTATCAGATTTCATATCAATCTCATACTCTTTTCCACAATTACGACGATAGGCTTTGCGGTTAACAATTCCGTTTAAGTTCTAGCCTCCTCACCAACACCAATATAATTTTGGACTTTAATCCAAAAACCTTGGACCAAAGTTTAAGCGTTAGGGCTTTTTATATTCATAATTCATATAATATGTGACAGTATGACTTTTATCATTTTAATTATGAAAATAAATAACTTGGGGGTACATACCAACTAATTTAGCGTATGAGCAATTATAGTCATAAAATTTGATCCTAACTAATTAAAGAAGCTTTTACAGATGGAATTTAGATCTTATAAGGGGCATTGAAACCGGTTAACACCCTTAATAGTTGCCCCTATCTACTCGTAAAATATATCTTTAACAACGTGTCTTTTCCCTATTATTTACTGGTATAACATCAACTTGTAAATCATTTGATTTAGGCTTCCATTAGTGTTTCCTCGTCTTCTTTTTCTTAGATATTTTCTTTGTCCACCTCGTTGTAACACAATCCATATTATATTATGCAAAGTGGACGTTGTATTGGAAATATATTTTCATATCATTGTAAATCTCACGCAAGGTTTGAACTTTCATTAGGAAAGTCAAGTAGTAATTTTTGGTCTTACTCGTGAGAAATCTAGAAAATAAAAAGTGAAAACCTCAAAAAAAGACCTCTATTTACTTACAAATATTGAGGGAAGCCATTATCTTCGTGTTAAGCTGATTATAAGGCTTGCCGTTATACTTTTTTATGTTATTTCCGATTTTAGAGAATCCTGTAAGGAAATTGTACTTAACAGTAACCGTGGATATAATTGTATACCTTCATTGATAGTATCATTAGGTAACAGTACATTATGTTGTAAGGTATAGTCCTATAACATGACACGATCACGTGTCATAATACAAGCTATACTTTTGCAAAGTATATGATAACGTGACCTGCTGCAGATTACACACTCATGCATAGAGCGATCTAAAAGCAGGTATTCCAGAGTGGTACGTTTTAGGTAAGGGATTATAAGCCCTCATCGGTATCGTGCACCTCTGGATGTTTCTTCTTAACATATCTTCATCTTTCTATACTACAAATACCAATTATCTTAATTACTCTTCTAAGAAACCTTGTTTCACGTGAACAAATCTTTAGACTCTACCGACAGTAACTATTTCGATTAGTTTGGAGGGAAGATTATAATAATCATCACAATTATTAATAATATGTTATACCGTTAACTCAAATCTTGAAACCTTGAGTCGCGATAATAAGGGTAGTTGATAGTTACCTAGCACGAGTGGTAAAGGTCTATGGTAAAACTTGTAGTAAGCTTACATATATAGGCGTATTTTCTGTCGAAAGCTTCGTCTTAAGGAACTTTAAGACATTGTGGAAACCCTTAAATATTATAGGGAACTTAACGATTATAAGGAAGGTTCTAAAAAACTTGACGATCTTACTCAATCAATCAATAAATAGCGCTAAAGTCAATTCTTTTTACTGTGTTTGAAGCCACCGATTTACGTGTTTTACCCCCACCAAACGCGTACACTACGTTATGGTAGGAAAATACTGGACTACCGAGCAAATTAACATATTCCTTATTAATGGTGTATAAAGAATTGGTACTTAGGAAGATTTAAGGATTAACTTGAATAATTATTTAAGGCTAGTGGTCTTTTCGAATGAATTGTTACGACCCAAGTATAATAGCGGGTTAGGAAGCAAACCAGCATACAGCTGAGCCACTTAAAGCCTGAAGTCCAACACATTAGGCGGGGAGCACCTCTCCTTTTTCAGCAGTGAAATGACTAAGCCAATCACGTGATTAGGATCAATGGGATCAGTACTGATCCAAGTGATCCAGAATCAGCGGGCTCAGTACTGATCCAAAGAATCTAGTACTGAAGACAGTATGAAGGCTCAGATATATAAGGATATGGTCATCACCACATAGATAGTATTTCCTTCATAGCTCTTCAGTTGTCAATCTAATTATTCAGTCTCAGTGTATTCTGAATAGCCTCACAGCTTTTGATCATTACTTGCACGGTTGCAATATTGTTCACTTAGCACCTCTGCTACCTTCTTGATAACATAAACCCTCTGACACCTTCTATATACTACGGGTATTTAGTGTGATCATTACATGAAGGTAAGTGCATGAATAGTCTTTAACACGCTTTCATTCTCTTTGTAGGTTTTGAGTTCGAGAATATTAAAAGAAATGTTCAAATTAAACTAATTTAACAAAGTTTTGTAGCAACCATTTTAAAGTCTCATCTGGTATATAAATTACTCTTCTATTCAATTCTACCTTCGATTTGATTTTAATGGTCTATGTGATGAGTTTCCATATATTAATAATGCAATAGCATAAAAATATACGAAAGGTTTAAAATGTGTGGGCGCCGCAGCCAAAATCTTCGCCATCGTCCGTGTCAACAATATACTAACTGACGTAATTCATTGGATGTTTTTCAGTTAAAGTCTCGTTGATATGCTTGATCTAGAGATTTTTATCGTAATACTTAGAAAAAATCATTCCAAAGGTTTTAATTTCCTTCCAGTATTTTTAATTAAGAGATATCTTTACTTGGTAGTTTAAATGAGGGAATTTCTAAGTGAACTTAGCGATTTGGGAACTTGGAGACTTCGTGATTTAAGAGCGTAGAGACTTGACGATTTGGTGTAAAATCGCGTAATGTGGCATTCTTGGCGTGACTTGAAGATTCTTGGTATTTTAGCTTAGAGTAACAATCTTAACGATTAAAGGTTTTACGATGTATAGGGACGAGAAAAATGGTGATATAGAGGTAAAAATAGGTGTAAAGGATAAAGTTTTGTATAGAAAGTAGAGTTGAAGGTTACTTTTTTTCAAAGGCCATAGGATATAGTTGTGTTCGCAGTAGTAAAACTTACAGTGGTACTGACTTAACCGTTTGCTAACTTGACTATCGTGAGGAAATTTGACGGTCAATCTCAAAATTTATCTTTAAAAACGATACAGTAAATATTTCTTAGTGTTTTCCATAATAAAAATACCGTCGTTACCTTTAAATTACCGTTTTGGACAGCCGTAATCCAGAAGTCTTCTTTATTTACTACCGTTTTAGACTAAAGGAATTTGTAAAAGCCTTTCACAAAAGTATTTCCTCTAACTTAGTTTTACTTAAAGCGTAACCAGAAAGTTGTTTCTTCTTTTACTTAGTCAATTTGTGCTTAACCTAATAAATACTTATCAGTATTTATAGGCCTAGCCTTTTAATAGGCTTTTAGACATTGCAACGTTGTCAATTCTAATCGTATTCAAAGTAACAATAGTATTGCGCGGTTAAGTAGTAGATGTATTATTCTAAGTTTAGTGGACCGCTAGCTAGTCTGTTTACTAATTTGTATAGTCAATTACTTGACCCGTTCCCTAGGTTGAATTAGGCACATACTATACTTGACTTTACAAACAATACACTCAACTTGTAGTCAATAAAGTCAACTTAAGTTAAACGACTGCACTGCAATTACTACTATTTCAACAGAAGTAATATTATTTATAAAAAAAACATTGAAATTATTCATTTACCCGTTGTTAAATCTATCGATTCTATGTTAATTGTTGGTAAGTTCTCTGCTTATTCACATAAACGTAAAAGAGTAGAAAAGTGATCGTAAAGATTGGTATTATAGTAGTAATGATAAGTTGTGAAGAAGAAGCATTCGAAGCGTGCACGCCACGGGTAAGAGGTTATGAACCTCTTATCCGGGCAGTGGCACTCTGCCATGCACTCTGCAAATGCTACTTCCAGCCAATGGCACGCTATCATCCACTCTGCATGAATGCACCTTGCAGAGTGGTACGTTACTGTGCACTCTTACAAAGGAGTACTCCACAGCGTAGCATTTTACCAACTATAAATATATATGGTAATATCCACATTAATACACTTATTCGAGCTATACGTTCATTATGAGATAAATATATTTAGTCTTTTTTTATCTTTCCCACATCAATTTTCAATTGGTCCTGTGATTAATTAATTGTAGGATGAATGTGATTTAGGTAGCATAATAATATAGGCTGTTTATACATTTTAATTATAGTAAAATTATAGTTATATGTTGTCTATTTATGTAATTTCTGCTAAACTTGTTACCTGTCTTTTTGAATATACACTAAAGTATATGACGCGGTTAAATTTAATACCATAAATATAGATTAACGATTCGTTGAAATCCAATTACGTACCGTTAACTAAAATCTCAATTGACTTCTATTTATAAAGACGTAAATCCTCAACATGCGCTTTTTTTTCTGCAAAGAAATCAAATAGTTTCCAAAAAAAGTATATCTTCCATCGTTATACCAATAATATTAAAGTTTTTACATTATATGATTAATAACAGAGGTTAAATATCAAAATTTTAATACCTAATCTATTACTAAAATATATTTAGTAACTTAAAAACAAACAAACACGTATTTTAATCAATTCATCGAGGTATTTGTTATGGTCTAACCTACGATGGTAAGCCAAGTAGGTGCCAAATAGAGTTTACTATTGAGTTACGGTGGAAGACTAGAAGAGGCTACCGTGGCACACCGTGCAGTACCTATGGGTATAGACAGTGCCTAGCCCGTTACGTGCCCTTACACGTGCCGTGTACGGACCGTACCCGGTCCACGCTCGAACTGGGCCTAGACTGAGTACTGCCTATCCCGTTACGTACACAATCACTTAACTTATAAACTTAATATCTAATAGCATAAGTTTATAATATGCCCCCCTTTTCCCCGGATACTATAAGGGTTACGACATCCTGCTAATTAAACGCGGGGCGTGGTTCTTACCCGCTCAATACGCGGGCCGAACATAAGCCGGTAATGCGACGTCTGACGTGCCGTATAACGTATTATCCGGTCTAATCCCGCGTCGCCGACGTTATATAACGCTCCTTTTAACGGGCTGTATAACGTATTGGCCGGTTTTATCCTGGGACGCTGGCTTCGTATAACGCATCCCCTTAGCTTATCGTATAATATATTCTTTTTACCGCCAGTATCGTATAACTTATTTTTTAACGCGCCGTATAATTCATTGGACGATCTGACTCTAAGCCGCCACCGGCATATAACGCGCGCTTTAACGAGTTATATAACGTATTAGCTGGTTTTACCTCGGGTTGCCGGCGCCATACAACTCGCCCCTTAACGGGCCGTATATTGTTTCGTATAATTCATAACCGTTAACGAATCCGGTCCACTAATGCTTATTAATACGAACGCCCTCATTGCCTCTAAAACCTTCTTTTTTTATTTTTATAACGCCGCCCTTACTTTACTATTTATTTTTCTTCGTATTTATTTTACTTTTACCCTTTATATCCCAACTACTGATTTCCGCCGATATCTTTCAATTATTTCCTTTATATTATCTTTATAGCCAATGTATATGATTAACATAACTTAGATTATACCGCCGCCGGCGTCCCTAATAAGGGTAATAAGCCGCTTCGCAAAGTGTACTATGTTATTATATATGAATACCTTATCTCTAATTTCCTTTTATAGCTTTTTCATGTTATTAGAGAGCTACTCGTTTTTTGTATAACGAGGATAAAAGCGAATTTCTCCCTTTACAAGTTAAATATGCGTAAATATCGTATATTAACCACCTATTTACCTTCAGTACCTCATTTATTTATATCTGAGTTTATTGGGCGTGAGATTATTGTACGTATTGAAAGGTTTATAACAAAAAAAAACTAATGAATTAACTTCTCGGAATACCCGACCGTTATTTAACCCTTTATTATAACATATTGAAAATATAAGTTTACTTACGACTTCGTTCGGTTTATGCGCGTTTTTACGTTAATTGATTATTACAGCCGAGAATAAAAACTATATTTCATTCCCTACGCATAAACGATAATGAAATATCCCGGGTTATCAACCCGTCTTTACCTCTGTTTTCTTTAAGTTAATTAATTAATTTATTCGGCTTTGCAATATTACTCAAGTACTAAAGGTTTTTACCGTACCAGTTATATAGGCCGTTACCCCTTTAACTATATATTTCCATCGCCCTCTCCTCCTGGGTTTATCCTTTTTTAAAACTTTTCCGTTACCGTTTACAGTATCTTTCATCTACCGAAATAGGATTTCCTTGGCTGACCGGACTTCAACGCGTAAGGTTTTCGCCCCGGTTTCCATTAACAGCCACTCTATGCCTTCCAATATTTTCGGCTTTAATAACGAAAATAATATAACTATTTAAGCCATGTTTTTTATAGTTAATATAAGTTACGGCTTATAAAGTGTAATAAACGATATCCAAGGCCTAATCATACAAACCTAGATTTTACTCATATCCTATTTATTAACCTTAATTTAAAACGAGTAAATCGGCCCGACCACGAACAGGCGTCAAATCGTATCCGAATCGACCGAGTTTCCCAGAACTAAATTAATATATTATAATCTTTGGTAMCCCGCCTAAAGGGTTGCTTTCCTCMCCCCGCCGTTCGCCCTACTTTTCGTTAGCCATTATCGTCAGCCTCCTTTAACACCCGTTCTTTTTAACGTTATCTGTTATCGTTTGCCTCCATTAGCGCCCATCCCTCCACATTTTATCCGTTATCCTCGGCGTCGCCCCGCGCTCGTCCCGTCTTTTACCAGTCCCCTTCATCGATAAGTGCTAACGCTCATCACACCTTTCGTTGTTTTCCTTCCCCGGCGTTACCTAATATCTGAAGCTAGTTATAATAGGGCCCTTAATGTTAGCAATGCCAATCCTCCCTAAACCCCAATAAGGATAATAATAACAAGTAGGTAAATTTTTACTAAGTCGTAATAAAAACCGTTTTACAGTCGGATACATATTTAAAAAAATCGGTCAATGTTTCTTCGGCCTTACCTATTAAATCGTAACTTCTTTCAACAATGAAATTTTCTCTTTTAATATAAGTAATATGTTATTTCGAAAGTGTAAACTACCTTCTTCACATAAGTTGTTTAATATAATTTCGGCACTAACATTGAAATACCGGGTAATTATAAATCCGAATATTGCCTTACTCCGCTTTAAATTTATTTCGGATTATAATATACTAGTAATTTTCTGATAATTCCTACCACAGCTTATTATAAATTTTCTACTTCATTAATACTAAGTAAACCCCTTGTCGCCCCGTTTTTACCGAGATTTTTTTAACACTTTAAATTTCTCGTATATATACCTTGTTTTATATCGCTATCGACCAAAACCAATCTTGGAAGAGTGTCTGATAAATTCTACGAGAAAAGGGGGTTCGAAGCCATCCACTTCACTAAATCCACATAGAATACAAAGTATTTATTGAAAATATTTAAAATATTGTTGAACTAGTTCGTAATATCGACGACCCGATAATAATTATAAAGTTAATTTAACTTTTTACTTAGGCTATTGGTTTTAATATTACGTAAACTTAGCTAAACTTAATCATTTACCTTAAATCGTTTCGCCGAACATCGTCGACGATTTGCCATCGTTTTTATATGGTATTAAATATAAGTTATCATCGCTTAGAATGATACCACCACTTTCCGTAAATATATTAAAAGCGTAGATGTTCGTCATGTTGGACTAGTTAATGACTTTATATTTACATTTACCTTGAAAAGAGGTAATATTCTCTACTTATTAATTAAACGGTGCGTATTAAACCCGGCAATCGTCTATTCCCGATCATTCCACGTAAATTAATAAATGTGTAAATATAAAGTTTAGTCATAATACAAAAAGCCGACGACTACAAGTAAATGCTTTTAAATTTCCTAAATTAATTATTTAATACCGTTATTTATCTATAGGTAATACGTTGTAAATGAAAGTTATTCGACTTTTATTAAATAATATGAAATCATTTAAAATACATTTACTTCATTCGAATTGTAATTACTAACAATAAGAGGTAAAAAATCAATACAATCTTAACTATATATCCCGAAAACGTTTTGTATACGTATTGGCAATTATAAACTATATAACTTTGAATTATATAAACTTAAAAAGGCGATTTGTAATAACTAATAAATAACGAGGGACGCCTTTAATAATTGGCAAGTCGACTATAAAGTCGAAAGAAATATATGTTTAATACCGATTTAGAATAGTAAAGGGTTAGAAAATTCTTTGTCGTAAGCTATGACGAGGTTTGGTTTCATTATATTAATGTTGGAATAGTATTACATGCGGTGCAGTAGGTCAAATTTACTGTAAGTAAAGTTGACTGTACTGCAAGTTGAGTGTATTGCTTTGTGCGGATTTACCGCATTGAGTGTAAGTCGAGTGTAGTACACTGCACTTCACTCTAGGGTACGGACCAAGCAATTGGCTATACAAGTTAAAGTGCAGACCGGCTAGCAGTCTGCAAAACCTAAAACAATACATCTACCATCTGACCATACAATACTACTGTTACTTCGAAAATCAATCGAATCGACATCGTTACAAAGTCTAAGGCCTACCAACACTGATCAGTGCTTACGTGTCTATTAGGTTAAGCACAGATAAGCTAAGTAGAAGAAAAAACTACTTTCCGGTTACTCTTTAAATTATACGACCGCTGGAGTAGAGGAAAGATTCTTGCGAAGGGCCTTTACTTTTGCGTCGGTTTTCACGGCAGTAAGTTAAGACGACTTCTAGGCTACGTCAGCTTTTATTGAAACTTAGAAGTAACGATAACATCGCTATTAAAAACACCAAAAATCTTCATGCATCCTTTTTAAAGACGTTAAAATTGACTCTCAGAAGTCTTAAAGTTCGGCAAGTTGGCAAACAACTAATTCAGTATTACTACCAGTGCTATTACTGTAATAAAACGACTAAGTCCCTATACCAAACAACCACAACAAACAACCTTCGCTTTCTACCACCTACAACGACCTTCCACCTTACCCTCCACACCAAACTTTTGCCCACTCTTCATTTTTTTCACTCCCTGCGCCAATTTAATCGTTAAGTTTGCTTCTTTAAGCGAAAACATCAAAAATTGGCAAGTCGCGCTGAGAAAGTCACGTTACGCGACCTCTTGCTAAGCCGTCAAGTCACCAAGTTCCCACGCGATTTTACGTTAAAATACCAAATTTCTACAACCAAAATAACCAATTCCCTCGCCCTACACGCCCTCTATAAGTCAAACATTCAATATAACTTTAAGTCAAGAACATATAAAGAAAGTTGAAAACCTCGGATTAGTTTTCGTCAAGTTTTATAATGAATAACTTTAGACTACAAAGATTGATGAAGCCTTTAATAAAGCTTATCTAACCAACTACATCAGCTAGTACATCTTCGAAATATATTTCGACAATGACTCCAACCGCGGTACCCATGCTTTCCAAAATTTTCGCGAGTTTTTTAGGTATGAAACTTCTAATATATGGACAATAATATATCGTTCGGTCAAGACCAAACTAAAAAATGAGGTTACACGTCGTAGTATCTACATTCCTAATAATATACAAGTGAAACTGGCAAAACCCCCTTTTAAACTGTTCTAATAGAAATATTGCCCTTAAAATCCTAATTCTCAAAACCTTTAGAGCAAAGGAAAAGGCTTTAAGGGATCTCAATGCCTATATACACGTTCTAAAAAACCCCTAACCTACCTTTAGCTAAGTTAAGCCTCTTTTGGTATTGGCTACAAGGAACCTATTAATATGCCCAATAGTTTAATACCACCATATAACAACGCTGAGTACGCCTTTAATGGCGGCAAGACATGTAAAGCAACGTTCGCCAATGTAGCCAAAGGTATTGATATTAACACTCTCCACCAATTAATTAAACAAAATCGCTAGGCTTTCCAAAACCTTCAAGTACCCATCGACCCTTAGCAATTCAATCAAAAAGATCCTCAAAAATCTTCTCCCTTTAGATTAGCCTACGCACGCGAACCTACTATAGGTTCTACTATAGGACTTTACCCTTCGAATCAAGTGATTGGCAATTACCCTTAATACCCTGCTTCGGAGGTACTAAGGCTTGAATCTCCATAAAACACCATTTAAAGCTGAAATAATTATCGCGACCTTCCTTTAAAACCTGTTAGGATAGTTAACATCAACCAAAAACTTATAACGAACTTCGACAAGATCTAGGATAATATAGATAAGTATAACGGGAAGCCTTATAACCTCGAAATTAAAATAATAACCTTTCTAAATATTTGCAAGTGAATGGAGGTCCCCTTCTTTTGTTTTTACTCACTATTCCTAGGAATACTTACAGGTTACGCCAAAAACTACTACTTGAACTTCCTGATGAGCACCACCACGTTTCACGAAATCTACGACAACATAAAGTGCAACTTCAAATACGACGTCCACCTCGTGTAATACCATACAAACTAGGCTACCACAAGGTAAACTATAATGATAGCAAAAAGAAAAGGCGAAATAACCAATGAATATTTTCAATTAAATGCTCAACAAGTTAATAATATATAAAAAGGTAATAATGAAAGCTCATATTAACGAAACTACACTTCGCGAACAGGTACAGGTAACAGTTACGGATATTAGCGAATTTAAATACGCCATACAACGCCCAAATACTACCTATAAAAGCTTTTTAGCCAGTTACGTTCCTCTTTTACCACCTGAATAACACGTACACCAAACTCGCTTAATATATATTTCTAAGCCGGACAATTCCTCAACGTGCATGAAGAAAACTTTGCGGTGGTTAATTAAACCCACCACAAATACGGGCGCCTACAATACCTAAGGTCGTGTTTATCAACCTCCGCATCAAATTAAAAGTAATACCTATGCTAACGCCAACAAGATATGGGCGGACCTATTAACTGCCAATACTATCTTTCTGATAGTAGTAAAGGATATTAAATCTATGGTTAAACTGGTTGCTGGTTAAATTGGCACCCCCATGTCGAGCAAAATAACGAAAAGGTAATGTATTATATGCAATACCCTATGACTTCTAAATAGGAATAATTCAATTAGGTTATAAACTTCGAAGGGAATAAGCCTATTAATAGTAATGCCCATGAATTAATTAAGTGACACAAAGATATTAATTTTGGTACGGAAGCCTAATAATTAACCGAATATATCTTGTTATACCGTTTGGGTAGTAAAAATCTTCACCTTTACCCTAATTATACCTCTAATACCTTATACCTTTCTAATATTGGCGATCGTTACGCGGATTATACGTTTTAGGGTATTATACAAGATATAAGGGCAGCAAGGAACTTAATAGTAGGCTATTATCAACACGTATCACTGTGGAGGGAAAGCACTATAACTATTAAGATTAATCGTTACGATGCAGGAAAGGTCAAAGTTGGCTTTAGCCCAATCGAATGCTATCGTTACTATAGATAACAGTAGTTTAAACTATTTCCAAAGAAATTACGTTCCATATCCTTAAGTCTCCTACTCCTTTCGTACTTTACTTAAAGGACATAAAAACCTTCGACGTTAACGTAGACGTTAACGCAGACAAACTGATTAAAAACGGCTAAAGGTTCCACTCGCATTTAAGTATGAGCACTTATGATTTTATTTTTAAGGTTGGGAAGCAATGGTATTAAACCTAACGAAATCAGAAATACGTTAATTATACTAGCGTTTCAACCACCTAATTATTAAAAGAATATACAAAGTTCTAAAGTCCGTAAGGAATAACGATGTGGAATACTTTGCCTTAAAAGCTATTAAAAGACTTTACTACTGTTATCAAACGTATACCTAAACCCCCAGGAAATTTAAATTTACACTGAAAGACGACAAAGACGTTAATTACGAGATTTTATCAATATATTTTACTTGTATAATAAGCTCTTTTTTTGCATCATTTACTCCGCAACCTCTTTTTACGGAGTTAAGTTCCTGAAGTCCTTTTTGGCAAAAAATACGTGGGAAAAGATAAGGATATTATGGATCAACATGTACCTGTATCCATGAGACGTCGTCGTCCACGCTTTTAGTACAAACTTTACGACGTCAAAATTCTAAAAAGATATCAAAATAATAGGTATCTAATATAAACAGGTACCTGTAAAAGCCCACTAAAGTATTGGAAGAGTTAAAAGGGTATACGCCCTACTTCGCCGAATGTACAATATCCTTACGTTAGAAATTGGAAATTTTAAGAATCCGTAGGCACGCCTACAGATGACAGTAAAAGGCCATAATAACATCGTGGGCCCTGACGGTTTGGTGTCAACGCTCTTAGTATTTAAAGCGTACCTATGCCTGATGAGTAAATCTCCACCCTCGGTAAGTACTTAAAAACGTGCAGCGGCATATAGCAAAGCCTTAAGGAAACTACGAAGAAAATGAACAGGTCGCTGAATCGATAAGGTCTTTAACACCAAAAATAATCTTTTAACAATCGAAGTGCTTAATTTATTATTATAGAATAAAGTTTTTGTATAACGGGAGTCCGGTAAATGGAAAGTGCCATGCAAAACATTGAATATTATAAACTCAAAAGTAGTTATTAAAACAGCTAACAGCCTTATATCCTTTCAAATTACCCAGGTTAAGCCTTTTATTAGGGGTACTAAATATAAAGATCCTTAAGCCCCTTAAGTTAAACGACCGAGTGAATACGAACCTCCTCTACTCGTTGTTAATAAGCCGATAAAACGCTGTCGGCGCAGGCGACCCCCCCAAAAAAAGGATAACGTTAAAAAGGAAAAATCCATACCGGATCGTATCTACAATATTACTTGGGTAAGTAGGAAAAAAGAGGATAACGAAGACTTGATAATAAAGTTTAGGGTATAAGGAATTATTAAGATTTCCAGAAAATCTTTTAAGAAAAGCGACAAGGTCCAAATCGATGGTTTCCTAATTCGAAATATTATATAATTTGTACCGAAAACCGACTTTAACCTTAAAAACCCAAACGTTACGATCTTCAAATCTAGTATTATCTACGAAGTTAAAGGTGAAACTATGTGGCGATCGTACGAAAAGTTAACATTAATCGCTTAGGGATACAGCGATAAAGGTAAGGACTAGATACTTACGTAATCGCAAACGATTTAAAAATTAGCTAAGGTATAGTAGTTTCCCCAATAATAAGTTTATAAGCTAAAACTAAAGGCAAATTCACACTTAATAGCCGTAATATTACGTAAGCCTATACACAATTTGTAACGGATTTATAAAGAATTATACTATTGGAATTTCCGTAGGAACTACATATTATCTACCCTCTAGAAACGCTAATACGATGTATTCAACCATTGTATGAGTTAGCTAAAATAGTTATTCACTGGTTTTTAACTTACCAATCGTATTTCTAATTCCGTCAGGCGATAAAGCCGTTAATATACGATTTATAATTCCTAGTAACGTAAGAAAAGGACTTCGGTATAGTGGGTATATAAGCGGACGATACCCTTTTCGTCGAAATAGCTAGCTTTCTAATACTAGAATAACAAACGATCAAGGACTTTAAGTTTTGAAATTACAAGCCGGTAACGAAGCTAATGGAAAATGACCAACTTAACTTTAATAAACCGGTAATTCGTATATTTGGTATTAATACCGGCTTAAACCTTTTTCAAAAGGATTAAGACTCTATTCTTATTATAATCAACAAGATTGATAGGATTAGGGCTTAACGGTACTTAAAACAACGTGTATGGAGTAGATATAATACCACCCTCTGCTAACTGGAAGCCTTTTACAATTTATCTATTACGGTATAAGCACAAACATCAATGGATAGAGACTTTGATAGATTAAATAAAAGATTGGAGTAGCATATACTAAACCTAGACCTTGGAATTAATATGGTATTAATCGACTTTTTAAAGGATGAGTTAATAATATTTACAAACGGGTCATTTGTAAACAATACCGATTTGGTTTTACAAATGGGCTTCCTAATGACTTTTGTTAATAAAGATAAGTAGGAAAACCAATTTAGTATTATTGGCAACCTAATTTACTAGATCTCCGTTAAATACAAAAGGATTACACGAAGTATATTGGCTTCAAAAGTCTACAGCATAATGGCAGACTTTAACGTAGGTATAGTATTATGGAAGACCCTTAATTATATTACTAGGCAGCTAAGAATTTCTCATATCCAGGTGATAATTTCTACCAACTTAAGGAGCCTTTTCAAATGCCTTTTAAAGCTCGGAACCACCAGTAAATAGCGCCTAATAATCGATGCAATGACACTCCATAAAGCTAACAAAAGGAGGGTAATCGAGGAGTTTCGATGGATCGATGGCAAAGATAACTTTGCTAACGTTATAACGAAAGCATCGCTCAAAAAAGCTCGGGAAAGGTTTATAGACAGTAATATGCTAACTATACGTATCGAAGGATACGTGGAAAGGCCGCTCACAAGGCTACATGACGACGTATAAGGATGTGCTGACGAATTCAAAAACTACCAGGGGATTAATAATGGTAATCTATTTAAGTAACATAGTTAAAGTAAAGGCTTGCAAATATTTATAGCACAAAAACTTTTTGTAGGAGTTGATAAACTTGAACCTCGGGAAACGGAGCAATTAAGGTCAAATGTGGTCAATTTGCATGTAATTAGGTGTAATTCAGTATGAAAGTCAACTTGAATAGACAGGGGTATGGCCAGTTAATAAGGAAGCAATTGAATGGCAACCGGAAAGAATTGATCAGCTATATTAACGTGCGCGCGCATAAACTTAAAAGCTGCCAGTATTGGAATAGTATTACATACGGTGTAGTAGGTCAACTTTACTGTAAGTAAAGTTAACTGTTCTGAAAATTGAGTGTATTGCTTTGTGTGGACTTACCGCATTGAATGTAAGTCGAGTGCAGTACGATGCACTTCACTCTAGGGCACGGGCCAAGCAATTGGCCATACAAATTACAGTGCAGACCGGCTAGCGGTCTGCCGAACCTAGAACAATACATCTATCATCTGACCACGCAATACTACTGTTACTTCGAAAACCAATCGAATCGACAACGTTGCAACATATAAGGCCTACTAATAATTATGTATATATTCGATATAAGCGTCGAATATTTATGATTATCCGTTTTGAATGGTAATTCCATTAAAAAACGCGAAATAAAATGTTCATACTTAAATAACCTATAATCGGCGAATTATAGATTTATTATACAATTTCCATCGTTTATAATTCCTATTTCGATAGCTGTAAACGGGTAAGTTAACGTAATACACCCTGCAGGTTAATCTTATAATTCTCAATTTATACCGATTATCCGACTTTAATTAAAAAACATTTAACGCCTTTGAAAACCGTTAATAGGCGGAACTTATATAATAGGTTATTCATTATCCTTAGTTTTATCATTCCGTTAAGTTACCCGAACCGAAAATAAGGCGACGACTCGACGTTAAAGATATTTGCGGTCCTAACGCGAGCTGAGTCAGTAACGGTGTTACCGGTTTCAACAGATTAAAAACTTTCAGCATTATCTCTAATAACGATCAAAGCGCGTCTTCGGCCTAGGATGGTTTCGCTTTCAGCGACCCGTCGTAAAACTTGGGCCTACCTTTAATATATATATCGTCGCGATTCAATAAATAAGTCTCCGTCTTTACAAATTTGTTTACATAACACGCCGCAATTTGCGTTCCCTCAATATATAAGTTTATTATCGTCGCGTTTAATATGGTAATAGAATTCGGCTGGAAAACTCGCGAGCGACGTTCCTTAATTTCGTGTTTATCTTGTAATTTATAGGTTAACGTAGCCGGGAAAACGCCCTAAGTTGCTGGCTCATTCCGCAAATGACTTTAAATAACAAAAAAACTTCGACTTATTTAACTTAGTATTCAAAAATTAAACGCGGTAACGAAAAATGTTTTAATCTTTTATAGTTTATTAGGATCGTAAACGGGGTACGGATATTACGTAATTCGAATAACCACATTTTCAATAGGTCATTATCGCCAAAAGTTCCTTATCGTAAATAATATAATTACCTTTCGTATTTATTAATTATACGAAATAATCAGCACTTAACTTTGAAATATTATTTTTATCCCGTTACGACAAATACCTTCCTAACTCCATTACCGAGTAATCGGTATCCACCCTCGTTAACTGATCTAAAACCTAATATATCAAAATAGGAGTCGTAAGAAAGGAATTTTTAAGAATTTAAAAAAGCATATTTTCCCGTTTCATTCAACTTAAACGAATTTCTTACTTCGTTAATCGGACGGAATAATCCGTTAACTCGAAAAATTTACTGATGAAAATACGATAAAAGTTGGTAAAACTTAGGAAACTTCGAACCTCCTAAATAATATGTAGTAATTTCCACTCTCGAATTGTCTGGACTTTCTTGGGGTTAGCCTGGATATTTACCCTAACCGTTAAAATAAAACCTAGGTATTTTATCTTTTTCATTACTAAATTACATTTTTTTCAATCCTGATTTAGCCCTGTATTATGAAGACGTCCTTAAACCACGCGAATCTTCTTTATATAGTTTTATTTAATACCGGAAGAAAAACCTAAAACATCGTACAGGTATATCATAACGAAATTATCTAAGATATATACTATTATATAATCAATATATTGTTGAAACGTCGCTGGCGTTTCCGCTAACTTAAAATGAGTACCAAATATTCGAATAAACCGAACCGTGAATAAAACGTCATTAATTTCTTTTATCTAGGTACAACCCGAATACGATAAAAGGTTATCCAAACATCTAACTTTGTAATTTATATCGACTTCAATAACGTAAGTAAAGTCTTTTTAATTGAAGTTAAAGAAATGCTTTTTTATTCGATGTTTACTTTAATATTCGTGAATTGATATAAAATTGCTAACCCTGTTTTAACTTAAAAATAAGTAATATCGGCGTTATAACCTATAAAAAACATACCCGAATCTAGCCCTTATATATTAATTACTTAATTCATCGTCTAAACTTCAAAATTTCATTTGGTAACATCGAATATAATAACCTCCAAAGTCGTTTAAATAAAAATATATTTTCGTTTGGTTTAATATAAATATGGTACTCGAATTTCCTCTTATATACGAGTACGGTTTCAACCTTATCCTTATCGAATAGGTCGTGAAATTCCGTTAATTTCATTAAAAAACGTAAATATTTTTTCCCTCTCAATTATAATTGTCGTCGTCGCTTATAAACTCCGCGTTATTTCGTAGAGGCTTATAACAAAAGTTAACCGAAACTAATCACACATACGTTATATATTTTAGTATAAACTTTTTGTTAAATCAATCAAAATCAATTTTATGAAGCCCCATATATCTCACAACCTAAACCGTACCATTAACGAATCCATGACTAAGACTTTTTAATTATTAATTACTAAACGACTTTCGTTCACATTAAAAGTTACGAATCAATATCATATCCAAAGTATCCCAAAAATTATATCTCGCATCATTTCGGGAGTGATATATATTAATATTGGGTTCGATCATTCATTAATATTTAATCGAAATTTAACAATTTAGGTAATACATGTATTTTACTATAACTCTAGTATCTTTTTAAAATTTCGAACATATAATAGCCGAATTTACTCCATCTTTAACCGTTTATTAAAACTTTACTTATAATACGATGATAACTACAGCTAAAATAGATGTAAATATCCAGAAAGTTAATGTTATTAAAAATTATAAAGATGAAAAATGTATTTTTGTTTATACGTATTTTAATTAAATCAAATCCCTTTATATTCGATTTTATAATTGCACTGTTAAGGTTATGTAGCCCTTGAACAAAATTGTATTTAAAAGTTAGTTCTTCGTTGCCGTTAATGGAAAACCTTTATTTACCTTTTAGGCTTAACCCGTATATACCTACGTAAAAGGTAATACTGGGCGGAGTTTGTAACCGCGTTAATAATAGTTCGATAAGCTATAACTTACGTAACGCCTCATAGTAAGCCTGGCCAAACGTTCCTTTACCGTCGTCCACGTCGCCCTACGTCTTGAGTCCTAAACGTGTACCGAATAAAATTATTAAAATAACTAGCCGCGATATCAAAATAACTGGCCGCAATTACCATGACTTTTTAACAAAAACGCATAAAAGTCGTAAACCTCCGTTATAACTATATTACTATCCGGTCGTTAAACCTATACGGGTCCCGTTAATTGACGACTAAAATTTCGCTTTCAATTTAAGGACTTGAACTCGTCGATAAGTTCACGATACTTTTTCAAAGCTACGATATAATACACTCAATGAACGCTTGCCTTAATAAATTTGGCAAGGATATGTAAAAATACACGAAAACGTAAGTTATAATAATTTATAGCCCAAACCCAATTCAGACCGCCTATTTAAATGAAAAGTGTTTCGAAACTAATCGCTAATAATACCTATAGGTTTTTATTGGTTATAACCAATCCCTTTAATTGAACCAATACTTTATCACGCGATCAGGGTCGTTAAAAACGGCTTCGATATAATCGAAAAACTTACCTATAATATATAATCCTTTGTATCCGCCGGCTTCATAATACGTTATAACCGATTGTTTTACTGCTACCGTATAACACCTCCATACGTAAAAAACTGTACACCAGCCTTTTTTAATTTATATTTTATTCTTTCTTTGTTTAAATTCAATCGTTTAGCGCATCTTCGCCCACGTTAAAGAGAATTCGTCAAATTAGTGTTAGTTATATCGTTTTCGTCTACCCTAAGCCGATGAAAAACCAGTACGAGTCGCAGCTAATTCGGCTTTTAATTACTAAATCTTATCTATAATTCAAATAAAGTCGGTCGTAAAGTCAATACCTAGAGTCGATTAACCCGGTAATAATAATTATTTTACAATCGACGTGATATAACCTATAGTATTTTACAAACGAGAAATATTGGCTTAGAGCGGCTTTGAAGGCGTAAAATGTGTTTTTATAAAGGAAAAGAACTAGGTATTCGCCGAAGGCCTATTCTTGGCGATAATAATAAAATATAACGTCAAATTATGAACGTTTATTATCGATTCGTTTATTATAAGTAATATTTTTTCGAAAAAATAAATAAAAGCCTTAATAGTATATTATAATTCGACTTACAATGGTAAATTAAGTAAGTATCAAATGAAGTTTACTATTAAGGTACGGTATAAGACTAGAAAAGGCTACCTTGGCCTACCGTGAAGGACTTATGGGTATGGCTAGTGCCAAGCCCGTTACGTGCCCTTACACGTGCCGTATACGGACCGTACCCGATTCGCGTCCGGACCGGGCCCGGACCGAGTATTGCCTTTTCCGTTATAGGAACAGTCACGTAACCTATAGACGCAATGATCAATGTCCTGAGTCCATAAAATTATTAAATACAACGCATTAGCATTCCAATGGAAAACTTGATCCGTAACTCTTTTGGCAACTTTACCAATATAATTCGTTAAAAATCGGTAGCGATTTACGTATACACTTATATAATATCATGAATACAAGGTGTGAACGTTCGGGTTATATTAATAGTGAAACTGGTAAAAATTACAACAATAAATCGCTAGTGAATTTTGTTTCGATTTTTCATAATTTAGTGAAGATTAAGTTTTTTTGTTCATTACTGTATTCTTGAAAGATTAACTCTCACTTTTTACATAGCCGGTTCATAATCTTATCTTTGGTCTTGTAAAATATTCGTAACTTCATAATTATTACATCTTACCTGTTCAACTGTTCTAATGGCGTAAATGAAACTACAATACGAGTAAGAAATAAATGAATTTCCACTGGATCGTTTTCTTCAAATGACTTACCGGCGTGTTGATAAAGCTTTTAACATGCAAGTTAAAATCCAATTAGTTATTAGATTATTTCTTTTAGGATAGAAAATCTATAATATATATTTCTTCAGATTTATAATACTTATTGTTTTTTATCTTGCTTTCACCGGGCATTACCGTCTATGAAGTGTAACATCTGCTACTACGAAATAATTCTGAATATACCGGCGGAAAAGATCGTAACTCAGGTCCTCCGAAAACCTGTACAGGTCCTAGGACTTTTGAGCCATCCTTTCAATTAGAACCTTAGGGTATCCTATAGTTTAGAGATCTGTGTGCATATGAATTGTAGTACTGGTTTGACCGATAAACGCGACCTGATCAGTCCTCGCCCAGCGTCTGTTGTTTTTGTCAAAAAATTGTACTATCACCGGGCAATGCTCACCGCGAAGCGGCGCACTAACTGCTACGAAATATCCCTGTAGATACCTGCGGAAGAGGTCGTAACCTAAGTCAATACCGCTGTAGAAAGCCGTTGACATCCTTTGCTACCCCTCTAATCAAGACCTTAGGGTGCCCCGTAGTTTAGAGACCCGCAAGCATATAAGTTATAGCCTTGATTAGGTTACGTAACGTAGTTATTTTAGTCCCCACCTAACACCTCATCGTACTAGGGATACAACTAGTCCTGGTCCCTTGAAAAAGGGACCTTAAAAAGCTAGAAAAAGCGTGGTAAAAGCCCTTAAAAGAGTAGTTATAAAAAGCGCGTATAAGTATGCACGCGCATTAAGGGAATTTTTAAACCGATAAGTGGCTCTCTTATATATACGTAGTGATTTATACGCCGTTACTCTATATAAAAAACACTCTTTTTTAATACGATTTTTAAACTGAAATATTTTTTAAAATAACCGTCAAAGTAATGAACAACAATAGCCTCCCCTTTTTACCCAATTCCTCCCCTTTATACCCCGCCTCGTTTTTTACTAGGATAAATTAATCAACCTTATTATTCAATAACATCTACCCGTCAAGGCCGTATTATTCGCGTCCGTACCCATTATGTTAGGGTTAGGGAGCCCTTATATTTTAAATGCGTTAAGCGCGCCTTCAGCGCAACTCCCTTTCCTACCCTTTTATCATTCCCTTTTCCTTCTCTTTCCGCCCCTTCGACTCGCCCTATTTGCCTCCGCTTCATTTCTAACGTGTTTTAACCCTATACAGGTTACATACGATTCTTTTTTAGCGAGGTCTAGTAATGAGATTTGTACTAGGGGATGAAAAAGCGTGAATTACGCCCATTATGCTCGTATAACCCCTTCAATATCTATATTACAAATGACCAGGACTAACGTATAACGGTAATAACCAAACGTAAAGGCTGGTATATTACTGTCACCTTTAACACCACTAAGCCTTTAATGGTTTACCGCGTCGCCATCGCGGTGGAGGCGCCTTTTAAGCGCTTTACTGCCTTGCGAAGACTCCTAAGCTTTGCCCTAAAGGCGAATAAGGGTGACTAAACATAGGACGCTATAAAGGTATTACTAAAGCGACTGGATCCCGTTACTAAAGGGTCTTGGGTAGGCACCGACAACGATGACGAGTTTAGTAACAGGGAAAAACGAGTTTTATTTTTCATTAACCCGTTACCCCTTCCTTTGTCGCCGCTTTTACCGCCTCCCGCTCCTCTACCCCCATTGTTGCCCCGGATCCCTTTTTAAGACCTATGACTTCTTTTCTAGAGAGACGGGCTCAGCCGTCCACCATAGTAAAGGCCTTAGTAACGGCTGTAGTAAAGTTAGTGGAGAGATAAACTTCTTCATATTGGTAGCAATGGTAATATTGATAGTATTAATAACGGTAATATAAGCCTTCGAGCTTTATACGTAATCGCCTGCGGGTGTAAAACGTAGTTATTACCAGCGGGGGGCAAATTAGCCTGATGAAGTTATAATTTCATTTTATTTATTTTTCGAAAAACAATTAGTCACTTAAACGAGGTCTTAGAAAAATACAAGCGTTGCGAAAAGCCTTTTTATGTAAAAATTATGTATCCACCAGTTGAAAGTTTTTCTAGGGGCCCTTAGCTAAAACCTTTAGACTTTTAACGAAACAGAGTAGTAAACCAGGTAAATCGCGTTACGTACGCCTTTATAATGTTAATACTTCCCATTTTTCAGGAAAAGCCAAAATTTTCGAAAGTATGGAGCGAAATCCCCGTACCCATACCTTATCGTAAAGAAACGATGAAAAAGGGCCGTAATGACGATGTTGTGGATAGGAAAGTACCGGATTGACAAATTATACCGAATTTAAGTTGAGACTTAATAATATATATTAATCCTTACCCTTTATATTACGGAAATAGCTTAATATATTTTCAAACGGACTATTCCTTTTCCACGTCCCTAAAGTTAAATCGCAATGAATATTTAACTCCGTTTGTAAAGAATATACCGTCGTTATTATAAAGGGAGAGGAAGTTAGCACTTAAATTATCGAGTTTATTCATAACCTCGTTTTCGACGATCCCGATATATCTGAGACTTAATTCAACTATAATTAGGTCCAGATACGCCTCGACTACCGTATAAAATCCTTGAAAATCCTATTAAAAAAGTTAAGGGAACTCCTAATTGAATACTTAATTACGAAAATATTATTTACGTAAATTATTATTTCGCCTAAGGTGTTACGCAAAACCGTTTTGTGACCACAGAAAATATCGATAGCTTTCGCATTAATTACATATATATCGGAGTATAACCTATTGGATCCCTCCGTAACTATTCACCTATCCAGGTTTATTATGTACTCGTACCCGACGTAACGCCTACCCTCGAAAAGCTATTCAAGTCCGTTGGTTAAAACTATAGTATGGTAGTAGTTTAGGCTAACATACCAAATTTAAAAGTATAATTCTACTTCATGCTTATTTATTACGCCTGTAAAGTTGATCAGAAAGCTAATAATAAACCGAAAAGAAAATAAATTAGGCCATAAAAGGTTAATAAATGTAACGTTGGCTACGAAAAGTCGCAAACCTGTTTTAGCCGATTTAGGCCTCCGTATTATTAGGGGAAGGTTGTCGAAATCATTATGATTTATATAGGTTAAGTATACCTAAAATCGCAAGGATTTTTTTAAAGATTAAAAAGTTATATTTAATCCTCTTTTTCATTAATTAAAGTAGTCATAGGGACTGTATTTTAACCTTTAGTAGCCTTCACTACAGGCGATATTTTGTTACGTTATACGAATGAGTACTCAAAGTTCAAGGTTTTGATACGATAAGCGAAACGAAGTCGTTATTATTTTAAGGCGAACTTATTGAAAGATAGCCCGGAGTTCTGGAAAATAACAATATTTGACGTAATCCAATATAACAGGGCAATTGCTATCGCTATAACGATGAAAGGAAACCGTAACATATCCTTTAAAACACTTTTACCCAAGTCCAAAGTACTGACTCTTAACGTAATAAGTAAATATAGGTATAATTATGGTAATGGCTGTTATACGTAAAAGGTACGGTAAGGGACCGTATTTTATTCGTAAAAGTTCCTTATAATACCGGGAGATCTTCTAAGACATTATAAATCGCTCCTTGACGTATACCCTTTTTAATAAGACGCTGTATAATTAAAATATTAATTATTATATACTATGGAATTTCGTATAGGAGAGGGCCCCGTGACCAGTTTGATCGATTTTAAGTCGGTAAAAAAAAACAAAGGGATTCCCTCGCTTGAAGAAGTTTAAAAGGTGGTAACTCCCCATAATATATAGTAATTTCGACTTTTCTGGACTAAAGACTAGCTGGTTATTACTTACCTACGCGTCCGTCTTTTAAGGTTAGCTCTGAGGCCTACGACTTTTGATTTTAAGGAAATCCGAGATTCGTAAAAAAAGAAAAAAAAAAAAAAAAAAACACCACGTTATTAACGTAGATAAAAACCCGTCCTGCATAGTATTCGTTAAGGTTGGGTATATAGATTATATAAAGTACTGGGGAAAATGGTTGCCTTATAAGGCGTCGTAACTAAGGTTCGAAAATCCTATATCGTTATTTAATATTGTATTTTTACTACTTTTCCGGTTAAAAAGCCCTTAATAAAGGTAAATAACCTTCGATAAATCCTTAAGCTTTATATTTTATATATTAGTCGGTTATAAAGTAGGGTATCGAAAACCCTTTATATGTTCTTAAAAAGGATGGATATAACCTTTCTATTAACGACTACAGACTTTATATCGTAGGTAAAGACTGCGATTTAATCGGTGGCGAACCGTTTAGGTATCCCTTTTCCGTATTGTATGTTAACCAAATCCCGTTAAATAAGGAATTGAAAGATTTGTCGGGTTACAATACGTTTTAACCCCTTGAAATATATCGAGATTAGTGTAATTAGTCTTTAAAAACATAATTATAATCGGTTTCGGTCCCCCAACTTAAGTATTATATAAATCTCCGATTATAGTTATATTTACGGACAAACCTTAATTAGAAGGTATTTATTATAAAATAAGCGTAAAGGCTTTACAATATATACCAAATAAGTCTTAAGAAATCGTACCATTATATCGTTAGGTTGAGCGGACGTATTTTAGACATTTATAGTATTTCGTTATAACTTTTCGTCGGAGAAATCAAACCTTTACAAAAACATATATTCGAGTTCGTCCTAATTGTCTAATAGATTATCGGCAAGATCATTATTGTTTAAAAACCTGTTTAACATATCGTCCTAAAATACCTAAGTTTATTAACTTTCGATGAAAATAAGTTAGCCCTTTACCTTAAGGGGGAGGGAAGGCGAAGCAGTAAATGGGATTAATATTACCTGATAATATTATATAATTAAACGAGGTCGGCGACCTGGTCAACCTGGTTTTTCCACAAGCCAGCTCGTATTTTATAAAATTTTGCCAAGAAATTCGTACGTTTATTAAATCTAGCCTTTTCATGTCAGGCTTCGTTCGCTTCTTTTGTATAGTATCAGAGTATGTTTAGTCTTAGGATTGAATATTTTGTAACCTTAACTTACGTCGTAATAGGTTTGTCGACCGTATAAAAGGCGTTTAAATATAACAATATAAAGGCTCCCTTTTAGCCGTATATTACTGTTTTCTTCATTATATTGGAGGCGTTAGGGAAAAAAGTTATACTAATACCGATTGAGTCCATGAATCTAAATAAGCTAACCTTTGGAACCCTCATCCGAGGCATTACGGTTAAGGGGAACTTACGGGTTGAAAATAATAAGTAAACCCTTCTAATCAAACCTACTATTAAAGCTAAAGCGGATGACTATGGTAGGACTGGAGATATCAGTAAAAGTAAAGTCTAGAATATATTTCAGGAGGTACGTACGAACTCCTTCCTTTTTGCTAAAATATTTGCTGGTAACAAATGCCCAAGGAATCGGGACTCATCTTTCGCGGGTACTATTTTACATCGATTTAGACTAGTTATATACGAGGTTAAAGTCGCCTTTGAAGATGTTTTAAGGCCCGGGTATCCAGTAATAAACTTCCGAAAGGATCTCCTCAGGAAATTTATCTTTATAAATATTAATAATGTTAATACTGTTAATGTATAGCTATAACTAATCCTCACATGGAATTTGTTTTAAATACGTAATAGTAAGAAGAACCCTTTTCCGAACATATATTAGGATCTGATTCCGAGTGTTTAGTAATAGTTTACGTTGTTCTTTTTTATAGGAGCGAAGTCTCTCTAGTTACGAACTTGTAACAAAATTTCGTTCGTTAGGTGGTGTTATTTGGATCTGTTTCAATTGTCTTTTTTACTGAACCACGGTTTTTATATATTAATACTATTTATGTACTCGTTCTCGTATCTAATAAACAAAGCTTGGTTTATACTTATCACTTTGCTTACATTGATCTAGGTAATCATAAGTCCTGTATTTGTTTCTGGCATTCGATAAAAACTAATAGTTTTAAGTGTTTTCGTAAATGGTCTAACTAGTATTCAACGCTATTAGGAGTGATTAAGTCCTTATACGTAGCGGGGAAGGAGTCCGGTGTATCTTTGAGTTACGCCGGGTTTTAAGGGCTGGTCCACGTAGTATTAGTATTTGAAAAAGATGGGAAATTGGACTTAGATATAAATATGGTCGAATTTAAAGTGGGTAACCTAATATCCCTTAGGGTTTTAGTAACATCTGTTAATAAAGTTCAGCTTTTAATAACCAGAGGCTTAGAATTATTAGACTCCGTTCTTTTAACCTTAGACGAAATGAATCGCAAAACGCGTAACCCAAAACCTATAGTTTATTTATCCTGGTTACTTACAGGTTAGGTACCGGGTTTGTTAAACGTCAACATTTTTTAAATTGAAAGTGTTATAGAGAGAAGCTTAGGACTTTAGTTGTGTTATTTTGTAATATAATTCCGCACTAGGTGTCGTTTAACCCTCTTTTCCTAGGTATTGTAGGATCTGAATGAAGCGAATTATGTCATATATCGATATTAGAAAGCGAAGTTATATAACTACCAACTCCTTAACCAAGTGTAGGGAACATAGATTGTACCACCATATTTTCGCTGAAGTATTACCGAGTGTTAATATAGTAGGGTTTAAAGTTTCTTCCCCTTTTCGCTGGGTAAATGGTGATCTTTGCAGGCTTAGGGGCGATGGAAACGGTATTAGCCAAAGCTTTCACTATCACTTTAATATTATACTAAGTTTTGTGGAAATATTCAATTTTTTAAAAACGGTATTTTAACACGCGAATATATTTGTCCCCCTTTTTTAGGAGCTATTAGGTAAACATCGTATACCGAGGGGAAAGAGTTATTATAATTATAGTATTACTAAGTCCTTATATACGCCCCGGGAACATAATACTTACTAAAAACCAAGCATTTAAGGCATCGAATTTGCCGGACGTATCGTATATCAATATACTAGTTTAAATACCCGTCGTTGTAGAATTATAACCGTTGTTGTTTATTTATTGTCCGGGCCCCTTTGTTAATATTGAAAAGGCGAAAGAATTGAAAAGGCCTGGAAAAATAGATAATTCAAGTTGTTAGACTTATGTATACGTTTTAATTGTAAACTAGTAGGTAAGCGTCGATTAGCATAACCTAAGCTTACGTAAATATTTCCTCTTCGATTAGCTTCAGAACTTCGATTGGTAAAAAGGGTATATAAATAACGAAAAGGATCCTTTGAACTGAATACTTATATTACGTTTAGTATAATAAGGCGAAGGTGTCGTCAAAAAGATATAATAATACCGGTAAAGTCGTTTTCGTAAAAAGTTCATTTTTAATTTCTTTATTCATATACCATATAACGAATCCAGTAAAAGTTCCATTTAGCGACTTCATAATATACGGGTTTAGTTATACCTTTTTAATTGAAGTATATAGGAGGTAGAACCCCTCGAAGTCCCATTAAAACCTTTAAGAACCCTAATAATAATTCGTAAATCCGATTTTTCCGTTAACTTTAGGATATAATACGTTATATAAGATACAACTTCGACTAGTTTAAAACGGGATTTTTACGTCCCTTTATAAACGTAAAAAGACATTGCGTCATTAAAAAGACCGGAGTCCTATTTAGCCCTATTACCTTAGCCTACATAATACTTGGGTCCGGTACGGGTAAAGCAATAAAAGTAGTACCCCTATTAACCGTAACCGTAGGCGAAGTTAAAGCCATCGTAAAGTTGATAGGAAACAGGGTTCGGATAAAGCCCTGAGAGTTTTTTCGAGTTTGGTTATTCGAGGTAAGGGTTAGTTTACGAAAAGTGTATCTCTTCTAATTCGCGTCCCTAAGCTCCTATTATCTAGGTGTTTTGTAGTATACGCTACAATAAATAACGTTAACTTCCGGTGCTCGGTAAATCCGAGTCTGTTATAACAAGTAATAAAGTCGTTAATAGCATGTTTGTAAGACGTGTAGCGGATTTGTGGACTTCGAGGTGGCTTTTTTATGTATTGAATACCCTATATAGAGATTTAGCGTTGAAGCATAGAGATTGGTATATAACAACGTCCTTCTCCGCCGATGGTGATCTAGTTACATAGCGCTTGTACCAGGGTCCTTGAAAAGTCTGTGAAGGTCGGGTATCCTTTACAGGTGCACTAAAGGTACGCGTAGTTGGTTTAGCTCCTCTAGCGGTAGCCATGGAGGAAGCCATTGGAAAAAAAATCCTGCGATATTAAGATATCGTATAAGGGTCATGCGATGGCACTAACAAATGTGGAGTCCACTAATAAATGTATCGAGAAGGATGTCTAGCGTCTGTTTGCATTAGAGATACGATTATAAAAGTATTTGGGAAAAGGGAACCGTAAAGTATAAATACAAAAAATAAACAGTGTAAAAGGCGAATGTAAAACGCGTTGTAATTGCATGTATTATTAGGCTCCATAAATTGTTGCTAAGAGACTTTTGTACGTATAGTGGTTTGTAAGTCGCGCGTTGACAATGAAACAAAAGAAAGGAAAACTTTTGTTAATATAAACCCTATTTAAACTTTTCCTTATATATCGCGAAAAATCGCCTTTTAATAGTAAGTAATATTTTCGCCTTGTCATTAATGGTAAAAGTTATTATATTAATAAAGTTATTGGCTTTATGACGCAAAAAGGATCTTTATTCATGTTACGCCGTTGTGTTTAAACTCTCGTGGCACGCCTTTAAGTTTCTAAAAAAATTATTTTCGTACGCGCCTTCTCATCTCCCCCCCCACTCCTTTCCCCTCCTCCCTCCACTTACCTCTATTAACGCAGCCCTTTATAACCTCATTTTAATTTCCGTGACCTAACTTTATACGGGTTGTATACGCTTTTTCCTTGTGGAGGTAAGCGACAGAGTTTGTGTTAACAAAGTCGGAATGAGTGTAAAATGCGTTTATTACGTATATAAAAGTTTATTTGATGTCGATTTTGTATAAATAGGTTCATTGTTATTAGCGGCAATGACAAAACGTAAGGGTGGATATATTACAGTTATTGTTATTACCGCCAAACTCTTAACCTTTTACCGCATTACTGTTATTGCGGAGGTACTGAATCAGCGTTCAACCGCATTTCGGTAGCCCTTTCGCGTCTTTATTGAGGTGTCGAAGCGTGGTGCGGCATAGGTCACGTTCTCGGAATTTTTGGTGAGCCGCTGGGTAGTGTTAACATGACGGGTATTTTCCTTCGGTGAGAGCGCGATGGCGGTGACGATAGTAGTAACTGTATAGAAACAGATTTAATCGAAAAAGAGTCTGTCGTCAACACCCCCATCGCCGCCTCTGCTACCCCTTTTTTCCGCCGGATACGTCATTGCCCCCGGTTACAACCCGATCTTTTCCTAATAATAAGGACTGGCGCAGCAAATAATAATTATACAGGTCTTTGTTGTAGCTGGGATAAGGCTATTAGGTGAATATAGCTTATAATTTATGGTTTTGAATAAATTTGCCTACGTAAAATGCAAATATCATCGATAGGCGTAAAATCTTATCTTGATTGGCGGGTGTTAAACATAGGTTTAATCAAAGTTTTTTTGTTTTAAAAAGCCAATTCGTAACTCGAATGAAATCCGAAAATTCATTAGGTTTGAAAGTAATTTTCGATTATAAGTTTCTCATACCGTTCATTCGAAGGTTTTTTTATATAGCTGTAGCTCAAGTTTCGAAACTTTTAGAAAAGTCAGATAACATATAAAGTATATGACGCCTTGTTTGCTTTTATATCCAACGTAGCATTTGTTTATATTGAAAGGTTTTAAACCCGGATAATATAACATGCATTCATTTTAATAATTTTTTATTGTTTAAAATCGATATAAACGAGGTTAGAATAATCAAGGTGGGGGGAAAGAACAATTTTGATATCAAATTTTACGGAATTTCGAACTGGATTTATTCGATTACATAAGATTTTATAACTTATATAAAGGGTTTAACGTATTCTATTTTTAGATTTAATCCTCTTTATCGACTGTTTTTGACCGCTATTGGAGTATAGATTTGTCTTCGTTCATAAAAGGATTAATATTATTGTATAAACGGGTATAAGATTTGATATTGTTGTTTGCATATTTTGTAATAATTTTATTTCCATCGATACCTATATACTTAAAGTTTCATTTTAACGGGAAAAGGTTGAGGTGTGTCTCAGCAGTAGCGTGAAATCTGTTAAACCTTTTTCAGTATAAGATATTGGAGTCTTTTAGACTCCAAACAAAAAAAATATTATCAACGTATATTGTTATCTTTTTTATGAAAACGTATATAGTCTCTTTGAATCCTCGTAGTACTTCAATAACTTTTATATCGAAAATGTGTATAATAGGGTAAAGGCCATTGGTTCTTTTTGCGGTCACATTATCAGTATGCAAAACTGTTTACTTATATACGAAACATCTTCATTCATTATGAAATATTTGATTTTTTCGGTAAAAATCGTGGTGTAATTTTCGTTGAATTTATTCAATTAGTCTTTGCATGTGGATACCGTGATTTTTTAGTTTACTTATCCGTCATGTTTTCGAGGAATCCGGGTGAAAACCATAAATAATAGTTATATAAGTCGTAGGAAATTTGAGGACGATCTTTTTACTACATTTAAATATAGTTTAAATTGGTTAGTTTAAAGATTTACATGAACAGCACGTAATAATTTACGAAAATCAGAGGGGACGTGTAAATGTATCGTAATTAACGCGTAAATCTGTTTAAACTGCCTAGGTATATATATAGATAATTCTATCCGATAATACTAGGTGTTAAAGTTATGGGGTTTCGTTATATAGTTATTAATATTGAGGTGTTAACAACGTTGTCATACATCGAATAAAGGGGTATTCATCGATAAATTTTAAGGGGAAGATGAATCGAAGTCGTTGTCATTTTAAAGCTACTTTTCAGAAGAGTAGGTTGGAGTTTTTAAAAGAGATAGTATTCGGCGAAGTCTTGTAAGTTGGAGCAACCACCCTCGTTGCGGTCATTAAGGGTGTTGTTGGAATGGCAATCAAATATAGTAAAGTAAAGTCAATTATACTGACAAGTTAACTGATTTCACTAACTGCAAATCGACTATAGTTTGTGGGATTGACTGCATTGACTGTAAGTTAAGTATTGTAGTTGCTTACTTCTGACTAAGGTACGTGCCAAGCAATTGGCCAAACAGATTAATGTTTAAACCAACTAGTGGTCTGCTAAACTTGGAAGTTACGCATCACTACTTTCAAAGTAATTGTTGGAAAGGCTTTGTGGTTGCAACGTAGTCGATTCGAATCTCTGTGGTCGATGTAACTGGTGCTGCATTGAAAGTAGTGATAAGTTACTTTTAAGTTTGGTAGACTGTTAGCTAGTCTACACCCTTTTATTATTGCTAAATGCTTTTGTCCGTGCTCCATATTAAAGTTGGCACCTACTACACTTGACTTTCAGTCAATACAGTCAAATCCTACAAACTAAAGTCAATTTGCACTTAGTATAGTCCATTAACTATACGTATCAGCGACTTGAGTGTACTGTAATTAACTGCTATTTCAACATCAGCAGATTTTTGTTTTATATCTGCACGCTAACATAGCCGATCACCAATCAGTGGTAACCCATGAAGTCCCTCTTTAACTCATGTACCAAACCCCTGTCAATTCCAGTTAGTTTGTACTAAAACTAACATTAATTGAGGCTATTTACCCTACATCCCCAAGTTCTTCAATCCTCCCGTACACATGTTTTTCGCAACAAACTTACGCGTATTACGTTTTTCACCAATTACGTACCTTTTACCAATAGTTTCACCTACTAATATCACCACCGTTACCTTTATAATCTTCGAATTTGTTAGGGTATCCCCATTCCTTTACATTACGTACCAGGCAGTCCACGTAACCTTCGATTTGTATAGTTAACGTATTATTTTCCATAAAACTTTCTAAAGCGATATTAAGAATAACCTTGATAATAACGTTGAAGATGTTGAATTTTCTATCAATTGACTGAAATTATCGATTTCCCAGACTTTGTATATTTTTCCTCAAGCTATTACATTTAGTATTAAACATTTTTCACTTCTCATACATAGATTTAACGGGTATTTATAAATTCTCCGAAAATCCATATACATCATTATAAGTATAGGAAGCGATTTCAATTATTTGGTAATAATGTTTAATATACCGTTAGTTACCATACCAATATAGAAGCTTATTATTATGCTAAAAATCTCTAAAATTCATACGTTTCGAATAATACGTTAATATCTAACAGATATTGAGTATACAAGGTAATTGGTAAGTTTAAATTAATCATTCAACCTTTTCCCTTCAACTAGTATTATGTGAAACCTCATTTACAATATTAGGCCAATTTTATTTGTAAAGTACCATTCGTAAAGATTATTAACTTCGCCGTTGCTTGGTTTACTAAAACCATATTAATACATTTTTTAAATCGTTATGTGTTACTAAATCCTTTCGGTTAATATGATGAAATTTTTATCTTCTAAATCCTGTGGTTACATTGTAATCTACCAGTTATATGATGGTTTCGGTTAATATAATGTGACGGTATAGTCTGTACAAGCCTTTGATTTCAGATATTATTGTAATCTTTTTTTGTTGACTATATTAATAGTCATCAGGCTTGTGGCTTACCCTATTTAATATAGACTAATGTACATGTTACGGGTATCGTTATTAACCTCAATACCATTCATACGGATTGACGATTCATTAAAGTCAAGTTATATACCCTCAGCTAAAGTCTTAATCAGCTCACATATTTAAAAGCTTGACTTTTCGATAATATGTTAGTTAGCTGCAATAAACTTGATGCTTTCGAAAAATAAATTATCTTCATTTTTTATACTAACGATACTGAAGTTTTTTCCTTATATAATCAATAGATATAGGTCTAAGAGTAAAAATTGTATACCTAGTTTATTTTTACGATTTGTTTGACACGTTAACATCCAATAAATGCATATTTCACACAATCCGTATAAAACTTTAATATTATATATTATCGTTGCAGCTAGAAACTTTTTTGTCAACTTTTTTTGTAATTACAATAGTATAACTCTTTGAAAATCAGTGGCAGATTATGTGTACGTTTTCGATATATATTAACTGTTAGCTATAAATTCACCGTTGTCTCCATTAGTGAAACTACGAGCCATTACGAATATTAAATGTTAGATCATCTTCTAAAGTGTAGAATATTAAGTAAGGATTGAGCTTTCACTTTTATCATCATATATTTGGAAGATTAACCATAACTTTTCGTATGGCCGGTTCATAATTACGCATTTAATTTCGCAAACTATTTTCAACTTGAAAATTGTAACTTTTTATTCTTCAAATTACGTTAAGGACATAATTTAAATAACCTCTCGTATGAAGAGATTGTGGAACTTCATTCAGTCGATTTTATAAACCGGTTTATCCACTATATCAATAATATCCACACCACGTAGTTCAAAGACAAGTTCTCTATTAAGCCTTTCTTTTTAAATTTACTACGCCGTTTTATATACCCTTTCAAACCTATAATATTTATCAACTTACTTCTTTTTAATATGTATAATACCATTTGATAATTTCTTTATTGCGTTAGTGTTTCATTAATTTATTGGTTATCGGCTCGGAAGGATTATCTTAGTTAATTAACTAGACTAGAAGGTTTTCTACGTGAAAATCTTTATTAAACCTTAGGGTTTTTTATACAGCTTGAACCATATAATACGAAAAGTGACAAAGACGTTAATAATTTCAATTACCACATTTAGGCAGGCAATGTTTTATATCTTATATGGTTTATCCTATTTACCTACTTTTTTCCACGTGAAAACTTTACTATTCAAAGGTAAAAATAGTATATTCGTTATCGATAATGGATTTCTCACATTGGGGCTATTGTTAATATAACCAGGTACTGATTACTTCTTTAATTTCTTCATTGCCTCATTCAATATTATAATATGTTTTTCAATATTTGGTCATAGTAGCTATTTGATCGTTTTACGTAATTGGGTTTCCTATATTAATGAAACTGGTATGGAATTATTAAGGTTGATAATATTATTGAAACATTTCATAGTTATTTAAAGCCGTTCCTTTTGACTGGTCAATCTCCTATATGTTAGAGAAAAAATAATATAAGATTTGTTTAAAAGTTCGTAAACCTTTTTGACTTTACTAATACCCTGGTAAACTTTAAACAAAAACTCATTTATACTAAATCCCCATTGATTGAAAAATAACTTGAAAATGATTGAAAATAAAGTTAATACCGATATCATAAACTAATACATATGGTGCTTCTAGATACTGATTAATATTATAAGTACGTAAAGTTTCCTATATTTCCCTCGCTATAATGATTGTCAGAAACTTGATGCAGTGAAACGCCGTAATATAATTAATAACGTAGATTACTAATTTGCCGTACAGTTTCAATACATTTAAAAAAAACTTTGGAATCAAAATCTCAATTTTCCCTGAACATGAACTTGAATCTTAAAGGGGTTGGGAAGTATATTTACTAGTAATGGTAAAGCCATTTAATTACCTCCAAAACTAATAAGTCCAAATTTTGAAACTAATGGTTTTATAGACTTCATACAGCTTATTAATCACCGCGTTAGAATAGCAGTCAAATGCAGTACAGTCAAGTTAACTTTAATTACAGTAAAGTTGATTTTACATACTAAAAATTGACTGTAGTATGTGCAATTTTCATACACTGCTCTACAAGTGAAGTGCAGTAGGTGCAAACTTCAAAGTGAAGCACAGGATAAAGCTTTTGGCCATAAAAATTAGCGTGCAGACCGGCTAGCGGTCTACCAAACTCAGAACCTACAACTAACATCAATCAAGCAACTTCAATGCAACACCAGTAACTTCGACCACAGTGATTCGAATCTACTACATTACCACGATAAAGGCCTACTAACATTTATAAGTACTTATTAGGTTAAGAACAGATTAGCTAAGTAAAAGAAAAGGCTGTTTTCCGGTTACAATCTACGTCAAATAATAGATAAGGGTAGAGGAAAGATTTTTACGAAGGGTCCCTATAAGTTGTGTTTGTTATTTGCGGAAACAAGTTGGAAAGGTTTATAGTTTGTATTAATAGCTCACGGTGGTCTATGAGTCAGCGACCGTATTGTTACTAAAAATACCAAGGAATCTTTATTAATACTTTTTCAAGGCGTTAAGATTAACCACCTAAACGTTTTAAAGATTATCAAGTTAGCAAGTTAGAAAAAAAGCTAATTTAGTACTTTTATATTTATTAATATTATGAGTAATGTGACTACATTTCATAAAAACGACTAAGTCCTACGACTATTAAACTATACTAATTTTAATGGCAAACTTACAACCTGCCACGTTACACCACCCTTTTGCCCTTTACACTCCTTAATTATCGTCACGATAGCTTTAAAACGCGCTAGAATTAATTCTATCATCCATCCTGCCAGGAAAAAACCGATTATCGCCCTCGAAATTACCTTCGAAAAGCACTAAGATAAAGACCTTGGGTTTGCTAAAACCAACGAAAACTCCTTTATCGAATACCTTACCAACACAATCAGCTCCTACATTCTAGATTCAAGCACCACCAAAACCGTTCAAGACCCATAAGTCTATAACGAATTTCAAAAAAACTTAAGGGAAAAAACCTCGATATATGGAAAATAGAAAATAAACAAGTTGAAGTTAGACCAAAAACTTAATTCGCTAACAAAGAGCTTAACCTCCCTGATAAAAAAGGGAAAAATATTATCCTAGCTAATTTACTTTATGAATACGTGACTGATGAAAACACTTAATGGATTTTTTAATTTAAGAGCAAAGGTATTACTAACGATAACATCTTTTAATGCCCCCAAACATATTCGCAAACACTAGCCTAAGCCTGGATAAATTCTTTTAACTCCTGTACATGAAATCAAGCGTTAAATACAACTATCCGCAAGAAATTTATTAATATACGGGCCGTAAGCCCTTAAGTTCAACAGTTAATTAAATAGGAACCTTAACGTACCCCTTAACACCAAGAAATATATCAGTAAGCCTATGGAAATCCCCAGGACTATTTCCCTCAAACTCTTCAACATGTCCAGTTTTAAAAATCAAATAAAAAAACGGACTGACTTTATACGCGAACCAACTATAGGTACAATTACTAGCCTTTTCCCTTCAAAATCGGTTAAAAATAACTATCCCACCAATTAACACCAGCCCTAATACCAGTCGAAAGATCTAAATGATCCCTATGATTAACTCATTATCCTTTCCCCTCGATACGTCCCTATAGAAGATACCAATTACGCGTCAATCACTACGTTCGTTGAAATCCGGGGAGGAAAGGAAAAGTATAACGGTAAGCCATACAACCTCCTCGAAGTTAAGTTACACCCGTTCTTTAACATTTAACACCAAAAAAAAGTAAAAATACCAGTCTTTTACTCGTTATTTACCATTATAATTACTAACGAAGCCGAGAACTATAACCTTCGGTACCTAAGGAATTATTTTTCTTTTCGCGAAATCTACAATAATCTTAGAGGTTGCTTTAAATATAATGTTAAGTTTACCCAATACTACACAGATTAAAACGTTGGATAGTGGTCCAATATATTGAAATATAAATAAATGTTGGAAATTGAAATGAACCTTCTCAATTAGATACTTAACAGGCTAATACTTTGCTAAAAAGTAATAGGGAACGTAGCAACTGACGAAGATATTTTACGCGAATAGGTTTGGCATGCCGTTACGGGATACAAAGAGTTCGAATACGCCTTTCAATACCTTAATAACACTTACGAAGGGGTTTTTAACCAATTACATTTCTTTTCAACGACCGTAACAACTCGAATCTCCAGTTATACTAATAAATACACTTGAGCCCCTAAATCTAGTAAACGAAAAGGAAACCTCTCATACGTAATATATCAACCGAAAATGAGAAAGGTACGGCGAGTACAGTTAACGAAAGGCCCGGACTTGGGGACGTAACCAAGCTACCTATGGAAAAAGTTATTCTTTTCTCCTAAAGTTTTTAAGCTCGCTCAATAAGTTTACTTAAACACCAAAAAATGTTCGATTTATTCAAGCAAGGAAATTAATTTATATGTTATACTACTGCTAAATATAAATATAGATGGGTAAGATATTATATATAATTTCATTCCATTCCTATTAATGATTACCTGAATACCGTTAAAAAAACGTCAATATATTAAGGTGAAAAAAGAGTAAAATAAACCTAAAGTTATCGGCTGGTATAAAGATACTGGCACCGGCTTAAAAATAACGTAATAACTCGCCGACCACGCCTTCCTATACCGCCTGACAGGTAAAAACCCCTGTCGCCAATATAATGATAAAGATCTTGGCCTTATACACCTTTTTACAATTTAGAACCACTACGAAAAAATCTGGTTTTTAAAGTCTTATACCGGACACAGGAGTAATACGGTACTTAATAAAAGTCTATCCGTAATACGTCGCGTTACAAAACGATAAGAATACTATTACAGAACTTGACAACACGGATATGAGTAAATCTAAAGTTCGATTTAATCCTGGAAAAAGGTTATCTTTACTAGTATTGACGACCGTTAAGACTATTGATAACCATCTTCTCTTGTATATCTTATAATGCCTTATCGTTTTCTTGTTTTCTTTAAAGATATATAAAAAATCTCCGCGATTACGTTAATGTTGAAACCAACGAATCAATAAATATTAAAGGTGATAAAAGGATTTCACTTAATTTTAAATAGGAGTACATTTAATTTCATATCTAAAGGCTAAAAGTAGTAGTATTAAACTTGAAGATGGCGTAACTTCGTTAATTACATCGTAGGTTTAACCACCTCATAGCTAACAGGCTTTATAAGATTTGAAAGGCGTCTGTTCAAAAGGATATAGATTTACAAACATTAAAGGTGATTAAACGACTGAACCACCATTTCCAAACACATTTCTAAACTATTCTAAGGTTTAAATTATACGTTAAAAGAAGATAAAAACTTTAATATGAAAGTCTTCGTAAACGTATTTTACTCAAACGGTAAGCCATTACTGTACGTTGTAAACTTTGCCACAACTTTTGACGACGTCAAATTCCTTGAAACTATTACTAGAAAGAAAACGAAGGAGGTACTACTCCATTTTTAATTTAATATATACCTTAGGTTACTAAACGCATGAATATACGATATGAGTACCAGTTTTTTTACGATAGAATTCTCAATTAGCGTTTAATTAATAGAGATTGAGTGTGAATAGGTCTCTGTTAAAGACTACCAAAAAAAAAAAAAAAATGAGGTCGAAAAATAATACGCTTTGTATAAAGGGCCTACGATATCATTGTACTAAAAATCTAAAGTTTTGTAAATTCGAAAGTACGACTTTAAATAAAAGTAAAGGGCTTTAACAATGTTATTAGATTTAATGTACTTATACCAACTTTACTGGTATTTGAAATCTATATACGTACAACAACTTAGTCTTTATTATCACTAAACACTTGGAAGCACTTTGTAACATACAAAAAAGCCTTAAAGTATTGAAAAAAGTAATTGATACGCCGTCAGGTTAACGATAATATTAATACAAGGAACGGATCGTTAATAATAAACGTATTATTTCTTCCCCTTTAAAGTAAAGTCCTTACACAACACGATAAAATAAAATAAAATGTGCCGCATAAAATGTTAAATATAATCAATCAAAATATAATAGTTAAATTATTAACAGCTCTATTACTTTTGAATTCATATAGGTTAAGCTGTATAGAAGACTCCTTAATTTAAATGATGATCTTAACGTTGATAATCTTCGAGTCGTAAGAATTAGCTAATACAACCCACCCGAGCCGATTATTAATAAGTTCATGAAACGTTAACGGTGAGCAAAACCATTTAAAAAGAGGATATAGACTAAAGATAAGGATGGTGACGGGCATTACAGGGATAATGAGGGATATATAAAGGCTAGAGTATTTTAAAGGAAAAGGTTTGATGGACAACTTGCCCTTAAGCTACGTATTGAATATATTATTCATATACAGAGTCAACTATTCAAGAAGAACAATTGATTGAGGTTTAATGGCTTTTTTGAACCAAGAGTTATATAATTTATACCGTTAAAGTAATTTAAAGGTTAAAACCTTAATATTTTTAAGTCGATAAAAATTCACAAGGTTGAGAGTAAGACTACAGACCGGCCGTACAAAAAGTTACAACTAATTGCACAAGGATTCGGTAATAAAAGTAAGTATTAAATCTTTACTTAATTGTCTATAATTTAAAAGATTAACCAATATTTAATCGTTGTTAATCCTGCCAATTTGATTACTGGCGTAAAAGGTTAATTTATACTTAATAGCTGAGATAGTATATAAACATACACATAATTCGCTAACGATTTTTAACAGATTATATAGCTAAAGCTATAGAAAAAACTAAGGGATAAGTTTCCGACCGGCACGGTAATACAATATATTAAGCCCTTATATAAAGAAATCGAAATAGTTGTATACTGTTTTTTTCTTGTGCTAGGTGTATTCTAAAACGTGTCTTAGTATAAATAATTTAAAGTTTTACCCGTATCTATTAATTACGAAAGGTCAATATTTTGGTATGGTAGGTATATAAATTAATGAAACACTTTCTTTCGGAAATATTAGGTTTGTTGTAACTTAATAGCTTCTTATTGAAACGTTGGACCTTTCAAAGTATAAATTAATAGAAAAGTCGGCTAAAGGTATATAACTTAACTTTCATAAATCGTTAATCCGTATTTAAAGTTTTCAGGTTAAAACCACATTTATATTAGCTTACTTTAAAAAAGATAAGTCACAAACTTGACTATTATCGATTAATCCAACGTGGAAAAATTATAAAAATATTCATAATAAAGGTCTAGTGAATTTTATATTGTTACGTCATTTTAACCGAAGGTATCGTACGATTTTTACCATTACGATAAAAAACATAGATTTATAAGATGTAGACATCGACACATTAAATCAGTGGATTTGGTGGTAACTGGATTACGGAAAAAGAGAAGTTAACATAGTTTTCTTAAATTGAACGAGAACGAAGCAAATAATCTTTACGAACGGATAATTCACTAACAATATTAACCTTTTATCTTCAATCTGCTTTTTGATAATGTTCGCTAAAGAGGAAAGATTTGAACGGTAATTTATAATTACTCAAAGCCTTGTACACTGGATTTCTTTCTAATATAAGCGTATAATACGAAACATATTAGATTTGAAGTTTACAACATAATGACAGGCTTTAACATTGATATCATAATGGACAGTATACTAAGTATTATTACTAAATAGCTATGATTGCCTCTGATACATATAATAGTATATACTAATTGCCAAAACCATGACTAATAAAAAAGTTTAATAATAGACATAATAATATTAAGGGAGGTATATGAAGCCCGGTGAATCAATAAGTTTCGGTGGATTAACGGTAAAGATAAACCTGTCAACGTTATAACTAAGGCTACGTCTAATAGCGCCTTGAAAAGGTTTGTAAATTGCAATATGCTATTTATACGAATCGAAGGCTACGTAAACCACTCAGCATATGATATGGAGTAATAGGGTTTCCCCGGAAAACTTTAATACTATCAGAGTAATAATATTAATGGAAAAGGTAATAATAGCAATAGTCTAAACTACTGGTAAAAGGTAGGAAATTGGTGGCATACCTGATACATACAAATCTGTGGCGAAAGACCTGTGTATGGGATTTAAGAGACGGAAGCCTCGGAGGGTTGGAGAAAAAGGGCTATGAAGGGCCGTAATTAATATCAATTACAGTTTAGATTAATCGGAATTAACAAGGGTTTAGCTTGTTATTCGAATACAGATTCAGGGGGGGTTTTAGAGGTTACCTCTAATTGATGGCCAACCACTCTAACGAGCAGGTACTAAACAAAATGCCGCCAGGGTTGGAATAGCAGTCAAATGCAGTACAGTCAAGTGAACTTTACTAACAGTAAAGTGCATTGTACCTACTGTAAATTAATTGTAATTTAATCGATTTGAATACACTGCACTACAAGTGCATTAAAGTATATGCCTACTTCAAAGTGAGGCACAGGCCAAAGCGTTTGATCATAAAAATTAGCTTGCAAACTAACTAGAGATCTGCCAAACTTAGAACCTACAACTTACATCAATCAACCAACTTCAATGCAGCACCAAGTACTTCGACCACAGTGATTCGAATCGACAATGTTTCAACGATAAAGGCCTACAAACCCACCGAGTATATTAAATTTTCGATATAATTAACAAAGTTTTAACTTCGTCAAGTTCAATACCACTACCTTTATTAAAATTGTTTGTCGTCCTTAACCTTAACTAATTTATGAATTTGAATATCAACATTAACGCCGAAACTTTTGACATTTTAAAGTATAAAAAAAAGGGGGTAAGGTATTACAAGATATGGAAAACAATAGAGTTAATAACGGTATTAATAATCATTGATTATAGTAAAAAGAGTTCATTTCCAATGTTAAAGTTAACTTTAATTTTACCAGTATCCGTATAGATAAATCTAGTTAAAGTATTAACATCCTATTTCAACACAACGCATTACAAATAACCTCTTATTCAATACCAAATTACCCTACCATTTCGCATAGTACTTTAAAATACTTTATTTGCGAAATGATTGCAAATCATAAACAAATATACAGTGTTAGAGTTTTTTTCTTTATAATGACGATAATGGTATTCGTCTATTAAACGATACAAAAAGGCGTGGTCGTCAAGTTATCACGTTGTTTCAAAACAGATTTTACTACTTTCATACCAATTGATAATTTTAAACTTTTTTCCATTTATTTTTAACCTCTTTATCATTAAAGTTCGAGACACGTTATATGTTTTCCTCGTTGAAAAAAATGAAGTATTACATATAATACATCACTTATTTTAAATCAGATTTAGTAGTAATATAACGTGTTTACCAATTGCATTATTTACCACAAATTAAACACCTCTCATTATTCAAAGGGAATTTGCGTAGTTAACTTCAAGATTTTAATGAAAAAGTATATATTTTACTCTACGTGTCTTATTGATTGCATCGCCTAGTCTAGAACATCCGTTAACCATATTAGTGGAGTCTACCCTACTTACAGTCGATGTAATATATGTCAAAGTGGTCTTTGATATCATTTCTAAACTTTGGAGCTTAAAGATATATAATAATCAAATTCGATATATATATTATCATGATCACAAACAATGATTATAATTGAATAAAAAACTCTTTATAAGTGGCTTCAAGGCAATGTAAAGCGTATTCAAACTCTTTATAACCTTCAAAAACCTAGCGGACTTGTTGGCATAATATGTCTTCGCAAACTCATATATTCTCCATAGCTCATTAACAAAACATGAACCTATAAAATATATAATTAAAAAGATCTATCTTACTTTCCTACTATTTTTTATAATCCGGAATATGAAACCACTTAATCATGTTTCAGCCTATATATTACTGGGTAAGGTTAACATAGTATTCGAAATAACGTTTTAAACCGTTGTAAATCTTTCGAAACGAAAAGCAATTCGTTTAAAAAACGAAAGTAATAATACTCGGCTTAATTAGTAAGAATGATGGGAAACAACAAGTTTAATCCTAGCAGTTTAATCCTTATTTGGCGCCGAATATTAAATAACGGGTGTAATTTAACATCGAGGTGCTTACATAACTCACTGTTATATTTTTTTCTCTTTAAAACTTAAGAAGCGCAATAATTACCGTGTAATCCATATTGACTATAAAGACATGCTAAGAGAAAAAAGTGATATACTGATCCTAAAAACCCTTTCAAACACTTGACCGATATTAGGAAAGATACTAGTATGAATTTGCAAAAAAGTTACCGTTAGCTGAGTTTTAAGGGAAAAATACAATAACTGTACCCACCATAGGATCTCGTATAAAACCGATCCTGCCTAAATTTGACTATGAAAATTGAACGTGTAAGAGATATTATGGGAAAAAAAGTCAAAGATTTTCGCGGAAAACTTAATTATACTTATTTTAATACTAAAAGGTATGTTGAGGATCAAAATCAATTAATTGGTGCATTTGAAAGCTTAGCTTACGCGAATTAATTAAGTTTTTTACGGTTAATAGCATTAAATAAAAGTAATTTAGGAAAAAGCGTCCAAATATTTTTAGAATTCAATGAAAAACTAAAAACGTGTACAAGGGTGTTGAAGAATACCTTCATAAACTATACCTTTACCTTCATCCTCGTCAACTTATTCAAGTTTATTTTTGGTGGCTTATTCGTACAATACGTTTTCCAAATTACTTTTTTTTTTTTTTTCGTTTTTCATGAGGAGATTGACACTTAGGTTTAGGAATTCGATTCTCAACTTAATTTTCTCCTATCAATTTGCTATTTTCCTGATATCTAAAGTATTTTTTCTATATCATTCTTAAAAGTTATTGAATACCTTCGGGTCTTGAACAATTTCTGTAAAGATTGAGTCGAGGATGTAAAATCTGATTACGTTAGTAAAGTGCGTGATTAAAAAGTCTTCGTCGGCGTCTGTGAACTTAAGGCTTTAATCGTAATGCTTTATAAAAATAACACTGAGGTCTTTAATTGCTTTTTTCTAATGAAGTTATAAAGTGGTGATGTGTAACTTCTAAGTTTAGCAGAGCGCTTGTCAGTCAGCACAATAATTTGTATGGACAAATGCTTTGATCTATGCCCCACATTGAAGTTGGCATCTACTGCACTTGACTTACAGTTAATTCAGTCAAATACCGAAAACTACAGTCAATTTGAAATCGGTACAGTCAACTAACTATAAGTATAGTTGATTTGATTACACTGCAATTGACTGTTATTCCAACAGTAATACATCAATTATTTCGATCAGAGATTTGAATCAAATAATCTATAATGATAAATATCTATTAATACAGATCTGTGTTATTAGGTTAATCACAGATAAGACAAGTAAATAAAGAAGCCACTTTCCGGTTATTATAGTTTGTTTAGGCAAGATAGAGGAAAGATATTTTCTATTTGCCTTTATAAGTTGAGTAGTTGTTCATGGCAGCAAGTAGGAAAGACTTATAAATTAAGTAGTTGTTCACGTAAGTCTATAAGTAGCGACGGTATCGCTAGTATTATCGAAAACTGTTGGAATAGCAGTCGATTGCAGTACACTCAAGTTATCTATACTAACAGTTAGTTGATTGTGCTGATTGAAAAATGACTTTGGTTTGTGGAATTTGACTGAATTAACTACAAGTCAAGTGCAGTAAGTGCTCACTTTAGGTTGAGGCACGGGCCAAAGCAATTGTCCTTACAAATTAGCATACAGACTAGCTAGTAGTCTGACAAACTTAGAAGTAACACATTACCACTTTCAATACAATACACTAGTTACTTCAACAACGACTATAATCGAATACTTTGCAAAAATAAAGGATTACCAAAAATAACATTTCCTTATTAAACTATTCTGGGTTATAAAGTGTTGAGATTAACTGTTAAAAGTTTTGAAATCATTAAGTTAGCAAACGGCTGAATTAGTATCATTGCAGATACTACTTCTACTATAAATTTTATATCCTAAAAACATTTCATTCTTCGAAACTTCCAACCATAAACAATAAATTTTACGGTAAATGACCCACGGCTACCTATATTTCTACACTGATTTTTTACAATCTATAATCTTCAATTGTGCTTATGATAGCTTATAAAATCATGAAAATGAATATCTTTTAATACTCCATGAAGAGAAGTTCGATTGAGAGCCTCGGATTCACGTTAGTTCAATACTTGAACAATGACTTTTGGGAGATAGACGTTGATGAAGATTTTACTTTCGAGCACCTAACCAATAATATGGGTTACTCTATCTTCGACTTGAATACTATTAGATTCAATTAAGGATCTAACGCGTTTGATAACTTTCGTGTATATTTTCAAGAGTAAACTATGGGAACGTGGAAAGAAGTGGAAAGATAAGTCGGAACCAGGCCAAAGATTGAACTACATAAACGATGAATCTTCCTATTCAAAAAAAGTTGAAAGGGGGAAATTTAGTAAACTTAAACTACGAATAGGTAACAGATGATAATATTTTGTAGATTTATAAAGTTAAGGGAATCGTTATCGCTAAAGACTGCACTTGAGAACACCTTGACATGCATTGGTAAAGACCTGTTTAAACTTATATGTGTTATTTAAACCCTTGAACCTATGGATCCCAACGCGCAAGTATCGTTAATAACTTTGTTAGCTATGATTAGGAATCAATCGACTCACGCGTACAAACCCTTAAATCCACTAATCAAGTAAGTTAAAACCTTACCAAAAACCTTTTCAACACCAATAAAACTATTACCAAATCCTCTACGAAAATCCCTGAATTCCTTAGCACGTTCATTTTTAATAGATCCATTTAGGAATGTGTAGTTTTATTCTCGAACCTACTATAGGCGCAACCTCTGGCTTTTTCTTTCCAAAATCTGTCAAAGGTAACTATCACGCCTACTAACACTAGCACTAGCTCTAATATCATTGGTCAAAAAACCTGAAGGGTTTTTACGACGAGTAAATTACTGTTTTCCCTCGAAATATTCATATGGTGAATATGTTCGTATAGATTTAGACGTTGCAACGTTGTTGATTCAATTGGTCGAAGTAAAAGTTGTATTGCAGTAGTCAGGTGGTAGATGTAGTGTTTTAGGTTTGTTAGACCGCTAGCCGGTTTTCACAGTAATTTGTATAGCTAATTGCGTAGCCTATTCCCTAGTATGAAGTTGGGACATATTACACTAAACTTACAGTTAATTACAGTAAGCCCGTACAAAATAATACACTTAACTTGTGGTTAGTATAGTTAACTTTATGATTAGTGAAGTTGATTTACTGAATTACAAACACTACTATTCTAATACTGGCAGATTTTTAGTTTTTATGAATACGCCAGTGTGTTTAACCAATATTTTCCAGTAAGCGCTAATTGAGACCTCGTTCACTAGTCAGACCCCTATCAATTTCAATTAACCTCTATATTAAATTACACCAAATAGCATACAGATTATCCTCAATTGCCGTTAGTTGCTCCACGGCCCCAACGTCCGCCTTTATCAACTTCTATATAAAGTTCTTTCGCTACGAACTCATATAGTCCTTTCCTTTAGTCTTTGTAATAAAATATGTTAATATCGTTGATTCCTTGAATTTGTTTTAGTTAATAAACTTATTTTTAACCGCTAGTATATAATTTAGGCTTTCTGGACGGCTAATTAATGTAGCTCTCGATACATATAATTAGTCTATTGTTATCTACGAACATTTGAAGGGCTTTATTCGGCGATAGCTTCGTTATGGTATCAGCAGGAATATCTTTTCCCTTAATTCATCGGAACTCCTTAATTTCTTTTCCTTTATAGTCTTCGCGTAGTGCTCAGACATTGATTATTAAGAGTTTTTCGCTAGTAATTATGTGTTCGAAAAAGTATTTGAATAGGCTCCTTGAGTCCGTGCAAATTACCGCCGGAATGTAAGGAATCTTTAGCTACCTGGTAATAACGTTAAGGGTTTCCCACCATACTATGCCTGTATTAAAGTTCGATATTATACCATAGACTTTTAAAGCTAGTACACTTTGTGTAATCCTTTTACATTTTATAAAGGTCTAGTAAATTTGGCTACCAATAATACTAAACTAGTTTTTCCGCTTATTTTACTTAACGAGGGTTATTAAGAAGTCGATCTATAAAAACAGGTAGGTATTGTTTACGAAAAACTTGTCCATAAAGATTATTAACTTAGCTCTTAACACGTCGATTAAACCCTTATTAATTTCTCGATCCCAATTTCACATTCATTATTTAATCCTTTTATTAAGCCTGTTATAGTCGTTACCTATTGGATTTTATACTTACGCCGCGATGAAATGGTTATAAAAGGCTTCCGGTTAATACGAGGTGATAATTAGCTGACACAGATACGTTATTTCGGGTACCATTAGCCCTTAGCTACATTAGGTTTGTCGATTGTGGCCAAAAGAGTACCATGGCTCTTTAAACGAAAACTAAGGCTGGTATTAATACTGAGTATACGAATTAACAATCCGTTAAAGTTAAGTTAATTGCCTTTCGCGAACGTCGTTATTAACTTGTGATTCCAGAACTTAAAGTATTTAATCGCCTATTGTTTCAATATTACAAAGCTAGTCATTACGACAAAAATTGTATCGTTAATCTGGACACGCACCTGAACTATGTCCTTTTTTACGTTTTGGGTATGTACGGTTCGTATATTAAAGACTTCATATCTATCCGTAATTTAAAGTGCAACTCATAGGTTAAAAACCAGTGGACGCCTGCTTTAGCTAATACTTATAAAAGCTTAATATATCGTATTACCATTTTTAAAGGGTAGATAAACCGTAATTCCCATGGTAATTCCAGCAGTACGATTTACTGGAAATCTTTTACTCATTACTTATAGACTTACGTTATATATCGACCATTAAGCATAAACTTACCATTAATTCTAGCTAACAAACTTGCTACCAAATCGACCACTAAACCTTAGCTGATTTTTTAAATTGCTGTCGATTATATAAGGATTCAAGTCTTTACCTTTATTATCGCATCCTTTACCGATGAGGCGTAATTTTTCGTACGGCTGCCCCACAACTTTACTTTGAACCTCGTTAATAATTTTCGACTTAGCAATCGTGATATTTGAGTCTAGAAGGTTAAAAGAGACCTTTGGTAAAAGATATATAATTCTTCAAGTCAGTAAGCTATCGATTTAGACCTTATAGCTTTCTTTAAAAGGTTTACCGAAAATCTTGATAATATCTTATACCCAGAGCTTTAATATTACGTCTTTGTCGTCCTTCGTTTTTATATTTATCTAAATAGTATTATAAATACGACCCCTCTCCTGTTTTCGGGAATCGTCTGCAATGGAGACATTGGTTTATCAATAACAGATGGAAAAAATTAGTGTTGACTCGGTTGTTTAGCGTAAGGATTTTCATCGTTAATAGCCTTAATATAGGGCTTGACCTAGGTGGTACAGAAAGATACAAAACTGTTATCAGTTTTAACAACTACTTTAAAGCTAGCGATACTTAAGGTTTTATATAAGCGCTTCCATTTGACCGGCTCGCGCCATACCAGGACTTCTCTTTGCAATAGCAGAATAAATAAGTCGATTATTAAAGGGATGTTTCTAATATTAAGGGCATCGTTAACCTAACAGCGTGCCAATTCCTTCCATAATTTCTTTAAAACCTTGTCATAGGCTATAAATTACTTAAATACCTGCTAATAGCGGAGATTCACTCGTTAGACGTGAGTATGCTCCAAAGACTAATAGTGTTAGCATTAGGCTCTTAGGGCCTATAATATTGTTTAGGCCCTTCATCGCCATTTAAAGGCGTGCCTCCGAATCCATAAACTTTAAATTTCAAGTATAAGGATATTATACGCTAGGCGAAGTCGGGAGTATGCTCTTTTAACTTTTCTAATACTCTAGTAAGCCTTTACAAGTACCTATTTACACTGGATACTCATTATCTTTGTATCTTCCTAAAACTCCGCCATCGCAAATTTGGTGCATATATCGTAGCTAACGACGTTAGATAGGTCTAGGTACGTGCTAATCCGCAACATCCTTAGTATTTCCCACGTATCCTTTGACGAAAAGGACTTTATAAACTTGGCTCTGTAAAAAAAAGGTTAAGGAGTCAACAACATGAAAAATAGGCTTATTATCTAGGTAAAACACATATATAAAGACTTAGCAATTAAAGTCTTTATTGTCTTTTCATGTAAACTTAAATATTCGGGGAGCTTAAGTTTACGTTTGGAAATAACGAAAAAGCTTTTTAATAGTTTTTAGGGCAGAATATTACATATCTTTATTCCTTACGGACTTTAGGACTTTATATAGCTTGTTAACAGATAGATGGTTTAAGCTTCGATGTAATTGGCGTATCTTTGGCTCCATTAGACTTGAAATTACAGTTTTACGGCCTTAAAGATAAACTTTTAGATACACCCACTAAAAGGCGAGTGGAGGCCTTTTATTTTTAACCAACTCGTCAATGCTAACGTTAACTTTAACGATAAGGGTCGTTATATACTCCAAGCAAAGAAGTAAAAGGGTAAGGAATTGAAGGATATAAATTGTAATCGTTCCTATAATAATTTAAATTACTGTTATTGCCAAGAACTATAATCATTTACCAAATCCGTAGCCAATTTATCCTTATTAAAATAGTAACGATTAATTTAAGTAGCTACGGTGCTTTCTCTCCACAATATAATGTATTATGAATAGCTTCCTGTGAAGTACTTTACTGCATCTATATCCGATATTATACCTTAAAAGTGTGGTCCACGTAAATATTATAGAAGTTAATAGTAAATAATGGGTTAGTAGCTTGGTTAAGGTATATTTAAAGGTTTTCACCACCTAAACGCTATAGAAAAGTATGGTCCGCTAGTTAATCATCCGCTCCCGAAGCAGTATCCTCATATAACTTAATCTATTTAAGGGCATTATCGCCATTGATTAGCTCGTTGCCCTCGAAATTTGAGATTTAATCTAAGTAGTCCTCTTTAAAAGTATTAGAGTACTGGATACAATACAATACTCTTTTATTGTTTGGCTCAGTGGAAGAGGGGGGGGGGGGGCGAGTTAAACAATAGCTAGACTTACTATAAATTTAACATTTCTTACTACTATTACGATTATAGTACTTACTATGAACAGGTCCGCTTAAATATTGGTTTTATTAGCGCTAGCATAGCTACTACCTTCAGTTTATAGTCAATAGATCAGGCGTTAGGTATTAAGGGCGCTTGTAACCGTACTTGCGGTTGACGTAATTAACTACCGTAAGGTTTTATTTATTTATGTTAGGAAAGTCGCTGGTTTTAGGGTATATACTAAGCTAGTTTGTTTTACACGTTATTACAGTTGCAAGAGCGAAACAAAACTGGTTAAAAAAGCTTTTAAAAGTAGTATCTAGGCGTTGTAAGGCTTATTCGAACTTATTAACACCCGTCACTGCTACCTATATCTATTCGCAAAGTGTGGGTTTACCAAAGTGGACTTTCCCCATTACTTATTGGTATAATATCAACTTGTTAATTATATAATTAAGCATATCTATTAGTGTTTCTTTCTCTTTTTCCTTCACTATTATCGGTGTTTACCGCGTGGTAGCCCCGTGAGTGTAGTATTGAGTAAGGTAGACATTGTGTTTAAATTAGCTTTTTATGCTACCGCAAACTTGGTGGAACGTGGTTTCTCTGGTTGGAAAGGTTAGGTAATAGTTTTTAACGTACCCGGCAGGAATTTTGGGAGATATTAAGTGAAAACTAAAAGGGGAAACCTTTATTTACTTGCAGATATTTAAAAAGAGTATCATCTTCGTGTTGAGGAGGTTATAAGATTTCCCATCATACTTTTTTATATCGTTTCAGGTTTTAGCGAAGTCTGTAAAAGATTTGTAATTGATATTAACCATATTATTAGGTATTAGGGGCAGGTCTCAATAATTATCACAAACTTTATTTGTAGTATTTTCTGGCAGTTTAGGTTTTGGAATAACTGAAATACGATATTAAAGGTAATTGCCAGTCGTTCAACACGAGGGGTAAAATGATGTAGTAAGGCCTATTCTAGGCTTAACTTATATAAGGGTTAAGAGAAGGTCCCTAGGATTATGTATAAGGGCGTTAAGGTTCTTTAACACACTTTCGCTTAAGCCGTAAGTCTTAAGGGTATTAGTTAAGTTAGTTCAATTCGACAAAAGTCTTTCATAGCCTAGTCGGGCTTTTCTTTAGAACGTAAATCCCTCGGCGCCCGAGTTTAACCTTTAATTTAAACTTGTCAGTCTTTTGGATTGCTTTTCACATGTCAATTGTCCAGTTGTTGAAAAACTCATGATACTTACGGAAAAAGCGGTTATGATCTTCGCCTCTATTATATTTAAGGATAAAAATGCCAGCGAAGTTCTTCAAATATTCTTCGATTAAGTTTTTATTAACGTCGTGTCCCTAAAGGTCATAATTATAATGCTTGGCAAAAATATTCCGAAAGCTTTAATTATTTCTTTACTCGCGGAGTGGGTAATAGCTTTCAAATAAGATCCAACGTTAGTCATTTTAACTTTCTAGCTTGTATAGGACGTGTAAGGCGCGTAGAGTGAAGGACTGGGTGATCTTTGAGCATAGAGACTTGGTGTTTTGGTGTAAAATCGCGTGCAAACTTAGCGATTTAGGTTGAGTCGCGCGACGTGGCTTTATTAACGCTACTTGGAGATTTTTGGTGTTTTTGCTCAAAACAGGAAACTTAAAGATTAAATTAGGGTAAGGGAAGTAAAAAGAGTAAATTAGGGGGAAAATTTTGGTGTAAAGGGTAAGGTCGAAGAATTTTCATTGCTATAGGTTATTTAGTGTAAGTACTTAGTCGTTTTTTTGTAGTAGTAGTAGCACCCATGGTAATACTAACTTAGCCGTTTGCTAACTTGCCGAACTTTAAGACTTTTGACGGTTAATTGTAACATTTTTAAAAAAGACCATTGGTCAAGATTTCTTGGTGTTTACGATAGAGATACCATTGCTACCTCTAAGTTACCATAAAAACCGACATAGCCCAAAAGTATTTTATACTTACTGCCGTAAAAACCGACGCTGTTCGTAAAGACCTTTCGCAAAAATCTTTCATTTATCCTAACCGTCGTTAAACGTAAATTGTAACCGGAAAATAGCTTCTTTTTTTTACTTAGTTCATTCCTGTTTAACCTAATAAGAAATGATTAGTATTGGTAGAGCTTTAAACGTTGCAACGTTATCGATTCGATTGGTCGAAGTAACAGTAGTATTATAGTAGTCAGGTAGTAGATGTATTGTTCTAGGTTTGTCAGACCGCTAGCCAGTCTGCACAGTGATTTGTATGATCGAAAACTTCATAACATCTAAAGTCCTACCAATAATAATAAGTGTTTATTAGGTTAAGTACAGATTGGAAAAATAGAAGAAGAGGCTATCTTTCGGGCACATTTTGTATAATTACAAGGTAAAGGAAAGACTTTTATAAAAGGCCTTGACTATTACATCAATCTTTACGACAGTAAGTAAAAAGAACTTCCGAATTATGTTGATATTTACCGCAGTTTGGAAGTAGCGATGGTATCGTTATTAAAAATACTAAGAAATTTCACGGATTTTTTTTGAAAATAAAAGTCAAGTTTAACCATTCAACGTCTTATATATTATCAAGCTGGAAACTAACTAAGTTTGTATTATGATGGATACTAGCATTGTAGAAACAACTAAGGTTTACGGATTATAACTTTTAATTACGAGTAATAACAATAAATCGTCTTTGGCACTACTTTTTATACCAAGCCTTGCTTTTTACACTAATTCTTTTCTCCTCCCTTTAAATTACGATGTCATTAATTGTTAAGTTCGCTAAATCGAGCGAAAGCACCAAAAATCGTCAAATCGCGTCAAAGAGGCTCAGTTGTTCGACTTTGCGCCAAATCGCCAAGTTCTTACACCTATTAATCATCAAGTTTACTCCACGCTAAATCACCAAGTTCTACCCCAGTTAAAACGTTAAGATAGAACCTAGTCAAGGACTAATGAATTCAATTGAAGCTTTTGAAACCCTATTTTCCAAGAATTAGGATAAAAAACTTTGGGGGATAAATGTTGACAAAGTTTGAATTAAAGGGTACCTGCTTAACTTCGTTGGTCATTATATTCTAGATTAAGATAACGGCTAAGAATTTGACCGTAATGTTTGCGTTTTTCAAAAGTATTATGAGTTTTTCTCTGACTGAATTATTAATATTTAGAAGGCGATTTAAAGGGACATTAAATTTAAACTAAAGTTAGAACTTTAAAGAAGGGAAATCTACAAACTCGATGAGAAATTGACCAGGTTGGTATAAATTCTTTTTTAGGTTGGTTTCACTTGAAGAATTCCCCTAAAATCCTTATCTTCAAAAATCATAACGAAAAGGAAAGGGTGTTGATGACCTTTAACTCCCTTATATACACTTGAAAGGGTCAACATTTTCAAAGCTTTAGTTTAGTAAGCTTTTAACTTTGCCGCTGATAATAGTTTTGTACACGCCAACTATATAGAACCTATTGTTTTGCTCATCAGCCAGCATGTTCACGTGATAGCTCGGAGTATGTTTTTAGTAGCGGCAGAGCTTATGAAGTTGCAAATGTTAATACGGCAAGATAAATTGATGTGGACGCTATCCATCGATTAATTAAGCAAAATCTTTAGGTCTTTTAAAACTTTCCCTGCAACCGCTAATTTCCTGTTACCCTTTAAACAAAAATACCTTACCTTTTCAGCCTTTGCTTAAAAACGTTAAAGCTTCCTCTAAAATCGTTGAATTTCTTAAAAAGAAACTTTACATAGCAGGTAGGCCTACATGAACGAACTTACCACAGTTTCCATCACAGGACTTAACACTTTGTACCAAGCGACTGACAACTACCCACACTACCGTTACTCGAAAGCACGAAATAATATTATAGATGAATGGGACGATAATCGCGAAATTTCCCCTAAACCTATCAAAATAGTTAATCTTAATCACAAATTACTTACAGATTTCGCGATGATTTGACACGATGTATAGACATATAACGGGAAATTTTAAAATCTATTTAATAGAATGATCATGCTATTTTTCAATACCCGCAAGTGGATAGAGGTTACCCATTCAGGTTTTTACTTACTCTTTCCTAAAACTTTCACAAGGTATGTCAGTGATGACTACCTGACTTTTCTAAAAAGAGTAAAAACGTTTCTAAAGATTTACAGTAACATGATAAGACAGTTATAATACGAAGTGCATCTTGTGTAATATTTCACGAATCGGATTTTAATGAGGTGAGAAACAATATTAGATAAAAAGAAAGAAGAGGAAACCACATTATATATCTTGAATCAAATGTTTGATAAGTTGATATTATCCCAAAAAGTAATGGGGAAAGAATATGCTGGCGAAGCTACACTTTGCTAATTGGCATAGGCGTTTGTTACGGGCGTAAAAAGTATGAATAAGCCCTACAAAGACTAAAAACTACCTTGAAACGCTTTTTTAACCTATTACGATTTTCGTTTACGACTATTATAACTAGCCCACCCAATTCGATCGTGATGTATCCCCAAGTTAATGACTTTTGTGATTGAAATAAAAAAGACCGTATGATAATATATAACATTAATCCTAAAAATGGATAACATTAGCATTTAAAATCTGATTTAAGGTTTTTGAACTAGAATCTACGGCTAAATTGACGTTATCAAAAACAGTAATAATCCAACGGATTTATTCACTGTAAATATCATTATCGTAATGGTGGTAAAGCGTATTGGATTTATGGTAAGTTCGGTTATTGGTTAACACGCTACCCTTCGGCTAAGCTTTATAAATAATAGTTGATATATTACATCTCATACACTACTGCTTTGAGGTAAGATTACCTCAATTACATAGTAAATTACTAAAGTAAAAAGGCTACTAAAATAATGATATACTTATGTACGTCATATGGTATAAGGATTATACCCCTGACGCCGCACAATAATTAGCCAACCATGCCTTCCTGTACCGCTTAAGTGGAGAAAAAACTTATATTTAACATGAAAATCAATTACCTAAACCTTTGTAAATTTTTATTTTTGGCGACCATTACTCTAACTACATGTATGAAGGTATTATACCAAATACTGGGATAGCAATATACTTAATAGGAGGTTATTTGTAGTATGTGGTATTATAAAGTGAAAGTACTATTATTACAGAGATTTATCGTTAAGATACTGGAAAAACCGAAGTTAAAGTCGGCTTTAACAAATAATTTTTATCATTGGAAACAACTATTATTTTAACTAGTATCATTTCGATTACGTTTGAATTATTCATGTCACTTACCTTTTTCTTTCATTAGGAAAACACTATTATTCTTGAAGTTAATGTTGACATTAACGTTAATGAACCAATTAAAAACGGCCGTAAATTCCCTTTTATCTTCAAGTAGAACTATATTTGGTTTTATCTTTAATGTTATGACCCAACATCTGCAGGGCGCACCAGCGGCGGCCCCGCAGCAGATAACAAAGGAAATCGGTTGGACACAGCCTCTCGGCAGGCACCAGGGATCCACAACAGACACACCGTACACAAAGGTTAGGGTCAGCATGGTGTGAGACTCGATGGACTCGGTATCGAGCCAGTCGAGCCTACACTGAAGACGTATGAAGGCGCGGATATATAAGGACACTTTCATTACCAAGATAGATAGTATTTCCTTCATAGCTCTTCAGTTGTCAATCTAAGTATTCAGTCTACCCTGAATAGCCTCACGGCTTCTGATCATCACTCGCACGAATACAGTCTTGATATTGCACCTTTTGTTACCTCTACTACCTTACTGCTAACATAAACCCTCTGGACACCTTCTACATACTCACGGGTATTTAGTGTGATCATTACATTTAAGACCCAAATATAATAGTGCTGAATTTAATGGAGGTAAAAATGCACCAATTATACTGTCGTTTTAACTAACTAGCCGTCGACACGCTGTATAAATTTCTTAAGCTCAAAGAGTATGAACATGTGAATTATTTCGCTTTATAGTATGTCGAAAATCTATATTATTATTCAAAACATATGACTGGGGTTTCCGAATATTGAAGTTTATATTGAAAAACTATACAGATTTTAATCACAAGATTTTCTTCGATTTATTACATTTTCATATTATGGTTTTTTTTCCAGTTATTAATTTTATAACATTTTTTACAGAGTCATATTCATTAAGTTTCTATCGGCGAAAAAAAGATAGGAAATCTTAGGATGCTGTGGATTAATACCTATTCGTGCACATTAAACTTCGTCATTTATATTACCGGTATTAACTTTGCGGAAGCAGGGTTTAGACGGGTTCGGAGATGATGCGGATCTAGTATAAACAAGTGTTTATGAAGGCATATTGAAGTATTGAAAATATGGAAAGGGTATATGTATTACTTTGCAAAGTGTATAATATCCTTACGTTGGAAATTGAAAGTTTCATGGATTAGGAAGTACGTTTTTCAATTACGGTGAAGGGTTTCATTAATAATGTGAGTTTTGACGGTTTATTGTTAAAGATATTATTTTTAGAGCATATATTCGTTTGGTAAGTGAATTTCCACTATTATCAAGTAGCTAAAAGAGGACTCTAACGTACGTTGTTGGATCTTGATGGGTATGATAGCTTTTCTGACTGTATTGAAGGACGACAAAGGAAGAAACTAAGTTTGGGACTGACTGAAGAGATGGCAGAAAGGTATGTACAACAACAAAAACAAGCAAAATCAAGGCAGGTGGGCAATTGCTATGCCACCACGCCTTCGTTCAACATACGGTAAGACCTTGAAAAAATTACGAAATGAATAGGTACAGTGGTAAGTCAATAATGTACTTAACAATAGAAACGGCACCACTACGATCGAAGTGTTATTTTTGCCTTTCTAAAGTAAAGTTTTCGTGTAATGAAAGTTGGGCAAATTAAATAGCTCATTTAAGCTCTTAAATATTGCTAACTCTAAATTAGTTGTCAAAACTCTTAACGGTCCTGAAACTCTCCATACAACTGAGATCAAATGTAATATTTAAGCGATTGACAATAAATATAACAATGGAAATCCTTAACTTAGGTGAATTAGCTGATACAAACTCCCCCCCCCCCCCTTGAAATCGATTAGCCAACGAAACGTTAAAGTTGCGGCCGACCATTAAAAAATGGAAACTTTAAGGATATAAAATATATTTCAGGTTGGATTAATAATATTACTCAGGTTAGCAAGAAAGATAAGGATAATTAATATTTGGCTATAATTCTCCTGTAACAAAGAATTATCAAAATTGTTGGAAATATTTTTTAAACGAGCGATAGGGTTTCAATTGATGGATTCTTTATCCGAGAAGTAGTAGAATTTGTGCGAACACGCGAATTCAACCTTTAAGCCCGAAATATTACGATTTTCAAGTCAAAATTTATATATAAAGTCAAAGGTAATATTACGGGGCAGCTATACAAAAAGTCACATCTAATAACTCAAGAATATGGTAATAAAAGTAAAACGTAAATCCTTATGTAATCACCAACAACTTAAAAGATGAACAAACGTTTAGTAATAGTTTTGGCAACCTATTCATCAGTCAAAATGAATGGAAAATTCACACTTTAAAACCGTAATATTATTTAAACGTATACGTAGTAGGATATTAATCTATAAAAGATTGTTTTGTTAAAATTACCGTACAAACTTCGCAATGAATACCCTTTGGAAACGGTTATACGATATATTAAGCTACTTCCAGAATTGGTAAAAATGGTCGTTAATTAGATTTGAACCTAATAATCGCATTTTGAATCAATATTCAACATAAAAACTTTTAACCAATAATCCGTGTTTATTATTTGTATAAGATTAGAATTTCAGCCCTATAGGTGTGCAAACTAACAATACCCTTCTCTTCGAAACTACTAGCGTTATAAAATCGAAATAACAGGTAATTAAACACTGAAAGTTCTGGAATTATAAAGTAAGTGCAATTTTGACGAAAGATAACCGTTTTAACTTAAACGTATTATTAATCCTCAAACATAATATTAACGATGCTTATCTAAATTTCTGATCGAAGGGTCAAAGCGTTAACTTGGTAATATATAACGGAACAAAAGTAATTAGGGCTTAAACGTACATGGAGCAATATACACGTGATAGTTATATTGCTAACTTACACTAACTGAAAGGTTTTTGCGATTTATTCATAGCGGTGTAAAGTCAAAACACAACGGATAAAAACTTTCATCGATTAAATAAGAGGCTAGAGTAAGATATGAAGAATTTGATTCGGTGGATTAATATAGTATCTGTTGGAATAGTACTACATACTGTGCAGTAGGTCAACTTTACTTACAGTAAAGTTAACTATAATGCAAATTGAATGCATTTCTTTGTGGAGACTTATCGCATTGGGTGTAAGTCGAGTATAGTACGCTGTACTTTACTCTAGGGCATGGGCCAAGCAATTGTCCATAAAAATGACTGTGTAGACCGGCTAGTGGTCTGCCAAACCTAGAACAATACATCCACCACTTGACGAATACAATACTACTATTACTTCAACCAATCGAATCGACAACGTTGTAACGATCTTAAGCCTTACGAATACTAATTATTTCTTATTGTGTAAAGTAAAGATTAGCCAAGTAGGAAAGGAAGCTACTTTTCGATTGATACGTTCTACGTTAACGTTAGGGTAGAGTAAAGATTTGTGCGAAGGGCCTCTACTGTTGTGTCGGTTTTTACGGAAGTACGTAGTGAAGACTTCTAGGCTGCGTCAGTTTTTACGGTAGCTTGAACATAGCGATGGTATCGCTATTGAAAACACCAATAAATCTTTATTGACTTTTCTTAAAGACATTGAGATTGACAGTCTAAAGTCTTATATTTAAGCAAATTGGCAAACGGCTTAGTCAGTACTACTACGGGTGCTACTACTACAAGAAAAACGACTAAGTCACACTGTCTACAACAAACGACCTTCGACCTTACCCTTTTCACTAAACCTTTTCCCCTACTTCCCTCTTTTCACTCCTTTGCGCCAAGTCAGGCATATATGAAGAAAATTAAAGCCTTTGGATCAGTTTTCGCCAAGCACCACAACCCCAACCTTTAGGGACATGACGTTGATGAAAAATCAACTGAAAAACACTTGACTAACTTAGTCTGCTGTTATATTATTAAATGTTGTAATACTAGCAACCTTAACCACGCCTTTAACAACTTCCATAACCTCATTAACGACCAAACTATCACCATGTAAAAGTTGATTCAAAAAGTGGTAAAAATCAAAATCAAAGCAAAGCTTAAGCAGCAAGATGTCTATATACTATCATAGGGAAATACAAGACTGGCATAAAAGCTTTTCGATCTAATTTAACTTTAAAAACACCCTTAAGACCTACAACTCAAAGAAAAGGATATTAAAGAACTTTATCGCTATTATACGCGATTGTGGGGACTTCTCCTTTACCCTTAATTAAGTTAAGCCTTTTTATGCGCGGTACATAAGCTTGTTAACTTATTGGGAAGCTTAATACCTTTAAGTGATAACGCGGAGTACGCCCTAAGCGGTGGCAGAGCTTGTAAAGTAGAGGTTGTTAATGCAACTAAAGGAAATAATGTTGACGTTTTACACCAGTTAATTAAATAAAATCGTTAAATCTTTTAAAGTCGTCGGTACCACTTTCCCCCTATTATTTAACTTCAATCCGTTAAACCACGTAAAAACTTTACCTTTTCAAGTTTGCTTACGCGCGAAAGCCTATCATAAGTCCTACTATATGACTTTACCCCTCGGGTCAAGCGACTAACAATTACCTTTAACACCATGCCTCGGAGGCTTTGAGGCTTAAACTACCAAGAAACACCATTTAAAACTGGGATAACTATCGCAAACGTCCGCCAAAACCTGTTAAAATAATTAATATTAATTCCAAATTTTTACGAACTTTGCTATGATCTGAAACAACTAAAAATAGTATAACGAAAAGTTCCTTAACCTTTTCGATACTAGAATAATACCCTTTCTAAACATTTATAAATAGATAAAGGTTCCTCCTTTATGATTTTACTTATTATTCCCCGGAATCTTACAAGGCATGCTCAAAACTACTACCTAGCATTCCTCAAAGGAGCGGTTACGTTCTGTGAAATCTACGATAGTATAAAGAGCCACTTTGAATACAATGTTTACCTCGCCTAATACCATATAAACTAGGCTACTAGGCGGTGAATTATAAGAATAGTGAAGAAAAGAAAGGAGAAAACACCAATAGACGTTTTTAATCAGATGTTTAACAAATTGATACTGTAACAAAAAACAATGGAAAAAGCATACGCTAGCTAAGCCACACTTCGCAAACAGGTACGAGCAATAGTTACGAATGTCAAAGAGTTCGAATACGCCCTACAACGCCTAAATGCTACCTATGAAAGTTTTTTTTAGCTAATTATATTTTTCGTTTACCACTATAATGGCATGTATACCAAATTTACTTGGTATATACCCCTAAGCTGGCAACTTCCCTAATGTAAAGGAAGAAAAACTTACTGTAATGGATTACGTTAATCGCAAAAATGGCTACGATCGCTTATAAAGTCTAAGGTCTAGCTAACCGGCTATAAACTAAAGTAAATAATTACGTTAACGCTAATAGGGCTAACATTTAAGCGAATTTGTTAACCGTAAGTATTATTGATATAATAGTCGTAAGACATGTTAAATTTGGAACAAGTTTAGCAACTAGTTAATTCGACACCCTTCTTGTTATAGTCTGACCTCCGATGGTTAGCTAAGTAGGTACCAAATGAGATTTACTATTGAGGTGCGGAGGAAAACTAGAAGAGGCTACTGTGGCCCAAGGTGCAGGGCCCTTAGGTAGGGCCAATGCCCAGCCCGTCACGTGCCCTTACACGTGCCGTGCACAGACTGTGTCCAGCTTGTACCCGGACCGTACCCTATCTATACCCAAGCCGGCCTCAGGCCGGGCGTTACTCATCCCGTTACGTATACAGTTACATAACCTATAAGATTAATGGTCAACGGCCTAAGTCTATGACATACTCTTTTCCTCCCCGGATACTATAAAGGCTACGGCGTCCCTTTAAATAAATACTGGACGTATACCGTATCCGCCCAGTACGCAGGTCGAACGTAGTCCGGTAACACTATGTTTAACATATCGTATAACGCTTAAACCAGCTTACTTTATGTTGCTAGCGCCGTATAACGTACCCTTTAACGCGCCGTGTAAAGTATTCTTTTTGTCACCGGCGCCGTATAACGTACCTTTTAACGCGTCGTATAATACAATCTTTTTGCTGCCGATATTGTATAACGTAACATGTAAAGTTGCGCTCCTAACTTTAGTACCGTGTAATGCGCCTCGTATAATACGTAGTTCTAACTGAATCCGGTCTGCTAATCCCTATATATACAAACGCCTTTACGTAATTTTTAAAACTTTTCCTTTTCCCTTTTATATTACCGCTTTCCCTTTTATTAACTACCTCCGTTATAACCATTTTAACTCTGCTTTGCGTATTCCAGCTAGTTATTCACGCTAATATATCTCAGCTTTTTTTTAACTCATTATTATAACCGATGTATACAACGGTACTAGCTTAGGTTACGTTGCTACCGGCACCTTTATAGGGGATAACGAGCCTCCCTACAAGTTATGTTACCTTATTACTAACCGATACCCTGCCACTAACTGCTTATCATAGCCCCTTCACGCCATAAGATATCTCCTCGTCCTTTGAGATAGTAAGGTAAGCTTACAGACAAACTCTGCAAGAGGTCTGACCTCTAATTAACTCCTTTTCGCAGTATATCTAAGAGAAAAGCTTGCTTGCGGCCTTACCCGGTTTACGTACCCTTTTACGCCAGTTAATTGTTGCGGTAAAGGATAGGGGTCACATCTTGTCCCTTGCACGTAAACGTCAGGTAAATATCCTAGGTTATCGACACGTTATTTCCCCCGCCTTTTTTAAACTGATTAATCAGTTTACCCGGTTTCGTAATATCGCTCGGGTGTAGTGAGTTTTAACTATACCGGTTGTATAAACCGTCACCCCTTTATCTATACGCCCACATCGCCTTTTCTTTCCGGGTTCATCTTTACCCCGGATCCTTTCGTCGTCTTTTATTATATCACCTATTTGTAAAAACAGGACGCCTTCGGTTGACCGGGATCTAACGCGTAACGTCTTCTCTCTGGCCCTTTTTGACTACCTTCATATATCTTTTTATAATTTGGGTTTAACAAGCTAAAATAATATAACTATTTAAGTTATATTTTTTATAGCTAACATAAGTTACGGATTATAAAATGTTACGAACAACGTTTAAGGCTTAACTATATAATTTCCTATTTTACCGTATTCTATTTGTTAACCTTAAATAAAAACGAGTTAATTAGGCCGACCGCGAATGGGCGTAATATCGTACCCGGGTCAATCGTATTATAGTTTTTGGTCACCCATTTCAAGGGTTACTTCCCCCGCCACGCCCCCGGATTTAATCCTTAATAATAGTTATCGTCGGCCTCCCTTAACATCCGTTCCTTTTAATGTTACTCTTTATCATCGCCCCCCCCCCCAACGTCCGTCCTTTTTCGTATTATCTGTTATCGGACTTTATTAAAGCCCGCCCCTCTTCGCGTTATTCGCCTTTCTTAACGTCGCCTTATATCTGTCCCGCTTTTTACCAACTCCCCTTTTAGACGCCTACTAGTTTCTGCTATGCCCTTTACCGTCCCCCTCGCCTAATATCGCCTAACGTTTGGAATTAATCGTAATATAGCGTTTAACTTTTGTAACGTCGGTATTCATTAAATGTAAATAAAGATGATAATAATTAGTCGGTAAATTTTCTTTAAAATATAGTAAAAGCCGCTTTATAGTCGGATACGTATCCGACATCATCGGGTAATATTTATCCGACCAAACTTATAATATTATAAATTCGTTTAATAGTAAAATTTCCTTTTTATCTATGAGTTAAATATTATTTCGGGGGTGTAAGCGATTCTCCCCATACTTATCGCTCAATATAAACGTATCGCCATCGTAGAAATACCCGGTAATTATAAACCGGTGTATTTTCCTACTTCGTTTTAAATCCATTTAGGCGTATAATATATTAATAATTGTGTGGAAATTTTTCCTCTAGCTTATTATAGATCTTTTACTTAATTGATACGTCATAAACCCTATTCTTCTCCGTTTTTAAGACGAGGATATCCTATGCTTTAAATTCCTCGTATTTACCGTCCCCTATATCGTTAGTTATTCAAATTAATCACGGACAAATATCGAATAAAACCTACGAAAAAAGTGGATTCGAAAACAACCGCTTGATTGAATTTTTATAAAATATAGAATATTTATTACGTATATTTAATATAATATTAAACGGGTTCGAAATACCGATTACCCGGTACTAATTATAGAGTTAGTCGAGATTTTTATTTCAACAATTAGTTTTAATATTACAAAGGTTAAGATAAATATAATCACCTACATTATATCGTTCCACTGGATGCCGTTTACGATTCGCCGCCGTATTTATTTCTTATTAAATATAAGTTATCATCGCTTCCACTCATTCTGTCCTTTCGCATAAATAAGTTAAAAACGTAATAACTTACCCCACTCCATTAGTTAACGACTTCGTATTTCTATTTACCCTTAAAATAGGTAAAATTTCGTATTTATTTACTAAACGGTTCATATTAAACTCGATAATCGACGATTTTCGGTTGTTTTATGTATACTAATCAACGGGTAAATATGAAATCAAATGATATTTCGAAAAAGCAATAAAGATGTATAAATATTTCTAAACTTTTGCATTTATTCGTTTTATACCATTATTTGTTTATAGATAATACATCATAATTAAAAGTTATTAGACTTTTATTAGAGAACAAAATAACGTTCAAAATAGTTTTACCTAGTTCGAACCGCGATTATTGATAATAAAAGTTAAAAACATATAAAATCTTTATTATATATTCCGAAAGTGCTTAGCATATATATCGATAGTTATGAATTATATACCCTTTACTTAAATGAACTTAAACAGACGATTCGTAATGACCAGTAAATATAGAGGGTTATTATTAGTAATTAGTAAGTAGATTATAGAATGAACCGAAATATACGTTTAATACCAATTGAAAATAAGAAGAGATTAAAGGAAATTTTACCATAAATTACGACAAGGTTTCGTTCTATGATATTACGTATATATTCGATATAAATGTAGAATATTTGAGACTATCGTCTTTTAACTGTAATTTCGTTGAAAACCGCGAAAAAAATATTTTTACACTGATAACCTAGAATGGGTGAATCGTAGGTTTATTATATTATCTTCGTTATTAATAATTTTGAAGTTGGTCATTATAAACAACTACGGTAATGTAATACTCTTCGGGTGTTAATCCTGTAATTTACAATTTATATTCACTAATCTACTTTAGGTAAAAAGCGTTTAACATCTTAGGCAACCTTTAAAAAGAGAACCTTATGTAATGGGTTGTTAATTAGCCCTTAATTTTACGAATTCGTTAATATATCCGAGCCGAAAATAAGGGAACTATTCGACATCAACGATGTCGGCGGGCTTAATACGGGTCGAGCTCGCGACGATATCGCCGATACCGTTGTACTAAAATCCTTTAACGTTAACCCCGATAACGACCCGAGTGTGGGTCGGGCTCAAGGCGATATCGCCCTTAATGGTTCTTTAAAAGCCTCTGACCCCCTTTTAAGGTATATGTTATCATAATTTAATAGCGGGGCCCTCGTTTCGCGAAACTTATTTATATAACCTGTCTCAATATATATTCCTTTAATATATAAGTCTATTAATACTAAGTTTAATATAATAATGAAAATAGGTCAAAAAACAAACGTACGGCGTTTTTTAACCTCGGGTTTATCTTGTAACCCACAGGTTAACGTATTCGAACAAACGCTCTAAATTACTGGTTTATACTGCAAATAATGTTAAAAAATGGAAAGAACTTCGGCTTATTCAACCTGGCGTTTCGAAATTAATTGTGGTAAAGAAATATACTCCAATCCCTTATAATCCGTTAAGATAGTAAACAGTATACCAACATTGCGTAACTCTAAAAACTACACTTTTAAAAAGAATAATACTACGAAGAAATCCTTATCATAAATAACATAATTACGTTTCGTATCATTTAATCGTACGAAGTGGTAAGTTATTAGCTTCAAAATACTATCCTCGTCCCGTTACAATATACACCTTCCTAAATTGATTTCCGAATAATCAGTTCTTACTACTACTTGCTGATGAAAATATTAATATAGAAAAATCGAGCCCATAATAAAGGTTTCGTTGAAGGTTCAAAATATTTATTTCTTCCGTTTGATTTAAGTCTAATGAATACCTTTCTCGATTAGGCGGACAAAATAATCCATTAACTATAAGAAATTACTAATGAAATTACGATAAAAGTTAACAAAACGCAGAAAGCTTCGAATTTCCCGGACCGTATATAATAACTCTTTCTCGCGGATTACCCGGACTTTCTTGGGGGTAACCTGAATACTTACCCCAACCGTTACAATGAAGCCCAGGTATTTTACTTTTTCAATCATGAAGTCACACTTTTGAAATCAAAATATAGCCTCGTATTACGAAAACGTCCTAAAATGACGTAAACATTCGCTATATAATGATATTTTATCCCTAAAAAAAATAAAGCCAGGATGTCGTTCAAATACGTGTTATGATTCAAGCACGTTGGCGGGTCAGGAAACAGGCCAGCATGCAGCTGAGCTACCAAGAGCCTGAAGTCCAACACATCAGGCGGGGAACATCTCTTTGTCAGCACCAGACTAGTTAACCCTCCAGGGTTCGGGTTATCTAGATCACACGTGCTCACTAAGCTTCAGTGAACACCCGTGAGCCTCAGTGAGCACCGGTGAGCATCAGTGAGCACCGGTGAGCCTCAGTACTGAAGATGGTATGAAAGCCATAGGATATAAGTACACGGTTAGCACCACATAGATAGTATTTCCTTCATAGCTCTTCAGTTGTCAATCTAAGTATTCAGTCTACACACCTGAATAGCCTAACGGCTAGTGATAATTCTATAGCACGAACGAACATCTTCTTGATATTGCACCTTTGTCACCTCTGCTACCTTACTGCTAATATAAACCCCCTAACACCTTCTATTTACTCACGGGTATTTAGTATGATCATTACAATACGTTATAACGAACTTATTCAAAATATCCGTTATTAAATAATTAATATATTGCTAAAACATCGCCGGCGCTCCCGTTAACTTCAAGGAGGTAACTATTTATTCAAATAATTCGAATCATGTACCAAACTTTATTAATTTTTCCTGCTCGGATACTATTTAAATACGGTAAAGAATTGTTTGAATATCTAATATTATAAGTTATATCGACTTCAACAACGTAAATAAGGTCTCTTTAATTAAAGATAAGGGAAAATAATCTTACTTTGTAATTTTATTTCATATCTGATAATCGATATAAAACTATTATTCCCCCGCCGGCCTACAAAAAAGTAATACCGACGCCGTTACCGATGAAAAACTTACCCAAACTTAAAATTTATCTATTAACTTCGTAACTTGTCTTCGAAGTTTAAAAAGTTAATTTCGTAACATCAAGTATAACGGCCCTGGAGGTTATTTTGATGAATATTCATTCTTGTTCGGTTTACTATTAATATAATAATTAAATTTCCTTTCATATAAAGATAAAGTTATAACTTTGTCTTTATCGAATAGGTTGCGGAATACAGCCAGTTTTAGTAAAAGACGTAACCAATTCTTTTCCTTTTAAACCGTAGTCGTCGTCGTTATTTACAAAATCCGCGTTATTTCGCAAAAGTGTAATGATCAAACTTAATACCCGTAAGTAAGTAGAAGGTATCAGGGGGTTTATGTTAGCAGTAAGGTAGCAGAGGTAACAAAGGTACAATATCAAGAAGATGTTTGTTCGTGCTGTAAAATGATCACTAGCTGTTAGGCTATTCAGGTGTGTAGACTGAATACTTAGATTGACAACTGAAGAGCTATGAAGGAAATACTATCTATGAGGTGCTGACCGTGTCCTTATATCCTTTATTCCTCATACCGTCTTCAGTACTATCCTGGGTTGGATCATACTGGATCGCTATGATCCTCCGTTCTCTGGATCATCTTAGATCGCTATGATACTTCATGAACCATCACGTGACTTTGCTAAGTCATCGTGACTGATATAAGAGATATTCCCCGCCTGATGTGTTAGACTTCAGGCTTCTCACTGGCGCAGTTACATACTGGCCCGTTTCCTGACCCAACCGCTGTCTAGATAATAACAAAAAGCTTTCAATATAAGCTATCCAAAACAAATCCCCTATATGTTATGCCTTTCGGAAAGAACGTAACGTTAATTCGAAAAATAAACCGAACTTATCACGCCTTATATATCTCTGATTTTAAGGAGTATTAATACTACGTCGATAACCAAACCTTTTTAACTTGAAAGTATGAAACGGTTACCGCCCGTGTCTAAGGTTACCTGTTAATATCGTATCCAAAGTATTTGAAAAATTATATCCCGTATTATTCCAGGAATAATATATATTAATATCGGGCTCGATCATTTGTTAATATTTATACGAAATTTGTTTATTTAGGTAAAACACCAATTTTATCGTAACCCTAATATCGTATCAAGATTTCGCAAATGTAATAGTAGAATTTACTTTATCCTTAAGCTTCATAGCAAAGCTTCGATTACAACATAATAATAATTATAGTTCAAATTAACTTGAATATTTAAAAAGTAGGTATTATTAAAAAATCCAAAGATAAAAAATGGTTGTTCGTTTATACATATTTCAATTAAATTAAACTTCTTTTCATTCGATTTAACAATTACACTGTTAAGGTTATATATCCCCTAACCGAGATTATATCCAGAAATTAGGCTTTTCACGTCGCCGTTAATAGGGAATTTTCCTTTATCTTTTCGACTTAGGTTATATACACTTACGTAAAAAGTACTGCCGGGCCGAGATCGTGATCATGTTAATAATGGTTCAAAAAAATATGATATACGTAATACACCGAAATGAACCTAGTTTAACGTTATTATATTGCTGCTTACATCGCCTTACGTTTTTAATCCAAAATTTGTACCAAGATAATTTACTAAAATAACGAAATGTGATATAGAAATAACTAATTACGATTATCACGGCCTTTTAACGAAGGTTTTTCAAAGGCGTAAACTCCCTTTATAACCGTATTACTATCAGGTCATTAAGTTCAAATGGGTTCCGCTAATTAACGACTTGAACGCCGTTTTAAATTTAAGGACTTTAATTCATTGGCGAGTTCGTAGTACTTTTTTAAGGCTACAACAAAATCCACCAGGTTAAAACTTACCGTAATAAACTTGTCGCAGATACGTATCGATACGCGGAAACGTAAAGAGTTACATTTTATAGCCGAAAGCCAATTTAGGCCACTTATTTAAACTAAAAGTATTTTCAACCTAATAACAAATAATACCTACAAATTTTTATTACTTGTAATTAAACTTTCGAATTCGACTAATTCTATATCCACGCGGTAAAGATTACCGAAAGCTGCCTCGATATAATCGAGAAAATTCCTTATATTATACGTACCTTTATGTCCTTCGGTTTCATAACATGCTGTAATCATTAACTTTACCGCCGTCGTATAACATCCTGATACGTAGAAAAACGTATACCAATCTTTTTCAATTCATATTTCATCTGTTCATAACATAAATTTAATCCCTTAACGCGTCGCTATTTACGTAACAATTGATCTGTTAAATTACGGTTAATTATATCGTTTTTGTCCGCCTTAAACCGATGAAAATCTAATGCGAGTTGCGACCAATTCGCCTTCGAATTATTAAATCTTCGCAACGACTTAAATGAAGTCGGATATAAGGTCGATGATTAAATTCGATTAATTCGGTTATTACAGTTAATCGATAACCGAAGCGATGTAACCTACGATATCTTACAAACGAGAAATGTTGGTCTAAGTTGGCTCCGAAAAGACCCAAGGTGTATTTATAAAGGTAAAAAACTAGGTATTTGCCAACGACCTATTTTTCCCGATAACGCTAAAGTATAACACCTAATTATTCACGTTTATTATTATTTTTTCATTATAAATAGTATTTCTTTGGAAAAAAAAAAAAAAAAACCTTAATAATATATTATAATTCGACTAATAATAGTAAGCTAAGTAGGTATCAAATGGGATTTACGATTAAGGTACGGAAAAAAACCAAAAAAGGCTAACTTCACCCAACGTATAAGGCCCTTAGGCAAGGCTAATACTCAACTCATTACATGACTTCACACGTGTCGTACACGGACCGTATCCGGCCTATACTCGGACCGTATCCTGTCCGCGCCCAGGCCGCGCTCAGGTCGAGCGTTGCCCATCACGTTACGTACATAATCATGTAACCTAAAGGCTCAACGGCCAACGACCAGCGTCTATGACACTCTTGCGGAGCGTAATAACAAAAAGGTAATATATTACGCCTAATAACCTTTTGCTTTTAAATAGGATTACTTAAACCAATTTATAGACTTCGAGAGTAACGAGATAATTAACGACGCTAATACCTCTAAGCAAATCAAATGTCATAAAGATACTCTTTTTAATACGGTCTAATAAATAGCTGACTACGCTTTTGTATACTATTTAAGTAGTGAGAAATTTTAACTTTGCCTTACCTCAACCTTCGACCCCTTATATACTTTTAATCTTTGCGATGGTTACGCGGACCATACGTTTCAAAATATTATACCAGACATAAAAGCAATAAGGTACTTAATAGGAGGCTATTCGTAATACCTAACGTTATGGAGAGAAAACATTATAATCACCAAGATTAATCGTTATGAAATTAGTAAAGCTAAAGTTAACTTTAAACTAAGCGAAGAATTATCATTATTAGGAATAACGGTAATTTAAATTTGTGTGAAAATAATTATATTTTATATCCTCAAGTCCCCCACATCATCTTGACTTTATTAAAGAATATAGAAACCTTCGGCGTTAACATCGACGTTAACGCAGACGAACTGATACACAACGGATAAAGGTTTCCCCTCGCCTTCAAATAGGGGTACCTATGGTTTTATATTTAAGACCCGGAAGCAATTGTACTAACCCTAACAGATCCGGAGATACCTTAATTATATTAACGCTTAAATTATCTAACCTTTAACAGGTTATAAAAAATCTTAAAGCCTGTAAGATATAAATATGTTGAATACATTACCCTAAAAGCTATTCAAAATATTTCTTATCGTTGTTAAACGAATATTTAAGTCATTAGAATATTTAAATTTATATTAAAAGACGACGAAGATTTCAATTACGAAGTCTTTGTTGATATGTTCTTTTTCAATAATAAGCCTGTTCTTTACGTCGTTAATTCCGCAATATTTTTGTATAGGGCTAAATTTTCAAAGTGCCTTTCGGCAAAGGATACGAGGGAAACTCTAAAGATATTATGGAATAAAACGTACCTAGGCCTACCTCACGTCGTATTTTACGATACCAGTACCAATTTTACGACGTTAAAGTTTTAAAAAGACATCAAAATGATCGGTATCTAATATAAACAGGTACCGAATGAAAGCCTATTAAAGTATTATAAAAGTTAAAACGGCATATACCTTACTTCTCTAAACGTATACTATCCTTACATTAAAAATTAAAAGCTTTATAGATACGGAGGCTTTCTTCCAAATAGAAGTAAAAGGCTTAAACCATATTGTGGGCCCTAACGTCTTGATGTTAACGTTGTTGGTCTTTGGAGCGTATCCACGTTTAACGATTGAGAATCAGCCCTCGGTAAGTATTTCAAAACGTACTGCAGCCTACAGAAAGGCTTTAAGGGAGATGCGAAAAGAATCGGAACACCGTCAAATTAATAAGGTCTTTAACACAAGAAACGGCCTTAAAATAATCGAAGGGCTAACTTTACCGTTAGAAAATGAAGTTCTTATATAACGGAATCCGAGAAAATAAGAAGAGCACGTAAAAAAAATCGAATATTACGAATTTCGATGTAATTATTATAATTATTAACTGTCTTATATCTTTTCGAACCGCTAATATCAAGCTTTATATTAGGGCTATTAACGATAAAGACTCGTAAGCCAAACGACCAAGATAATACAAACCTCACATACCTATAGTCGATAAGCCGATAAAACGCCGCCAGCGCGGACTACCTTCGATGAAAAAACGTTAATAAGGAGTAATATAAACCGGGTAGTATTTAAAATACTATTTGGATAAACTGGAAAAGAAATGATAACGAAAACTTAATATTAAATCTCTGAATATAAGAGATTATCAAAAACTTTAGAAAACACTTTTAAAAAGCGACAAGGTCAAAATTAACGGTTTATTAACTCGAGGGGTTATAACATTCGTCCTAAAACCCGATTTTACGCTTTAAAATCTAAACTTTACGATTTTTAAATCAAGGATTATTTACGAGGTTAAAGAAAAACCTATGGGTCAGCAGTACGAAGAATCACGTTTAATCGCTTAAGAATGGGGTAATAAAGGTGAAGACTACATCCTTATATAATTTTTAACGATTAAATATTGAGTAAGCATTTAGTGGTCTTTTAGGCAATAAGTTTATTAACTAAAATTAAAGGCAAGTTTAGGCTTAATAGCCGTAATATAGCGTAAGCCTACACATAATTAGCAACGGATCTATAGTGAATCGTATGACTAAATTTATTATAAAAACTACGTGTTATTTACCTTTTAAACATGGTAAAACTATATATAAAGCTGCTATACCAATTGGCTAAAACAGGTGTCTATCAGTTTTTAACTTACTATTCGTACTTTAAATTACGGTTGACGAAAAAAAAAAATCAACGTATGGCCCGTATTTATTTGTAATAAAGGACAAGGATTTTTAATGTGGTAGGTATATAAACTGACAATACCCTTTTCTTTGAAACGGCTGGCTTTAAGATATAAAAACAGCAGGCGATTTAGGACTCTAAGTTTTAAAATTCCAAGTTAGTAACGACATTAACGAAAGGTAGTAAACTTAATTTTAATTGATTGTTAATACGCGTACTTAGTGATAATGTCGACATACGATTTTGTTAAAAGTGTTATGGCGTTGTTTAAGTTACAATTAATAAGATTAATATATTCAAGACTTAACGGTACTTGAAATAACGTACTTAAAGCAGCTATATTACTAGAACTCTATTTCGGAATAATTATAAATCCTGGCAAATAAAGATTTAAACAGCTGAATGAAAGGTTATAGTAGCAGATACCAAACTTAAACCGGAGAATTAATATAGTTTAATCGACTTATCGAGTGCTAAGTTAATAACTTACACAAACGGGTATTTTATTAATAATACCGACTTATCTTTACAAATCGCCTTCTGAATAACCTTGATTAATAAATATAAACTGGAAAAATAGTTGAGTATTATTTGTGGCCTAATTCACCAGACCTCCTATAAATGTAAAAGAATTACACGAAACGTATTAGCTTCGGAGGTTTACGGTATAATAGCGAGCTTTAACGTATATATAGCATTGTGAGAAACCCTTAATCTCATTACCAGGTAGCAGAAGATTCTCTCTATCCCGAGGGTGATTTATACTAATTTAAAAAGCCTTTTTGAATAACTTTTAAAGCTTGGAATCACTAGCGAAAAACGCCTGATAATTAATGTAATGGCACTCCACGAAGCCTAGGAAAGGAGTGAGATTGTAGAATTTAAATGGATAGACAGCAAAGATAATTCCGCAGATGTCATAACGAAGGCAGCACCAAATAAGGCCTTGGAAAGGTTTGTGTATAGCAATAAGCTGACCATACGTATCAAGAGCTACGGTGATAAACCCACCGGAAAGCCCAGATCACGTAACAGCGGACAGATATGTGCCGGCAAACTGGAAGATTTCCAGAGAAGTGGAGGAATGAATAATAGCGATTTGTTTGACTGGCATAGCGAAAGTGAAGGCTTGTAAAAGCTTGTAATAGAAAAACTTTTTATAGAAGTTGATAAACTCGGACCTCGGAGCGACGAAGCAATTAAGGTCAAATAGAGTTAATTCGAATGCAATTGGATGTATTTCAATATGGAAGTCAATTGGGATTGACAGAGATCTGGCTAGTTGACGAGGAGGCAATTTAGTGGTAACTGGAAAAAGATTTGTCAGCTACACTGGCGTACGCGTACAAACTAAGTCATCAGTGTTAGAATAGTACTATATATAGTGTAGTAGGTCAACTTTACTTACAGTAAAGTTAACTATACTTTAATTTGAGTGTATTGCTTTATGGAGACTTACCGCATTGGGTGTAAGTTGAGTGCAGTATACTGTACTTCACTCTAAGGTTCGGGCCAAGCAATTGGCCATACAAATTACAGTGCAGACCGGCTAGCGGTCTGTTAAACCTAGAACAATACATACACCACTTGACCAATACAATACTACTGTTACTTCGACCTATCGAATCGACAACGTTGCTACAATCTAAGGCCCTACAAACAGTCTCGATTAACTCTTCAAGAGGTGAGTTAATGATTTTTTTGGGAAGCTTTTTTTGTAAATAATACAAACTTATCGTAAGAAATACGATTTCTTATAACTATATTAAATAAAGACAGGTTATAAAAGAATCAATTTCACATTGTTGTAAACCTAATTTATTAAACATTCATCAAATATAAGAGGATTATTCGAAACGTATTAGCTTGAAAGGTCTAAAACATAATAACCAACTTTGATATAGGCTTAATGATGTGAACAACCCTTACTATCATTACCAAGTAGCATAGCATTTTTTTAATTCCGGTAATAATTAGTACCGACTCGAGAAACCTATTCGATTACCCTTCGAATCTCGGAACTACTAATGAAAAATGCCTAATAATCGATGTAATAACACTTCGTCAAGCCTACGAAGGCAAAGAGTTGAAGAATTTGAATGGATTGATAGTAAAGATGACCCGGTTAATGTTATAACAAAGTTAGTGTTAAATAAAATCTAGAATAAGTTTATAAACAATCACAAATTAACAATACTGATTAAGGGTTATATTGATTGATGACATTGTCAGGTTAAGCTACATACCAATAAACAGTGTATCCTCAAAAATTGGATGACTATCAAGAAATTGAGGCCGGCCTCTTGATTAATTAATACGAATAAGTTGGAGGTTTACATCAGTTTGTAACAAAAGATATGTTTGTGAAAATTAATAAAGTTAAAACTTGAAACTGTTGGGTAATTATGGTCAATTTAGCTGTTAAATTGTTAGGGGCATGGTTTTTTAACGAGAAAGCAATTCAGTGGGAACCGAAAACAGTTAGTCAACTACAGTGATGCACGTATACAAAACAAAAAGCTGACAGTTTTAAAATGGTAGTAATTGCAATATATTAAGTCAACCTTACTGTAAGTAAAGTTAACTATTCCAAGTTCAAATTCGGTACATTGTTTTCTAGGTATATTGTTAGTTTCATTACAGTTTGCGCCCACTTTACACTCGGGTATATTCTAAACAATTGGTCATAAAAATAGTTTAAAATGAACTAGCTGTATACCCAACCTAGAACAATATATCTACTACTTGACCATGCAATACTATTGATAAATCGATCAATTTGAATCGACAACTTTTCAGTGACAAAATTTCCACCAGAATTTGTGGTAAATAACGCTGTTAATTAATACAACATAATGCTGCTAAAAGTGATTCGAAGTAATTGATATACCATATTTGATACCCCTTGAGCTGTAAATGAGAATATATCAAAAGTGTTGTAAACTTTGAAGACACAAATGAATAATATAAGAAACCCAATTCTAAGGTTATCAGTTCATATAAAAATACTGATAAGAGCTCGCACGTAATGTATTAACTAGCCAACTACATCTTTTTATACTTCTTCACAAGTCAAGAACCTCATTAGGTTTATAAAGACAATAATCCTAAACTTATATAATTGTTTATCATTGACAATGATTACGCAAAGAAAATATTTTAAGATATTACACCAAACACTTAGTTAATATGGTACTTGATAAACGACTATTTGTAGTACTTCGTATTTCAAAGAGATATTATTATTGTTAAAAATATTGAATATATTGATGCCGGTAGGACTGAAATTGGGTTGGAAGTTAGAAAAGAACTCTTATTATTTGGATAGACGATTTAAATAACAGTTTTTACACATATAATTATCCAAATTCTGAAATTTTCTACCCTTTTTCTTTTTTACCTTCAAAATATGAGAAATCTCGACATCAACATTGTTATTTAAATTACCTTATTGATTAACGGTATGGACCTGAGGTTCCCACTTAATTTTAAATGGTAACACCTTTATTTTAATCTTTAAAGGCCGAAAATAGTAGTATTACCCCTAACTAAGTTAGAGTTTCGTTAATTACATCGATGATTTAACCACACGGTGACTGCTAGACTCTACATATTACTTAAAGCAGCCGATTTTAAATATTTTATGTTGCTAGTATTGAAGTTAATTGAATTCTTTGCTATTACTGCTAAACAAACTTCTAAACCTCTTTGAATATTTAGTTCATGTTGAAAAAAGGCTCAAGTTTCAATTTCAAAGTTTTTATAATCGTATTTTACATGGAAAGCAAGCTGGAACTTCATATTATTGACTCCACTATATCTTTTTACGCCGCCAAATTCCTTGAACATATTACAGCGAAATAAATATAAGAGGCATTACATATTTCATGAATTAATACGTGTTTGGGATCTCCAGTTGTATTAGTCTACGATACAAGTACCAATTTTGTTACAATTTAGTTTCAAACTAATATTAAGTCGATAAAGTTTTAATATAAATAGTTTATCGTTAACGCTTACTAGAGTAATGATAAAATAGAAAATTCTTACCCACTTTTACGAAAAACTTACAATATTTTTACTTTGGATATTAGTAATTTTACGGGTTTCGAAGTACGACTACAAATGGTAATGAAAGGTTTGGACTCTATTATTAGTTTTAAGAATTTTATGCTAAATCTATTGTTATTTTAAGTATACTCATGTAAAACAATAAAATCTCTATTATGGTTAAACACCTGAAAAAGAGTTATGGTATATGACAAAACCCGGAAGAAATTGGGGAAAACATTGGTAAATTTCTAGATTAACGATACCTTTAATACTATAAACGAACCATTGATTATCAGCATAATATCCCTGTTTTTTTTTTAATCAAAGTTAATACATGAAGAAAGTGAGGCAAATAGAATAGACTCTATAAGATATTGATTATCGTCAATCCAAACGTAATGATGGGAACCATTGACAGTCCCGTTACTTTCAGTATAAAGTAGGTTAAACAGTATAAATGATTTTTTTAAATCCGATTAAGTTTCTTAAGCTAAAGACCCTTAAGCCGAGCGGATATTCTTATATTACCTTTTCGAGCCAACTGTTGACAAGCCGATGTAACGTCAACGACGTTAAAATTCATGTAAATAAGGGATATACATATAAAATAAAGACGGTGACAAAATTCATAAGCATGAGAAAACATACATAAAATCATGTATACTTCAAAACAAAACGTCTTATGAAAACTTCAGTATTACATTACGAGTTAACAGAATTATTAATATACCGGGTAAACCTTTCGAAGCAAATGACCAAGTTAAAATAAAAAGCCTTTTCAAACAAAAAACTGTTCAATTTGTGCCGTTAACGTAAGTCAAAGTGTAAATCTTTAAGACTTTGAGTCGAGGATAATTGATGAGTTAAGGGTGAAATAATAGATTGGTCGTACAAAAGGTTAAGGTCAATCGTTTAAAAATATAGTGATAAAAGCAAAAACTGGATTCTTATTTAATCGCCTACGATCCGGAAAATCAGTAAATGTTGAATCATTGTAATTATTGTTCATGTTGGTAGGTACTTCAACGTTACAACATTGTCGATTAGATTGGTGGAAGTAACAGTAGTATTGTGTGGTCAAGTGGTAGACGTCTTGATTTAGGTTTGGCAGACCACTAGCCGGTGTACATAGTAATTTGTATCGCCAATTACTTAGCCCGTGCCCTAGTGTAAAGTCAACGCATACTGTACTTGGCGAGTAGACAATATAGTAAGCCTATACAAAATAATACAATTTACTTGCAGTTAGTATACTTAACTTTACTGTAAGTAAAGTTAACATATTGCATTATAATTAATACTGTTCAGATACTGACAGCTTTTTATTTTATACACGTACGCCAGTATGATTAACGAATCTTTTCCGGTAACTAATCAATTACGCCTCGTCAATTGGTCAAAACCCTGTCAATTTTAGTTGACTTACATATCCAAATTAACACTATTTGCCTTTAATTGCCCCACGGCTCCGAGGTTAAACTTTATTGGTTCTTATAAAAAGTTATTTCTTTATAGGCTTGCACAAACCTTCAATCTAGCTATATTAATTTAAAAAAGTCGTTATTGTCTGTTTCTTAGCAGTTGTTTAGTTTTTTAGCTCATCCTTATTTACTGACACGTGACTTAGCTTTATTCGGTAGTCTATTAACGTAACCCTCGACGCATATGGTCAGTTTATTACTATTCATAAACCTTTTAAAGGCTTTATGCGGCGACGCTTTCGTTATAGCGTTAACAGAGTTGTTTCTTATATTGATCTACCGGAACTCCTTGATTTATTTTCATTTATAGGCATTGTAAAGTACTATTACGTCAATTATAAGGTGGTTCTCACTGTTGGTTCCGAGTTTTAAAAGGCATTCGAATAGGCTTTTTGATTCGTTATAAATTACCACCTGGATATAAGGAATTTTTAGTTACCTGGTGATAAAGTTATGGGTTTCCGATAGTATTATACCTAAATAAAAGCTAGCTATTATACCGTAAACCTATAAAGCTAGTACGATTCATGTGATCCTTTTTTATTCAATAGGGTTCTAATAAATCAGGTTATCGATTGATATTAAATTAGTTCTTTTGCAAGTTCCTATTACCGAGAGTTATTAGGATATAGATCCGTAAAGATAAGTCTGTGTTGTTTTTAAAAGAAATATCCGTAAAAATCATTAAATTGGACTTCGATAAGTTAATCAGAACCATATCAATCCCTTGGTCCAAATTTCGATTTTTTTATTTAAGCCTTTTAGTTCAACTGTCCAAGTCTTTACGTATTAGATTTTGTGCTTATACCGTAATAAATAAATCGAAGGAGGCTTTCCTTTAATATAAAGTAACTATGTAATTATCAAGGGTACGTTATTTCAGGTATTGTTAAGCCTTGGCTATGCTGGTTCTGTCGATTATGGTTAAACTAATGCTTTGATTCTATCGGCGAAAACAAAGGCCGTAATTCTTAATAAATTTGCTGATTAACAATCTATTAAAGTCGAGTTAGTTGCTATTTAATCAAGTTGTAACAGGCTTACAATTCCAAAATCCAAAGGTTTCAATCTCTTGTTGTTCCGATGTCATAAAGCTAGCTGTTTAAATGAAAATGGTATCGTTAGTTCATTTACTCATTAGACCAAAGTTTTTCTCTTACGTTATTAACAGGTACAGTTTGTATATTAAAAACTCTATGTCTAGCCGTAATTTGAAATGTAATTAATAGTTCAAAACTCAATATAAGTTTTTTTGGCTAATCTATATAATAGCTTGATACATAGTATTACTGTCCCCACAAGATTGGTAGCACGAAATTCTTATAGTAATTCTCACAAGATGATCCGCTATAAATTGGTTGCTAACTACGTATATTTTTACGTTATATATCGGCTATGAAATATATACTTACCTCTAGTTTTGGTTAACGATCTTTTTTCAAAACGACCATTAAGTGTCAGCTGATCTTTTAAACCTTTGGCGACTACATAAGGATCCAATTTTTGACTTTATTACTGTATCTTTTAACTATTAGGCGTGATTTTTCGTAAAGCTGTTCCGTAGTCTTATCTTTGGTTTCGTGTATAATTATCGACCTAAAACTTGTAATATTTAAGGTTTAAAAGTTAAAGTCAGTTCTAGGTATAAATTATACAACTTGTAGAATTAGAGGATAATCTCCACCGTTTCACTTTTGTAAGGGGTTGATTGAGGTTTTAATTATGCTTTATACTCAAATTCTTAGTGCCAAGTCCTCGTCGTCTTTTTTTTTCTATTTACCCAAGTGATATTGTAGATGCAACCTATGATGTATTTCTCTTTTTCAATATTTTCTTTTTCGGAGGTGGTTCACGCCGGTAACGTTTTATTAACCTGTCGATAATAAGTGGAGGAAAATCCTATTATCTTGGTCGTTTAACTTAAAGCTCTTTATTTTTAGTCATATTAATATAGTTATTAATCCAGGTAATGCGAAACGTTAAAAGGACGTTGGAAATTTTAATAATTACTTTAGAGTTAGCAATACTTAAGGTTTCATATAGGCCCTTTAATTTGCCTGGCTCCCCTCACACGAGGACTTTACTTTGCAACGGCAGAGAAAGTACGTCGAAAATGGTAAGTTAGTTCCTAATGTTGAGGGCATTATTAACTTAACGTCATGCCGATTCCTACCGTAGTTCCTGTAATGCTTTATTGTACCCTAAAACTCTTTTCTGTATACTTATTGATAACAGAGATTTACCCATCAGGCATGGGTTTGCTCCAAAATCCAGCAGCGTTGAAATTAAGCTATCAGTGCCTATAATCTCGTTCAGGCCTTTTACCGCTATCTAAAGGCATGCATCTGGATCCGTAAAACATTTAATCTTTAGCATGAGGATATTATACGCTCGGCAAAGTAGTTCTTGTACTCTTTTAACTTCTCTAATACTTTAGTGGGCCTTGAAAGATACCTATTACACTAAATCTCTATTATTTTAATATTTTTCTTAAACTCCGCCGACGTAAATTCAGTGTTGGTATTGTAAACCACTACGTTAAGTGGGACTAAATACTTGTTGATTCACAACTTTTTCAGCGTTTTCAACGTAGTTTTAATGAATAAAGACTTTCAAAATTTGGTTTTGTGAAAAGGAATTACGGAGTTAATAACCTAAAAAGAAGTTTGTCATCCAAGTAAAACATAAGAATAAAAATATTATAATGAAAGGCTTCATCCTTTTTAATGTAAATTGAAATCTTAGGAGGGTATACGTATATATTTTGTATGAGTAATGAATCTTTTCTTTGGCTTTTAGAGTAAAATATTATACATCTTTATACTTTATGGAATTTAGGACTTCATATAGCCTCTTAATAGCTGGGTGGTTGAAGTGTTGGTATGATTAACGTATCTTAAATTTCTTCGAGTTTAATACCATTGGTTTTAAGCCTCAAAGAGAAATTATAAATGCAAAAACTTGGAAGCGAAGGGAAATCTCTAGCTGTTTTAAACCAGCTTGTTGGTATTAACTTTAACAATGACGTTAAAGGTCTTTATCTCCTCCAAGTAAAGAAGGAAAGTAGTATGGGACTTGAGAATATGAAAGGTGATTAAGTGAATGATAGTTTAAATTTCCGTTGCCCCTAATAATGATAGTTGTTTGTTTGGGCCGAAGTTGACTTTCGATTTTCCAGAATTTTGACGATTGATCTCGGTAGAGGTAGTATTTTCCCTTCGCAATTCTAAGTATTGCAAATAGCCTCCTCTTAAATACGTTGCTGCCCCTATGTCTGGTATAATACCTTGAAATTTTTGATTTGCGTAACAATCTCAAAGGTTAAAGGTATATAAAGTGTTAGGAGCTGGGTTAAGGTAATGTTAAGGGTCTTTAGTATTTAAGCGGTGTAAAAATGTATGGTCGTCTAGTTATTAGTCCGTACCAGGAGTTATATTTTTATGTTATTAAATTTGTTTAGGGGTATTGTAACTGTAAATCATTTCTTTACCCTCGAAGTTTGCGATATGGTTTCGGTAATTTTGCCCGGAAGTAGTAGGGTATTGGATAAAGGACATTCCCGATTAATCATTAACATTTGTCAAGAAGGTAGCAAGTTAACTAATAGCTATACTTTCCACAAATTTAATATTTCTTATCATTATTAAAACAATAGTTTTTAAGATTAGTAAGTCTATTTAAACCTTTAGTTCATTGGTATTCACATGGTTGTAGCTTTGAATTTCAAGTTGTTGGAACAGATTTTGAGCTTTGGTGACGCTTATAGTTGTATTTGCAATCGATGTAGTTAAATATCGCGCGGTTTATTTTATTTACATCGTGAAAATTATTAGTTTAGGCGTATATATTAATCGAGTTTGGCGTACGTGTTATTACGGTTGTAAACGAAGAGAGTAATTACCTTAAAGATCTCTTCACATATGACATTTAGGTATTGTAAAGCGTATTTAAACTCTTTAACTCCCTTAATAGCTGCCTATACGTGCTCGCGAAGTGTTTTTTTTACCAACCTACGCCTTTTCCATGACTTATTAGTAAAATATTAGCTTGTTAAGAATCTGATCTAGTATACTTATTAGTATTTCCTCCTTTTTTTGCTATTATTGTACTGTACCTCATGGTATTTTGATTCGTAAAGTATTGCGTAAAGTGTATATTGTATTCGAAATGTCTTTTTATAATATATTAGATATCACCAAATGTAGTTTCTCAGTATAGAAAAGTTATGTAGTAATATTTGACGTGCCCTGTGAAAATTATAGAAAATAACAGGTAAAAGCTTAAAGGGGAAGTCTTTATTTACTTGCAGATATTTGAAAAGGATATTATCTTCGTGTTTAAAATATCGTGAAACTTTTTATTAATTTTTTTTTTTTTTGCGTTATCATAAATATTAACGAAGTACGTAAAAAGCTTGTAATTAATTTTAACTATTTTCACAGGTTTTGAGGAAAGGTTGCGATAGTCGTCCCAGTTATTATTAGTGTTTCCTTGTAATTCAAGCCTCAAAGCCTCCGAGCCACCGTATCAAGGTAATTGATAGTCGCCTGGCATGAGGAGTAAAGTCTTAAAATAAGACCTATAATGGGTTCACGCGTGTATATAGACTTATCATAGGAAGATTTTTAAGGGTTTAACGATTTTGATTAAACTGTTAAATGGTAATATGAACTCTTACATAAGGGATATTTTTAAGTACTTGACAATTTTTCTTAATTAATTGGTGAAGGGCATTAACATCAATACCCTTTACCTTGTTAGCAGCTATTACTTTACGCGCTTTATCACCATTATATGCGTACTTTATACTATTACCTCATGGTGTTAGGCTGCCAAGAAAATTAATGGGATTTTCATCGTTAACATGTAAAGAAGCTTAATTTAATTAGGTGTAAAGAGGAGGTCTTTTCAAACGTGTATAGGGGTGTTAGTAGTTTTCAATACCCTTGCATTTCATTCGAAGGTTTTGAGAATCAGGAATTTAGAAGGTTATTTTTTTTGTTAACTTAGTTTTAAAAAGGTATCGGCTAATCATAATAAAGTCTTTTCCGGGATATAAATGCTACGGCGAGTGAATTCCTTTTTTAGCTTAGCTTTAACTGTACATTTGATTATCTTTTACATATTAAGAGTCTAGTAGTTAAAAGACTTCCTGAAATCTTTAAAGGCGCAGTTATTACGGCTGTAATCGTTATATATTTTCGTGTTTAAAAGGTACTAGTTAACGTATTTAGTTAGATAAACCTTAGGTAAAGGTCTTATTAACATTTGTAATCTAGAGTTATTCATTGTAATGGTTGGAGAAGATAGTTTCAAGGGATTTAACTACCTTTATATATTTTAAATTCGGTGTTATTTTGAATTTGTAGCATGTGTAGAACTTGGTGGGGTGGCGTGGAATAAAAGTGGCGATTTAGATGTGTAGGGACTCGTTGTTTTGTCGTAAATTTGCGTGAGAACTTGGCGACTTGACGTTTGGACGTGCGACGTGGTTTTTTTTGGCGCAACTTACCGATTCTTGATATTTTTCGCTCAAGGTAACGATCTTGGCTATTAAATTGATAAGGGAAACGGAGAAGAGTAAAGTAAGGGGTAAGATATAGTGTTGGGGGTGTTAAAGGTACCACATAAGATGATATTGTATAGGCTTATAGATTCAAGTATTCTAGAATCTACATCAGGGAGACTTTAAATATTTTCAAGTCATAACAAGAATATCCTCATAATGATCTCGATCAGGATCAAGACTCTTTTACTAGTTAATACTAGTGTATACTAGTAGATACTAGTTTCTATATGCTAGTAAATACTAACTCAGGCAGCATCTCGGTGCTAATACTCCATACTAGTCAATAATAATACTTACACTAGTAAAATACTAGTTCTGGTAGGGATATATACAACTCCTGTGAATTCCTCATCCTTTGGAGTTGAGGTGATTTGTACTTGGAGTTTGTACCAAGTACTGACTGGCTCTGTTGCCCCTGTTGGCCCTGCTGGCCCTGCTGTTGAGTGCTTTGTGACTGTATCTATTGTATATTTCAACAGAAGGTAAAGGCGAAGGTTATTTATCATAGGTATTTAGCGTAGGACCTAGTCGTTCTTCTGCAGTAATAGCACCCGTAGTAATAATAATTCAACCGTTTGCCAACTTGTTGTTTGAAACTTTTAACTGTTAATTTAAATGCTCTTTAAGAGGGATCCGATAAGATTTATTAGTGTTTTCGTTAAAAATACCGTTGCTACCTCTAAGATTCCGTGAAAACCAACGCAACCTAGAAGTCTTTTTTCCTTACTTCCGTGAAAACCGACGCAGCAATAGAAACTCTTCGCAAAAATCTTTCCTCAACCTGAGTGTTTTATAAAGCGTAACCGGAAAGTAACTTCTTCTTTTACTTATCCAGTCTATGCTTAACCTAATAAACATTAATCAATATTGGTAGAGCTTTAGACGTTGCAACGTTGTTGATTCGATTGATCGAAATAACAGTAGTATTGCGTGGTCAAGTGGTGGATGTATTATTCTAGTTTTGGTAGACCGGTAGCCGATCTACATTGTAATTTTTATGGCCAATTTCTTAGCCCGTGCTCAAGTGTGTAGTTGATACATACTATTCTTAAATTACAGTCAATAAAATAGGCCCAAAAATAATACACATAACTTTCAATTAGTATGGTCAACTTTAATATAAGTAAACTTAACATACTATATTGTATTTGCTACTTTCTCAACACTAGCGGCTTTTTATTCTATACGCATACGCCAGTATATTCGACTAAACTTTTTCGGGTCATTGCTAAATTACGTCTTCATTAACTAGCCGGATCCATGTTAATTCCAATTTACTCTTATACCTAAGTTAACCACATTTACACCTAAATTAACCCTATTTACCTACAATTACCGCACGGCTCCGAGGTCCGACTATATCGATTCCTATAAAAAAATCTTCCCTTACAGGCTTATATAAACTTTCTAAATTTGCTATGCCAATTCAAAACGTCGTTATCATTAATTCCCTGGAAATTTTCCGGATTGCCAGCGTAACCCTGTTTACTGGTACGTGGCTTAACCTCGCCAGGTAACCTATTAACGTAACCCTCGATACGTATAATTAGAATATTACTGTTTACAAACCTTTGAAGAGCCTTGTTTGGCGATGAATTAGCTATAACGTCAGTAAAGTTATCTTTAACATAGATTTATTGGAACTATTAGATTTGCCTACCTTTATAAGCTTCGTCTAATACCATTACGTTAATCATCAGGTGTTTTCCACTAGTGGTTTTGAACTTTAAAAAGCATTCGAACAGGCTTTTCAAATAGATATAAATCACTACCGGAATAGGAGGAATTTTTAGCTACTTGGTCATCATGTTAAGGGTTTCTTATAATATTATAACTACATTAAAGACGGTTATTATATTTTAAACCTTTGAAGTTAATACGCTTCGTATAATCCTCTTACATTTGACAAAGGTTTCATAAATCCGGTTATCGATAATATAGAATTAATTCTTACGTTTATATTTATTAACGAGGGTTATGTGGAAGCAGATTTTGCAAGATAAATCGGCGTTATTTATATAAAAAACTATCCGGAAAATTCATCAAATTCGCTTTCGATATGTCGATCGGAACTATATTAATCCCTCGGTCTAGGTTATCTATATGCTACCTAAACCTCCTTTTTAGCCGGTTAAAGTCTTGATCTATTAGTTCTTTCGTTTATACCGCGATAAATAGGTGATAAAAGGCTTTCGGTTAACATAGGGTGACGATGTAGCTATCACGAGAACGTTATTCCATGTATCTTTAAACTTAACTACATTAGTCTTTTCGATTGTAGTTAAATTAACGCATTAGAATTTTTGGCATATAATAAGTCTAGTATCAACATTAAGTATACGGATTAAGTATTCGTTAAAGTCAAATTAGTTGCCTTTTGCTAACGTCTTAATCGGCTTGCAATTCCAGAATTTGAAGTTCTTAATCGCTTGTTAATCCGATACCATAAATCTAGCCGTTTCAATCAAAAGTTTATCGTTATTATATATATCTACGAAACCAATATCTTTCTCTTATATTATCAACAGACACGGGTTGTATATTAAGGATTTTATACCTAGCTATAATTCAAAATATGACCAATAGGTAAAAATCTTATAAACACTTGTTTTAACCAGTCGATATAATAGCTTAATGAACTTTATTACCGTTTCCAGATAGTAAATGATACCCAGTTCCTTTAATAACTCTACCAAAACAATTTGTTATAGGTAGATTACTAACTACATATATACCTATATCATATTTCTGCGATCAATTATCAACCAAATTTTCATTTTAGCCAAGAAACAATTAGCTAACGCGATTGCTAAAATCTTGATAATTTTTTCAATCGTTCGAGACTATGTAATGATCCAATTTCAACTTTTATTTTTTGCATCCTTAAGTAATAAAATATGATGTTTCATACAGCCGCCCTATGGTTTTACCCTTAACTATCGAAACTTTCAATAATACGTTATACCTGAAGTTTTCGTATCAAGTCTTTGTTATCCTTTTCCTTTTTACTTACCCAAGTAATATTATTAATCCAACTTCGTGTATATTACTCCTTTTCAATATTCCTCTTTTTTTATAAGTCATCAACGTTGGTGGTGTTTTATTAACTTATTGATAACGAGTAAAACAGTATTGTATTAGATTTTAAATTCGGCTTAAAGGTCTTCATCGTAAATTACCCTAATATAAAGCTTATCCTGAGTGTTATAGAAATTTACAAGGCATTTAACAATTTCAATAATTACTTTAGAATCAACTATACTCTAGGTTCTATATAGGCTCTCCCATTTACCTAGCTTCCATCATACAAGGACTTCACTTTCTAAAGGCAAAGTAAAGACATATATTACCATAAAGCCTTTTTCAATGCTAAGGGAGTCGTTAACTGAACGTCGTACCGATGCTCTCTATAGTTTTTTCAATACTTTGCCATAAGTTACACTCTTTTTCAGGTATTTACTAATAGCGAATATTTACTAATCAGGTGTGGATACGATTTAAAACTCAGCAACGTTAGAATTAGGTCGTTAAGGCCTATAATATCGTTAAAATCCTTTACTGCTATTTAAAAGCGTACCTTTAAATCTATAAAACTTCCAATTTCCAGCGTAAAAATATTATACGCTTAGAGAAATAGTGAGTATGTCATTTTAACCTTCCGATATGCTTTTACAAGCACTTATTTACACTGGATTCCAATTATCTTAACATTTTACTGACACTCCGTCTCCATAAAGTTAGTGTTAGTATCGTGGACAACGACGTTAGGTGTGCCCAAATACGTATTAATTTATAATAATCCTAGCGTTTCCCACGTATTCTTTACTAATCAGAACTTTGAAAATTTGGCTACATATGAAGAAACTATAAAGTTAACGACGTAAAAAATAGGCATATTATCTAAGTATAATGCATTGATAAAAACCATATAATTAAAGTCTTAATCGTCTTTTAATGTAAATTTAATTTTTCGGGGGACTTGGATATACTTTTAGCAAAAGTAATGAAGCTTTTGAATAGCTTTAAAGATAAATTATTCCACATCTCTATACTCTATAAACTTTAGGACTTTTTATAACCTATTAATAGCTAGATAGATAAAGCGTCTGTATAATTAGAATAATTCTAATTACGCCAGGCTTAATACCATTACCCTAAAAATTTAAAAATAAAACACCAAATCCTTCCACTTGAAAACGAGGGGAAATCTTTAACCATATTCAACCATTTTATCGGTATCAACGTCAATGTTGACTCCGAATGTCTTCATATCCTTTTGGTAAAGAAAGAAAGAAGTAGAGGATCTAAATATGTGACCCATAATTAAGCTTACAATAATATAAACTACCGTTATATTTCAAAACGATAGTTATTCGTTGAAACAGAATCCAACATTAGCCATGCCAAAATTTTAATAGTTAATATTAGTGGAAATAGTACTTTTCCTCCGCAATACCATATACTGCTAATAACCTCTTCAAAAGTAACTTATTATACATATGTGTAGTACAATACCTTATAACGTATCATCCACGTAACCATCGCGTAGGTTCAAGGTATATATGAGGTTAGGGGCTTAATTAGGGTAAAGGTAAGTGTTTTCATCACGCGTAAAAGGAAGGCGTAGTCAGCTAGTTATTTAACCGCACTAGAAATAATGTCTTTATACCACTTGATTTTCTTAAGGACATCGTCGCTGTTAATAGCCTCTTTACTTTCGAATTATACGATATGTTCCAAATAGTTTTTCCCAGAATTAATAAGGTACTAAATGTGGTATATTAATTGTTTATTGTTACTGTCGGTAAAAAGGTAGCGAGTTAACCAATAGCTGGACTTACTACAAATCTAATATTTTTACCACTATTATAATGAAAATTATTACAGCCAATAAATTCACTTAAATCTTATCCTTATCAAAGTTAACGTAGCCATGACCTCCAGGCTAAATCCATTAGACCATAATTTGGGCGCTAGGGGCGCCTATAACCGTATTAACAATTAAAGTAGTTAATTTATTACAAGGTTTTCTTAATCCACGTTACGAAAGTCCGTTAGCTTGAGGGTACATATCAGGCAAGTTCAATATACGTGTTATTATAATTACAAACTAAAAGCGCAACTAGTTAAAAAAGCTATCGAAAATAACATTTGGGCGAAATGGAGCGTATTTAAACTTGTTAACAGCCGTAAAGACTACCCATACTTACTCGCAAAGTATAACTTCGCCAAAGTGCGCCTTTTATATAGCTCAATAGCACAATATAAGCTTATTAAACACTTTATTCACACATCTATTGGTATTTACCGCTATGTCTTTACTATTATCGTAATTCATCTCATAATAGCACAATCCGTGTAGTATTACGCTAAGTGCACATCATACTTGAGGTTGTTTTTTATACTATAATAAATATCGCTAAATGTAGTTACTCGAGTCAGGAAGGTCAGGTAATAGACCTTGGCATGCCTTGTAAAAACTTTGGGACATAGTAAATGAAAACCAAGAAAAATGACTTCTATTCACTTGAAAATGTTCAAAAAACGCATCATGTTCGTGTAAAAAAGGTTATGGAGCTTTTAGTTATACTTCTACACATTATTCCAAATCTTAACGAAGTTCGTGAAAAACGTATAATTGATATTAACCATCTTAATAGGTCTTAAGGAAAGGTTGCGATAATCGTCCTAGTTTTTGTTAATATTTCCTTACAATTTAAACCTTAAATCCTTTGAGCTACAATGTTAATATTAATTGCCAGTCGCCCGGTCCGAAAAGTAAATTCCTAAAATAGAACCTATAATAGACTCGCATGAATAGGAGTATCTGCCGTAAAAAACTTTTGAAGAAACTTAACGATTTTAATTAAAAGGTTAAGGGGTGATAGAGGCTTAAAGGTGGTAAAAAATTTGACAATGTTATTCAATTAATTAGTAGAGAGCTCTAATGTTAATACCTTTTACCGTATGGACAATGGCTACTTCCTACGCCCTGATACCACTAAATACGTACTCTTCACTGTTACGTCAAGGTTCTGAGTTTGCGAACAAGTAAATAAACTCCTCATCATTAACGAATACAGAGGTCTAATTTAACTATAGGTTAAGGGAAGGTCCTCTAAAATGTATACAAAGGTGTTAAGGCTCCAAATTATTCGTCCCTTTAAAGCGTATGTCTTAAAAACATTCCTCCAATTAAGTCAACTTAAAAAAGGTCTTTACCAATCTGGTAAAGCTCTTTTCTAATACATGTATCCCTTTGCGTTTAAGTTCTTCCTTCAACTTAAACTTAACACCTTGTCGAATTTTCTTCCATGTATCAATAGTTCAATCGTCAAAGAACTTACAGAATTTGCGAAAAATTCTATCTCTATGGTCAAATTCTTCGCTGCCGTTTTACTTAACGATAAAGTAGCCGAAGAAGTTAACCAGATACTTTTCGGTTAAATCTGCATCGACATCTAACCCCAAAAGATCTTCATTGTATTTCTTTAAAAAAAAGTTCTGAAGGCTTTAATACCTTTGTAGAGTTCTTAGGTAGGTGCAATCTTAAGGTTCTAGTTTACGTAAAATTTAGTAGGCGAAAGACTTGGTAATTAAGGGTGTGAGAATGTGGCGATTAAACGTATGGTCGTACGACGTAGATTTTTTAGCGTAACTTGATATTTGCGCTCGAAGAAGTAATCTCAACGATTGAATTAGCGAAAGGGAAGCGAAAAATAATAAAATACGGGCAAAGGTTTGGTGTTGATGATAAAGGCAAAGCCTATTTATTATAGTTATTTGGTGTAAGACTTAGTCTTTTTTATATAGTAGTAGCATCCGAAGTAATACTAACTTAGCTGTTTCCCAACTTGTTTGAAAATTTTAACAATCAATATTAACGCCCTTTTAAAGGATCTATAAAGATTTCTTAGTTTTTTTAATAGAAATACTATCGCTACCTCTAGTCGCCCATAGAGACTAGCGTAGCCCAAAGGTCTTGTTTACGTATTACCGTAAAGACTAACACAATATTAAAGGCCCTTCTCAAAATATTTTCTCTGACCTAACCCTTATTTAATGTAAAGCGTAACCGGAAAGTAGCTTTTTCTTCTACTTAGCCAATCTGTTCTTAATGCAATAAGAAATAATCAGTATTGGTAGAGCTGTAGACGTTGTAACGTTGTCGATTTGATTGGTCGAAGTAACAGTAATATTATGTGGTCAAGTAGTAGATATATTGTTCTAGGTTCGGCAGACAGCTGAACAATCTTCAAAGTAATTTGTATGGCCAATTGCTTAGGCCGTGACCTACTATGAAGTAGGTACATACTGTACTTGATTTGCAGCTAATGCAGTAAGCTCACAAACAATAAACTCAACTTGCAATCAATATAGTCAACTTTACTGTAAGCAATGTTGACCTACTGTACTGAAATTGCTACTATTCCAACATCAATGGTATTACAATTTGCCTCTTCATGAAGATATTGGTACCCTTAATGATAATCGAATTGAATCCATTCTTATAGTTTAAAAGGTTGTCGACAATATCATTATGGGTTGAAATTTTGTTAAAAATTTCTTTTGATATAATTTGAGTCTATTAATGAGTATAGAAAATAACCAGAATATTGTTCTGGATTAGGATGATTTGTAACAAACAGGGAAATTCATGCCACTTAATTGATTGAAAGACTTCAGCCAGGTTATGAATCTGTTAAGTTTTGTTTTCTATAAATTAGTGTGGACTCAATTCAAATTTGAAAATATTGTTTTACGTTGAAGAAACTTGATATCGCGTCAATATATCGCCTTCACTTTTCCTTTAAAAAAGAAAGACCGATTGAGTTTAAGAATATATCATTTCATAAATTTAACGTAAATTGTAATGATTTTGCCGGCCGTATATAAAGCGTTAACGTTTCATTAAGTATAAATGTTTGTTGAAGTATATATTGCAACCACTTCCATAATTTCGACCGTAATTGGTAAAAATGTTTTTTTCACAGTAACTAAGTTATTAAACCTCGGCAAGCTGGTTTTAAGTTATTTAATATATTTGATTGGCGCGATATAATACCAGAGAGTCATAAAAGTGGTCAATAATACTTTATAACCGAAAGCGATATTAAGGCTAAGTCGTGTTACTGTAGTGGCTCCAGTATTATTAGTAAAAATAAGGTCCCGAATTTGTTTTAAATATTATTTAAGTCGTTTCACTTTATCATCAAACGATGTTCCCCATGTCAATACTTAATTTTCTCAAGTATTTCCCTTGCGTAGGTTACCTAATTTTGTTTTCACCCGGTTCTATACGTGGTTAAAGTTTTTACCAACGATTTCACATGACCTGAGTGCCTGATGAAAAATCTTTATTAATATATCATTGTTGGTAAGGTCTCTGCCTATTCACGTGAAAATAAAAGAGTAGAAAAGTAATCGTAAAAATTGGTGTATATTGAATTAGTAAGATGAGTTGAAGGGAGAAGAGGCATCTAGAGAGTGCACGCCATAGGTGAGAGGTTACAACCTCTTACCTAGGCAGTATCACTTTACTATGAGTTCTGCTAATCTTCTTTTTGGGTAGTGGCACTTTACTGTGTACTTTGCAGATGCTACTTTTAGGTAATAGCATGCTATTATGAACTTTGTAGGAATGTACTTTATAAAGTGGTACGTTATTGTACACTTTTTAAAGGTGTACTTCGTAACGTAGCCGTTTACTAACTATAAAGATATACGGCAATATACATATAGGTAATCTTTTATTACCTTATTATGACTCGTATTTGCAGTTTAAAAATAATAATATAATTTTTAGTATAATTTATATCTGTAGTTTTATAACAATAGTGTAGTTATAGTGTAATCTGTATACGTAGTTTGGTAATAATAATTTAACTTATAACACAGTAAATTATAAAGGTTTGGATTAGTAGTTTTAGCCGCACTAATAAATATAGTTAGGTTTTAGTTGGTTTACATAATCGGTGGCGGTATAAATATTGATCTCTATATGGGTTTGATTACGTAGGTATTATAAGGGTGTAATTTCATGGGAGTTATAAGTGTATAATTACGAAGGGGTGATTACGATATTGCTTGTTTTAGCGTTGATATAAAAAGATACATTATTGTTATTTTTAACCAAAAATGAAATCTCCAGGAACATTGTACGCCCTTTATCAATATAAATCCAAACAAATTCAATTAGCGTATACTAACTTAATCTACTATCTTAATTACTTATTTTAAACCTCTCCTATAATTAGGTTCCTTAAATAAACCTATATAATAATCTCGTTTATAAATAAATGCCGCGTAAAAACCAGTCTTTTAGGTGCTATTTAGCGTAAAATCGTAAACACGAACAGGTCGCCGCCGCTACCGCGTGCTGCGCCGCAGTTACCCTTACTCCTAGCATTACTTTATCGGGCAATACCTTATTAATTCCGGCCTTCCTTTTTACCTCGTTCCTTATCACCGCCGCCAACTACGCCGCCACCCTCTTTATCCAATTCTCCACTTTCCATCCTCCCCCCAACCCCTAAAAGGAAGAATAGGGGGCTTTTTTAGATTATAAACCTTACCCTTTCCCCACGGATAAAAAACATATTACCCGTAAGGCCCCCCCCCCCTTTCAGGTTGTTGTAAACGTAACTTAACGAAACTGTAACGCGGTGTATATCGTTAGTCCTTACCGTATATTACGTTATATCAATTTCCTTATAAATGAGATTGATGTAGGTAACCTCGTAGGCTACCTCGTGTTATGCCTCGTTAGGGTATGCCGTGGGGCTTCTTTAACGCATAAGGTGTTAAAATGATATACCTGAGTCCGAAGCCCCAAGTCTCTAATAGATACGCCTTACGTATCATGTGTCTCGTTTACAGCCGCGGGCAAATTTATTACCGATTACTATTAAAACGGGGTTTTCGGCTTTTTATTACCGCTATAAGCGAATTAACAACGGATACACTCTTATTAAGGTAATTCTAAGACCGTAAGCCGAGGTCGTATTAAGTGTCCTCCGTTTTTATGGTCAATTTACTTTACAATTATAGTTTTAACCACGAATATGAATCCTTTATTCATAGAAATATACCATTTAGAGAGTATTGAAATGCATACCTTTTCGCAAATAACTAAAATGAACCGATAATAATTACTAATAGGCTCCAACCGGTGGTTCAAAGAGATAATAACCGTTATTTTCTCTTAAAAGCAGAGCCTGCATATATATTACGTAGGCGAGTTTTACGACGTTATCGCCCGTTGCTATTAAAAGGGTAAAAACCTTCGTCTGTTTTTACCTAAAGGTATATAATACTAGGCATTATATACTGTGGTCTCATCTATTTCATTTACTTCGAAAGTAACTCTAGGCGTGTGACTACTCCTCCAGTAATGCCGATAACGGCACAAATAACAGTAATAGTGGTAGCTTTAGCACTAAGGAGAAGGGTAGTAAAAAGGATAGTTAAGATGGGACGCCGCCCCCTCCCTCCCTATTTAGCAATGATTAACTACTTATATTTGCCCGGGTCAGCGCGCCCGGCTCTAATACCATTCGATAAATAGTACTAACGAAAAGAGTGCTCGTTAATACGAACCCTTTTAATACCCCATTTGGGGAGCCTTTAATTATTGTATTTTTAGGGTTAAAATTCCAATCAAACGATTTCGTTTTCTTCATTTCGCGGAATTTATACGATTCGCAACAGGTTATAATATCAATTATAAAACGCTTTTCATTCGAGGTATGAAGCTTGAAAAGTCATTTAGGAAATAAAAAGAAGTTAATATAAACTATTAAAGGGAGAAGTTTTAAACTAAAATTCAAAACGATTATCCAGATCGTCATCATATCGTGATTTCGGAGTCGAAGCCTTTAACTATACCGTAGATTTCCAAGGCTAAAACTCTTTCTATAACCTGCATACACTTCGTCGAACTTGAATAAATCATATGAATACAAAAAGTAAATCCAGCTCGAACCGTTATTTCGTTGTGGAAAATAAAAACGAATCCAATTTTCGAGTTATAGTTGGTGTTACTAACGAAGAAACCGTTAATGAAATCAAAAAACTTAGCATTATGTATAACGAGTAGTAAAAATTATAGGACGCATTTTAAATTATATATTTGCTACCTAAAGCGCTTATTAAGTGCTTTGTATACTTTATTTGAAAGGTTGGATTTATATTATGTAACGACCGAACGCTTAAATACCGCCTCCTATTATATTATTAAGGCGATCTGCGCGTCACTTGTATGCTGGCGCCTGTATTGTTCGGCTTGTTTTATGCTAATTAGGTTAAAAAAGGAGACCTTGGTTAAATACCCCTTTTACGTAAGGTTTAGAATACCGTTCCAAAAAGTAATTGTCGCGTCGTTAAATTCAATTATACGGTCCTCCGCTAGGTTCGTATTGGGTTTCGCTTTAAAAACGGTCTTTAAAAGCTTCCTCCCTTTTACTACGGAAAACGAAACGTTAAATAACGTCAGTATGTTATCCGTTTATTTACCTCTAAGTATAAACCTTTAAATCAAATCATTAAAACTAGTAAACATGAGTCGAAAGCCGAGCTAGCTATTTCGAGCCGTTTCTTATAGTGCCTTTGATAGATATTATACTCATATACACTAGTTTTAGCAAGTACTTCAAGAGGTTTTATAATACATAAAATCGTTTCGGATGGGTGGTATTTCCGAAGTTCCATAGTCATATAGGCGTAGATAAGGCGTTTAAGTTGTTCTTCCAACTATGTATAAACATGTATAATATTATAAAGTTTAATATAAAATTTGTGAAGCGTACCTAAAGAGGAGGCGAGCGATAAAATGAAGCGATAGCTTACATTTTACAAAGTAAGCGATTAGGTTATAATATCTTTCTTACCGGCATTATTGTATTTTTAATTATAGGACTACTCTCTTTATAAGGTGTGCCAGCCTTTTTTTTTACTTTGTATAACAGGTGTATAGAAAAGATTTTATAAATATTTTAAATTATTATTTTAAACCTTTTAAAGCGAAAAACGCCTTTTTCGATTAAAGTAATGATTTCCGTTCAGGTGAAACACTTAAACAGTATACCTAATGTGATAATAATGCCTTTTCAGCGAAGCTTTAAGTTTAACTTATCGTCCTCCGTTTCTTTTCACATAATAAATGAATTCTTAACAAAGGAGTTTCAGTGTTTTTCGTTTTTGAAGTCAAGTAGGCATTTTTGGTGGCGCGGTAATGGTACTATTAGTGTAAGCAGGTCGATTTCTTATAATGATAAATTTTGAACGTAATAACTAAGGGGTACATAAGATCCGTACGCGACTTGAATTTATTATCTTCAAAGGAGCCTCATCGATTCTAATCGTTAAATTACGGCTTCGAGCCGCTTTCGTTTACCTCTTTCTTCTTATATTTCCTTATGATTTTCCAGCGAAATAACCTCGTACAATTTGGCCAATCTATAAGAATATCGAGGATTTTAAACCCGTTCATTTTCCAAGGTCCCGTTTTCCCATCCTTCTTTTTCCAAACTAGGACTTTGAACTGTAGCAATAGGTCAAAAACGAAAGTTTAACGCGTGTTATTTCTTATAGGTAATATTATCGAAACATTATTTCTGGCCGGAAGGAAAGTGGTACTACTATAGCCTTTTTGACAACATTTGTCTTTTTACCTCGTAGTTAATGACGGTGTTAAATTTGTATAGACTTTAGGGTCAGCACCGTAAACAAGGAGCATTAAAATAAGCATACTCAGGACAAATTTGTTATGAATAGAATTAACCGCTATTTCTAAGATTAATTCCTCAAAACTAGTATTTTTTTTAGCTCTTTAGACAATAATATATACAATTTTTCAACGATTTATAATACCGTTTATACTTTCTAATATCTTATAATACTTTTACCAGTATTTATTTCTACTTATGGCCGGCGATTCTAGCCTACGTATGCTATTTACTTGAGTCGAAAGCCGTGCCTGCGTCGTGTGTAATTCAGTCTGAAGGTCTTAGGTAAATGTTCATCTAGTAATCCACTAAAGTATCCTAATCATTCATAAAGGAAGAGATTAACGTAAATTTCACAGCCTAAACCGATATTATTACATTAATAGCATATGGATTTAACTAGCTGTCAAAGTATGTTATATCTATAATTAACTCGTAATTAAAGTATATATTATCTTAAAGGCAAAATTTGAATCGCCGTAGGGATTATAAGTGTAGCTAACACTTGTGGCAAAACTTTTCGATAGCTTTAAAGGCTCTTTTTCCTACATTAATGTGTCTTATAACTTAAAGTAACCGTAAAAGGTATTCTGTAGTTAGGTTTCTAAATCGGCGGTAAAATATCCGTAGTTTTGACTATTCTAAGTAAACGGCTTTGATTATTCGAATTTTAGAGAAAAACCACCGGTATTTAAATTTAAGCCGGAGTGGTATAGATATATTATTCGAAACGCCGATAAGTTTCTTAGTCTTATTTCGGACCTCGATTTTGAACTTATTTATATTACTTAATGATAATAGAAATAGAGTTTTAAAGTCTATTAAGTCAACCTTAACCGGTTCGAATCGCGTATTTATAACTACCGCACTAAGTAATGACGTTTTATTCTTTCCGAAAAGGACTTTTCGATGTTTTCCTATTTAGTCAAGTAGGGATTTTGGGAATCTTGCCGCGAACGCGTCGAATTATCATTCTCCGAAGGTTAAGATTTCGATTACGCCGGTATCGAGTATAATGCCCTGAAATCGGTTCTTGTATCTGTTAAAAAGTGCAAATTATATCGTTATATATACGTTTAACACGTTATTTTCGTAATCCAGGCTTATGTTATGTGAAAAAGAAGCGTCTTACAGATTTGTAAAAATTCGTTAGGCGGCTTTGTTATCTTAGACTATTAGGTAAGCATTATCTTCCTCCAATTTTTCTTTTTCCGAGGGTTATTCGTAAAGGTAGACGTGAAGTTTAGCTTTTATGCCTTCAAAGTCAATTGTGTACGTTGTAAAATTGGTTTTTTTCTGATTTTAAGGTACATAATCTGCCTAAAATTAATATTTCATCCGAATTTACTTGTATACCAAGTGATTGGTCGACTAATGGCTAACCTTACCGTATATAATACACCGTTTTTTAAAGTTTATAAAGCCGCGTATACTCTTTCATAAGTATTATTATAAGCGAAGTAAGTTTCACCCTTAGTTATAAGTTTGTTTTGGAAAATGATTATTTTTTACTCGATTTCCGAGGTTTTCTCTCCAACAATTTTTTTTGGTAGCCGTATTAAAGGTGTTTATTTAGTTTTGGGTGTATTTTAAAACTTGGCTTTAAAACGTTGCAGATAGTTTTGACAAGGGTTGCTTTAGTAATTTAATCTTCGCCTTTGGCTTTTTCTGCTATAAATACCTATTCGAGACTTGTTTATCAGCGTATCAAGGTTGTGGAAGATGTTTCAAGGCTTATATAAAAAGAATTTATGTCTTTTTAACTTAAATAAAATAAGGTCGAAGTTTGGATTTCCGCGATATATTTTTGTATTTGGTTCAATGAATAGTTTGTCTGCTTTTGTGGATATTACTATATACCCTCATAGATAGTATACATAGGGCAAGTAGCAGTGCACTATATTGCAAGGTATATTCCTGCAGGGTGCACGATAACGGGTCACACTGCAGGTTGTACTCTTGCAAGGCGTAAAGTGCTTCATGCATAGATCGGTTTGAAATGGTCATTCCAAACCGAACGGCAATGCGTAGATCTATTTAGAAGGAGTATTCCAAAGTGATAAGTTTTGGGTGGAGATCTTATAAGCTTTTACATGTAACATACACCTTTGGATACTTTTTGTAAAAAAAAAATCTTTAATTATTCTACAATACCAATTATTCCGATTATTTTTTAAAAACCATATATTTACGTAAATATTAAAAGCTTAAGTCCCTATCGATACTCATTAGTAACATATTCGGTCAACTATAAATACCATAATAAAAAGTACATAAATATACGTTGAATACCTATAATGAGATATTATAGCGGTTTCAATGATTTGTACCTTAATATTTAGTTTTTATATAAATTATAAACCGATGTATACAAAGACTGTACAAATTGAATAACTTTGAAAAATATAATTTTAATACGATATTATGAACCTTTATTCATTATTTTGTTGACTAAAAACTACGTTACGCTATTATTAACCCTTATTTGGCGTTTTAACGTACCTGGGTACTTTTTGGAAAGCGTCTTATTACGTATTAGGCTACGTAAACCAAAACCACTAAATTTCGGAACCTTTTACTACGACCAATCTGATTTTCGAAAATTTACATTAATCGCATTACTAATTTTGTCTATATACGAATATCTAAACCGATCGCCTTAATAACATCAGTTATATATTTAATAACTAAACCGATTACTTCGCGAAGCTCGATTACGACATATTAATCCGGACCGTTTACTAAATACCGGATTATACAACACACCTCCCTATAGTTTTACCCATTATTTGCCTTGTTAGCTTTATAATATTTTTACTTTGTTTGCCTTCCCGCATTCGCTTTACGTATTTTATATTTAGTTTTCGCACCGTTTGAGTTTTCCAAGTCGCTTGGCTAGCGTCACGTTACTAAACGCTCATGAAACTGATTTAAAAAACTTAACTGGTTTATAATTACGCTTTATTTCTCGTTTGAAACTTATTTTTATTAGTAAAAATTCGTAAATAGTATTCCAATCACTTTAATTACTTTTTTTACTTTGCATTAGTTACGTGCGGAACGTATTACTTCAAAAGTTGGAATCCGAATACACTGGATATCTTATTACGACCTAAAATTATCAATTGAGATCGTTTTAACATACGAAATACATATAAAAATTACCTCAAAACACCTATATTTATAACCCTAAACCTAATATTAATAAAGGAAGCCAACGTTGACTTTGACCTTTTAGTCGAAAATATGAGAATTAGGAAGGTTATAATATACGAAATCAACCTGGGCCTTTAGGATAACACTATCGATTCGCCAATTGAAATTCTCGGCCTATATACGATAAACAAATATATTTTGGTTGTTATATTTCGTTATTGGGAAGAAAAAGTTTTAAACCCTAACTTATTGAATAATATTAATAAAAATTTTTAAAGTAGACGTTAAATATATAGCAAATACTAAATCCTGCTATTCATAAAACCTTTTGGATCCAACTAAAAATTGAACGTATTAATACTATAAGTGGTAGAAATGGCCGGCTTATCAAGGCCTTATTAGAAATGATTTAAATTATTGACGTACCAGATTTGAAGATGAAAATTTGAGCCCAACTGAATTTGAAAAATGATATTATTTTACGGAAAAAAAGAGATTATTATTGAAACGACGAAAATGAGGCGTAAAACAACCTAATCTTGTACCTGTACTTTAATTTAAAAATAGAAACCCCGAGGAAGTAAAACGACTATAATCCTCATGTACTATATCAGTATAATATGCCCTTACTCCGATATACACTTTGAGATAAAACCGAATACCAAATTACTTTCCGAACATTGGAAATAACCCGATCAGCCACGACGAAAGCGGCCGAAATACCAGAAATAACCCGATCGACTATGGAATGATCGGTCAGGACACCGAGAATAATCCGACCCTAAAATTGACGAATGGCATACAACGCTAATACGTACCTTACGAACAAATATTTATAAACCACAACCTATACTACGACCTTTTACCATGCCGCTTCCTTACGAATAGAAACGACCTAACAGGGTTAATTAATTTTTCTAAACTATAAAATAAGGATAACAATTATAACAGTAATCCGTATGACGTATTTGATAATGAAATACGCGTTATATTTAATACCTATAAAAAACTAGATATTAAGCTATTTTCATTTTATATTATTTTACGCGGTATACTTTTTGAAGAAGTTAAAAAATGGTATATATTTTACGTTATGTCAGTAAATACATTTACGTAGTATTTTAACCGTTTATACTCCCACTTCGATGCGGAAACTAACTTTAAATCGTATGATAAAAACTGAACTAGTATAATATAGAAATCCGTGAAAAACTAATAAGAAAACGCCGATAAGAACCCATAGGAAATCCTTACCGTTTTATTATCAAAGTTACGGAAATTCTAGGTAGCCTTTAAACCGGAATATAAAGGCAACAAGTTGTTTATTTAAGTAATAATAAAGGCTTACCATAATCATTAGAATTTCAACCTTATATATTTTGATCCGAAAAGAATTTAAAGGAATTTAATATAAGTTTCAAAATATCGTTTAAAACCTTTAAACTTCAATATACAAGTCATGGATCAGTATTTAACAATAATGAAATTAAAGGCGAAGTGCAAATTATTAAAATGAACTTTATCGAAGAAATTTACTACGTTTTAGACTGAACATTTAAGGTTTCTCTAAGATAAATCGAACGTCTCAAATATAAGTAACAAAAAGGAAATAATGGTAATGAAAGATAAATAGGATCGTTCAAAAATGGAAAAAAACCTACCAAAACAACAATAATACTTGCGAAAGGATATATAGATTCTTATAGGTTTATAAAAGCGGTGTATCGTATACCTTAATATTGGCTATTAGTTTACAAACCACCCCGTTTACGAATAAATTCGAATTAAACGACAATTTGAAACCGAACATAATTTTAGGGATGAGATAAGAGCCAATTTTAAAATAAATATAATTCAATAAGAAAACACAAATAAATGATTCCATATATACCTTTACAATAATAAATCCGGAGAAAACAACTTGAAATATAACGATGCCTACCTATTAGCTTACGATAATTAAAACGTTTAACGTATTTTTTCTGGCTTGTAAAATATCTCTTTTTTGTATATTATGTGTTCAAATTACGTAAACTAAATTTACAACGTTAATAAGACGTCATATTTTACTTCTTTCTAAACAAATACGGAACCAGGTTTCAAGGTATTATACCTAATATTAACGTCATTAAAATTACGACGACCGGAAAGCGAAAATTCAACGTACTTACGGCAATATTTCCGAAGTTTCGGCTAAACCGAATAGGAAAACACCGAAAATTCTTATTTAGAAAAAGTAAAACGAAATCTTTCGGAAAGGTTGTTATAAATACGCGTTTTGAGCCAATTGAATTTTACATAATGGATTTTAAACCGTTATTTTTACTTTCCTAAACTAATATAAATAAATTAGAAATTAAGGTTCGGAATACGACTAATTAGATTTTCCGCACCTTAGATAGAATATTCGTACCAATTAGGTTAAAGTTCGACTACTTGTAGTTTTTCTTGGAAACACCTATAATTAAGGATGTTTACTTAATTTAGCTAAAATTACCAACTTTATACCGACGATACGAATACCTAATTACGAAACGCCTTGTATGTTTACTTCATACTATAAGTGATATAAATGTAGGGAAAGACGTACTTAAGGATATCTAAAAATTCTGTTATAAATAATAGTTCCACTTATAGGTCATATGATATTTTAAATTCCACCCTTCAAAACGATTTGGATTTTGATTATGAAGTAATTATTGATATTATATATTTTGATAGCCAACCGGCCTTCCACGTCGTCGATAAGGTTATATTATTTTAGGCTGTAAAGTTTATAGGAAACGTTTTTGCTATAAATTATTAGGACGTTTTAGTTAACTATTAATTAAACGTTTATTTAGGGCTTTGAACCTGGATTACGTACGACAACTATACGGCTTTTAATTTTACCGAATAAAGTATGAAAACTAGGATAATCTATAACAAGTGTAAAAAAAATTTAATAAAAGTTTTATAAGGTATAAAAAAGTATAAACTATATTATAAATCACTCAAAAAAGAATATATAATACCATTAAAGAAATGAAAGGACATTGATTCTAAGGAATTTATCCTTAAAATAATGGTTAATGAAGTTAATAACACTTTTAATCTAAATGTACTTATTCCTACACTCCTTATTTTTAATACCTAACGGAAGATTTATACGGACTTTATCCTATTATTATCCATAATGTAAAGGGCCAATGTTATATTCAAGGTTATAGCGGCATTACTTTCTTTACGAGAAAATAATTATGTATTCAAAACATTAGTTACGAGAAATGACCCACGTAAAACTAACGTGTTAGACTTACTATTATAATCTAAAATTTTAGTTTAGAAAATGAGGGATGAATAGATTGGTCTTTAAAGGATTGAAGGACTTAGATATTATAATGTGTTCGTTAACTTATGAAACGAAACTATTTTTTTTTCGTTGGATAATAATACGAAAATATAAAGAGGTGGAAAAAGACGACCAAAAACTGTAGGACGAATAAAACCGCCTACAAAACATTACTTAAAATGACGAATTTAAATCGAATCCAATTTTAACCACACCCTTAAAACGCGTATTTAACCCGATTATACCAAATAAAAGCGGCCTATTTATCCTAAACCCGCCAAAACCTTGATATTGAGGGCGCCCCTTCGGTTCGAAAACTAAGAAACGCCTTAGAAATTTTATCACAGACTTTTTTTATTACGTAAAAAGAAATGGTAAACCGCGAGCTGAACTTAAAGTTTCGCCGAAAAATTATTATTATTACCTTAAATACCTTATTTATACGATTTAATTAAACGGAAATCTCGGCCTTAAAAAATTAGGGTGTATTTCGCTTTAAACGTTTTAATCTAGCTATATACAACACTTATAGGATTTTTCCAACACGCCTCATTTATAAGGTTAAAGATGAAACCGGGAAACTTTATGAAAAGACCCTCTTACTTACAAAGGGATATAATGATGAAGGTAAAAAGGATATTATAACCCAATTACCTATATTACAACAAGTTAACTGTCGCCTGATTTTTACGTTCGTTACTTACTTTAGTAATATATATAACCTTTATATTTAACTTCGAGATATTATGTAAGTTTATACCTCATTTATTGAACGGTTAAAATGATGAATTTATACCAATATATTTAAAGACCTTGGGTAATATTATTGACCTGGTACGATTTAACGTATTAAACAACCACTTTACAGCTTAACCGAAACAGGTTTTTACAAATATAACACTTACTAAAAACATTATAAAAAATGACTCGAAATAACAAACTTTACCTTTAACCAGTGTTTATCAATATTAATGGCCCGTTCGGAAGGCTTTATATTAATAGGTATATTCATGAATGACACTTTAATGTTATGTAATCTTTCGTTTTTTTGTAACCAAAAAGAGGAAACTTTTAGAGGCCAGCTGAAAAGCTAAACCTGAAACGTACCTCATGAAATATAACGTAATCGATTTAATAACGCCATGATTACCCTTCGTAACGGCACTTTGAGCCTTATGTAATAAGGTTAACGAAATAAAATAACCTTTATGACTTTGAATAGTGTAAAACGAGTAAACGAATACAAATTTCAACGTGTACGCAGCGTGTGAATTACTTTTATAACATAATTTAAGGGAGTATTGAATCTTTTGGTTGTCGTGTAATGTTTAATCGACCCGACTGACGATATGTATAAGGCGTTAAATAGACGTTTTTAGTAACAAATATATAATCCGAAACGCGGATAATAATTAGTATCGCTAAATATAGGTAAGTTAAAGCTATTTGATTTTACTAACAGCTTTTTCGCCAATAATAAAGATTATAGTTTTAAAATCTGTTTCGTTCTAATCCTCGGTAACGAAAGACTGGCTAGAAACGACTTTACATTTGGATGAAATATTATTTATTGAAGCTTTAATAATTATAAAACGGTTACGCCAAACTCTTTACATTTCGAGATTTATGATATAATTAAAAACTTTGATTCGGGTAATACTATAATAATAACGGTCCAGATAATGGTTTTTAACTTTGATTTATATCCTATCCTTTTTGTCCTATACATTAAATTTTTTTCTCTTTATAAGTTTTTGTTGAAATTAGGTATTACGAATGAAAAGCGTTTGATAATCGATATTATAACTTGATACTAGTTATATAAATTTCGTAAAATCGAGGAAATAAGGTGGATGAAAAGAAAATTTTACCTCATAAATTCGATAACCTAAACAACGTCAAACGAAGCCCTGAAAATACTTATATCAATTAATATACTACTTATTAGGGTTATTGAAACGGTTTTAAAACTTTAATAAATTACCTAGCCGCTTCTTTATTAACTTGGATCGGCTTGTTTAATATCATTTATAACCATTTACGTTTTATCTTTATTTAAACAGCTTCTTCGTACTGACCACAAATTTTACCTTTATTAAATACGACTATTTACACTAATCTCCGATTTTATTTTACTTTTTATTTAATTTTATAACGTCGCGTTAAAGTTTTATATATTACGTCTTTTGGTCTACATTTCATATAACGTTTATTACTTTAAAAAATTCATTTGTAAAAATCTATAAAATTACTATATAATGTACTATACTATAACCTGGTAAGCCGGCCCGGACCGGGGGCATTTATCCATTATTAAAGATAGAAGGCGACGTTGTTACGTGCTAACTGTCCTCTCCGTAGACCTACTCCTTTATGTTGGCGTTACCGTTATTACTGTTAACAACGTTATTAGTATTGATAAGGTTATGGCCTTATAACTCATTAATTATACACTTGGAAAAAGGTATAAGGAAGGTATTATCCTCTTTGTGACGACGTATAATAACGTCGTGGAATTCGCCTATATAATATATATGTCAACTTCGTTTTCAGGCGACAACGACGGTTACCGTTTCCCTGATCCTCCGATTAACGCCTATTACTCATTAATATCGGTTTATTTGGGTTACTTATAACGATTTGTTTTTTCTATTACCTTAAATAGTATATTGGTACCTAAGGGTATTTTTAAAATTAGGTTAAAAACTTATTAAAAAGCCGGTGGGAACCTTATATGGCTTCAGTTGACGGCTTTAAAATTACCGAAACGGGGGCATACGATCTATTAATTCGCTTTTAACGATAATAACAAGTGGAACAGTCCCCGTTTTCGTAGTAATCGTTAATAGATTTACCCGCGGTCGCGAACGCGTTATACGATACGTAAGGCGTATTTATTAACGGCCTAAGGTTACGGATCTGAGTACATAATTTTAACGTTTAATATGTTAAAAAGGCTTTACAGCGTACTTTAGTAATATGGAACTCGAAACGACAAAAAGAATTCGTCTCTTTATCATTATTTAAAAAGAATGAGAGTTAAAAGCTTACAAATAAAAGGATTGATATATATATATACCTTAATGTAACTATGATAAATTACGCTTACGGTGTAAAAAGGCTTTTATGTGCAATAGAGTTTTTACTCCGTAAGAAAAGGGTAAGGTTTATAACCTTAAAATCCCCTCGTTTCTCCCCCGAACTAGGGAAGGGGGAGGGAAAGGGGGGAAAGGAGGAGATTGGGGCGGCGGCGGCGGAGAAAGGCGATGCGAAGGCGGCGTATTATGACCTAAGAACCAACTGCAGGTCATGGAAAAGGTCAGCGGCCAGCTGCGCCATTAGAAGCTTGACGTTCAACACATTAGGCGGTGAACATATCTTATGTCAGCAACCCAGGGTTAGAGTTAACACACGGACGTATAGGATATGTTAGATATCTTGCTATCCAAGCTATTCAGTACTGAAGATGGTATGAAGGTCATAGGATATAAGGACACGGTCATTACCACACAGATAGTATTTCCTTCATAGCTCTTCAGTTGTTAATCTAAGTATTCAGTCTACATAATTGAATAGCCTAACGGCTAGTAATCATTCTACAGCACGAACACACATCTTCTTGATATTGCACCTTTGTTACCTCTACTATCTTACTGCTAACATAAACCCTCTGAAACCTTCTATTTACTCACAGGTATTTAGTGTGATCATTATATGGCGGTTGGGTTGGGCGGCGAGACGGCGGCGGTGGGACTGGGCGACGTAGCGGTGGTAGCGGTAGGATTTGGCGGCGTAGCAGCGGGTGGGGTGATAGGGGCTGGCGGCTTGGCGGTAATAGAGGAGATATCGTTTGACGAGGGCGGGTTACTACTATTAGTAGTGGTAGTAGAGGTAGTAACAGCAATAATGGCGGTGACGGAGGCGGCGGCGGCGCGCCGCCGCTTATACGTCAGACGGCGTCTGGTAATTTGGTTTTTACACGTTATTTAGACAAATAATAGGTTAGTTATAAGTTTTAGTTAAATAACCTACTTATCAGGGCAGTTTGTTTTAATGAAAGGAAATATAGGAAAATTGGAATACGGTTTGGTTTAGTTAAAGGAAATAGAGGTTAAATTGAAATAAAGACTTATATCTATATGAATTACGCGCCTTTCTTTTTTTTAAAAAGAGGGTTTACTTAAGAAGATAGTGATATATCTTTTTATACTAACCAAATACGTAATTACCTCATTACCTTCACGTAATTACTTTTACGTCATTTACCCTTATCATACCGGTGTAATTACTCTTATTGACAACAAAAAAACGTTATTACCAAATATATCGCCTTGATTAAACTATACCAACTAGGCCCGAATTAAAAATACTACTTTGACTAATTTTTATTAACCTTCATCGAATTCAAAACACAACATCAGTTTAACTTCATTAATTCCAACCGAATCTATTAATTTGGACATTTTATAATTAATACGGCAATAATACTGCCACTATGGAAACTTATTAATTTGGACTTTTTGTGATTAATACGGTAATATTACTATTATTATAAGACCCATTAATTTCAACCTTCGTAATTACAACTATACTCTCGTTACTAGGCTATAGATACAGAATACTTGAGGAAAAAAGAAAAGATTGCCTGTATAGATATTACTATATGCCTTTATAGATAGTATGTATAAGGTAAGTTGTAGTGTACTGTATTACAAGGTGTACTCCCGTAAGGTGCATGATAATGAGTTACAATGTAAGCTATACTCTTGTAAGGCGTAAAGTGCTCCATGCATGGATCGGTTTGGAATGACTATTCTGGACCGAACGGCAATGTATGGATCGGTCTTAAATTAACTATACGAAACCGAAAGGAAATGCGTGGATCGGTTTAGAAGGAGAATTCCAGAGTGATACGCTTTAGGTGGAGGCATTATAAGCCCTCACCTGTGGCGTACACCTTTGGATGCTTCTTCTTGGATCATCTTCAATTATACTACAATACTAATAGTTTTGATTACTTTTCAAAGACACTGTGTTCACGTGAATATTATAGGCTTGAGACCTTACCTATAGCTTTATATTGTGGTTCAAAGGCCGCTTAATATATTCGAAAGCTCGTTAATAATGCGGTAAACACTTCTTATTGATTTTCATCAACGTTTTAAGTCAATTCTTTACGGATTTTCAGATCATATTAGTCTAGTCTTTATCGTAGAGTCTATAATTAATTTACCTATCAAAGTGTAATTTTAGGTGGTTATATCATTACGCAAATATGTTTACCTGGGTAAAGTAGTATATATACCACTCCTTGGCTCACATAAGTAACATACTGAATAGAATAATATAAAACTATAACGGTTTAATATCTAGTTTTCTTTTTACACGTGTTTAATATTACTCGTATTTTATTATCGAGTACATAGTATAGTTCTTCATTGAGATTTTTATTTTTATTTTATAATTTGGAAAATTTGGTAAGTATTTTCGGATCGTTTTTATTAGTTAGGAAGCGGTGTGATGGAATGTTACAGTGAAGATATTAGTTTATAGAAATTAATCCATAAGGTTTGTATTATCGTTTTACACCGTTTTCATCATCCATGAAGTTTTTATTTCGGTAAAACGGGTTATTTACATATTCAGAGAATAGTTTTGTTTTCATTTTTATTAAAAAGTGCGTTCTATTAAAGTTCTCTCTTCAACTCAAATCGTGGATAACTTCTATGACCCTTTCTTCTATTTCATTCATCTTTCCAATTTAGTTTACATTTTACGGGGTACATATAACCTTCCTAAGCGCGTAACTCCTTATATTCATGGAGTTTTTTATAGTTTCCCATCTGTAGTTTGAAGAAGCCGGTTTTAGCTGTTTTCCAACTAGTATCTATTTACGAATATCACGTCCATTAATTTATCGTCGTTTCATTTGGGCATTTCAGTAAACCGGGATGATACCAATAATTTTTCTGCGATGCGGCTATTATTTATAATTGTCGTATTATTACCTTTAGTATGTGGTTATCTACATAAAACTTGTAAAATCATACTTCTCATTATATGCTACATCTTTGGCGTCAAATTGATCAAGTTCTTTTCAAATTTATTAAATGAATCACGTTTTTTTTAAAATATTTCTGTTACAATAGTTTAAATTTTGTTAATAATCTATATATTCGTCACAAAAGAGTTTTGATTTTTTACTCAAACTTCGATTTTACTATCTTATAAGTTAACGTCTCAATGTTTCGAAATGATTTTGCGAAACTATATTTTTTAAAAATAAATAGTTTATATATTCGTTGGATGTATCATAGGTAGTTAATATTAAAGTTATAATTACAAATATTCAAAGCATATTAAAGCGGTCAGAAAGCTTAATTTTACGTGTAACGGAAATATTGAACCGATGTAGAAGTTAGTTTTACCTGTTAAATAGGATTTGGAAACACTTGAAAAATAATGTTTGAAAAGGTACGGCACAAATAAAAATACATGATATAAAAATAAAAATGAATCAAACACAGTAAAGAGTATAAAATAAAGAATCTTAACATTTACTAACGATAACTGCGTATAAAATATAATATAAATAAAGCGTAAATATAATCTAGTTAGCCGTTTTGAATAAGATCTTTAATTCTTTATAAACGTTATACTAGCCAAGAGGTTAGTTTATTCAAGCTTTCAAAGTAATAAATTCAAATAAGCGGTGTACTTTTAGAGGGATAAGAGAAGGCGAATGGGGGAAGGCTAACAGGATAAAATGAGGATAGGAAAAATAAATTTTCAAAGGAGGCGGTGTATAAAGCTCGGCTCGCGTTTGGTAGGTGGTTCGGATATCATATTGTCACCGTTTTTATCATTGGCGAACGGTTTAGGTACTGTATATTATTCGTTTTTAGGGTTTGTAAACGGGTCGAATATTACGTTTCAACCACTTTTCAAGTGTATAAGCAGTTTGGATATTATATTTAAATCGGATTGGTCGTATCAAAAGGTTCCGAAACTTGGTAGGTTTAGCTTACGTATCCTGATTCGTAATAGAAAGTTTTCTAAAAAAAGTGTCAAGATACGTTTAAAGAGTCAAAACGAATTCAAGGATGGCGCAACAGGACTTTTAATAAACAGGGTACTAACCGAGTTGATAGTATCGTACTAAAGTTATCTTTTTTCAAGTTACTCTGGATTATATAGTCTTTTTACGCTTCGGGTTTTAAAGGCGGACCCGTGTATATTCATGCTCTCATATGGTTTTTACAATTTGTAGTGTTTAAATACAAATAGTTGGGACCACTATATCATTTCTCTATCGGTATTCAACTTAATCTATCTATTTTTTCTTAGTCTTGGTAGGCCTTAGACGTTGAACGTTGTCTATTCAATTGGTCGAAGTAACAGTAGTATTGCAGTAGTCAGATGGTGGATTTATTCTTCTAGGTTTAATAGACCGCTAGCCGGTCTGCACAGTAATTTGTATGGTCAACTGCTTAGCCCGTACCCTAGAGTGAAGTGCAGCATACTGCTCTCGACTTACACCCAATGCGATAAGTCTCCACACAAAGCAGTACACTTGTAGTATAGTCAACTTTACTGTAAATAAAGTTGATTCACTGTATTGCATGTAATACTATTCCAACACTGGCAGCTTTTTAGTTTGTGCGCGTACGTTAGTGTGGGTGACTAAGCTTTTCCGGTTAGCGCTAAATAGCAGTTTGTACCCCTTGTCAATTTCAATTATCTTTTATATTGTATTGCACCTAATTGCATGCAAATTGAACCCCATTTGGCCTTAATTGTTCCAGCCCTCCGAGGTCCGAATTTATTAACTTCCACAAAAAGTTCTTCCGCCACAACCCTTCGCAAGCCTTTACTTTAACTATGACACTTAAACAAATTACCATTATTAATCCCCTAGTAGTCTTCCAATCTATTAGCATATCCTTATACGCTGTTACATAATTTGGGTTTTCTGGGCGGCCTATTAATGTAGCCCTCGATACGTATAATTAGCCTATTCCTATCTGCAATCCTTTCTAGGGATTTGTTTGGTGCCGACTTCGTTATAGCATTTGCGAAGTTATTTTTATCATAAATTCATTGGAACTCCTAGATTTCCCTCCCTTTATAGGCTTTACGGAATACTATCACGTTGAATATCAGGCGCTTTTCGTTAGTGGTTCCGAGCTTTAAAAGGCATTCGAAAATATTTTCTTAAGTTGGTATAAAGTACCACTAGGATAGAAAGAATTCGTAAATACTTGGTAATAAAGTTAAGGGTTTTCCACAATACCATACCTACGTTAAAACTCGCTATTATATTATAAACCTTCGATATTAATACGTTTCGTGTAATCTCTTTACATTTAACGGAGGACTAGTAAATTAGATTGTCAGTAATGTTAAATTAATTCTCCTATTTATCTCCGTTAAAGAATGTAATTAAAAAGCCGCTTTATAATGATAAGTCGGTGTTATTTGTAAAAGAGTCGTCTGTAAATATTATCAACTTGGATTTTAAAAGGTCGATTAATACTATATTGATCCCGCGATCTAATTTCCGCATTTTCTACTTAAACTTTTTATTTAGCTGGTCAAAGTATTTATTCGTTGGTATTTATGTTTATATCATAATGGATAAATTGTAGGGGGTTTCCAATTGGCATAAGAAAGCAATATAGCTACTCCGAATACGTTGTTTCAAGTAACGTTAAACTCTGGCTTCGTTAATCTTGTTAATTATAGTCAAAATAAAGCCTTAGTTCTTTTAGTAAAAGCTAAAGCCGTTATTAACAGAAGTATGTGAATTAACGATTTATTAAAGTTCAGTTGGTTGTTTTCTGTTAATATAGTTACTGGCTTGTAATTTCAGAACTTAGAGCATTTAATTGCTTGTTGTTTTAGCGTTACAAAGTCAGTCGTTCCGATGAAAAGAGTATCATTAATTTATATACTTACTATATTGAAGTTTTTTTTACATTACCAGCAAGTACGAATCGAATATTAAAGACTTTATCATTAGCCGGAATTTAAAGTGCGATTATTAAGTTAAAAACTCGTAAATACCTACTTTAGCCAATCTATATAATGATTTGATATACCGTATTACCGTTTTTAAAGGGTAGATAACACGTAACTTTTATAGTAGTTTTAGCAGTATAATTCTTTTCAAATCCGTTGTTAATTACGTATAAGCTTGCGTAATGTTACGACTATAAAGTGTAAACTTATCTTTAGGCCTGGTTAGAAATCTTATTGTTAAAGTAATTACCAAACGTTAGTTAATATTTTAAATTGTTAGCGACTACGTAAAGATTCAGTCCTTACCTTTATCGTCGTATTTTTAAGCCATTAGTTATGATTTTTCGTACGGCCGCCCCGTGGTTTTTCCCTTAACCTCGTGGATAATACTTGACTTAAAGATCGTAATGTTTGAGTTTTGGAGGTTAAAGTCGGTTTTCGTCACGAATTGTATAATTCCTCGAGTTAGTGAACCGTCGATTTCGATCCTGTCGTTTTCCTTAAGAGGATCGCCGAAGGTTTTAATAATCTCTGATACTCTAAGATTCATTATTAAGTTTTCGTTATCATTTTCTTTTCTATTTACCCTAGTAGTATTATAAATACGGCCCGGTATTTATTCCTCTTCTTTATATTTTTTCGTTTTCTTTGATGGTCGTTCGCGCCGGCGACGTTTTATCGGTTTAGTAGTAACGGGTGGAGGAGGTTCGTATTCGCTCGATCGTTTGACTTAAGGGGCTTAAGGGTCTTTATATTTAATATTCCTAATATAGGATTCAACACCTAAGTGATTCCAAAGGATATAGAGCTTTTAATAGTTTTAATAACTACTTTAGAGTTTTTAATACTTAATATTTTTTATAGGCCCTTCTATTTGCCCAGCTTCCACTTTATAAGGACTTTATTTAGCAATGGCAAAGTAAATACGTCAGTCATTAATAGACTGTTTCTAATATTAAGGGTGTTATTAACCAGGCGGCGTGTCGATTCTCTTCATAGTTCCCTAAAGGCTTTGCTGTAGGCTGCAATACGTTTTAAGTACTTGTTGAGGGCGTAAATTTATTCGTTAGACGTAGGTACGTTTTAAAAACCAGAAGCGTTCGTACTAAGCCGTTAGGGCTCACGGTGTTATTAAATCCTTTTACTACTATTTGTAAGCGTACCTCCAGATTTGTAAAGCTTTTAATCTCTAAAGTAAAGATATTATACGTTTGTCAAAGTAGGTAGGATATCTCTTTAACCCTCTTAATGCTTTAGTAGGGGTTTATAGATACCTATTTGTACTAGATACCGATTATTTTGACATATTTTTWAAAATTTACCGCCGTAAAATTAATACCAATATCGTAAAAGAAGACGTCAAGTAAACCCAGGTACGTATTAATTCACAACATCTTTAACATTTCCTATGTATTTTTTGCCGAAAAGGAATTTAAAAACTAAATTTCGTAAAAAGAGGTTGTGAAGTTGACGACGTAAAAAATAGGGTTGTTTTCTAAGTAAAACAAATTAATAATGATTTCGTAATTGTAATCCTAATCGTCTTTTAGTATAAACTTAAATCTCCAGGAGGTTAAGGTATGTATTTGGTAGTGGTAACACAGATTTCAAATAGCTTCCAGGGCAAAATATTCTACATCGTTATACCCTACGGATTTCAGGACTTTATATAACTTATTCATAGCTGGGTGGTTAAGACACCGGTATAATTAACGTATTTTTGGCTTTGTAAGGTTAAATATTACTATTTCCGGACCTTAAAAATAAAACCATAGGTACCTCTACTTAAAGACGAGTGGAAACCTTTGACCGCTTTTAACTAACTCGTTTACGTTGAAATTAAGTTAATATCGAAGGTCTTCATATCCTTTCAACAAAGTAAAAAAAGGTTAGGGGAATTAAGGATGTGAAGTATAATCGCTTTTACAACAATTAAAATTACTGTTATCTCTAGTAAGGATAGTTATTCGTTTGAGCTAAAGCTAACTTTAGCCTTACTCGTATTGTAACGATTAATTTTAATAGCCGTAGTACTTTCCCTTCGTAATGTTATATATTATGAATAACCTCCTATCAAGTACCTTATTGACCTTGTGTCTGGTATAATATCTTGAAACATGTAGTTCGCGTAACGATCGCGAAGGTTAAAGGTATATAAGGTGTTATAGACTTAGTTAGGGTAAAGGTAAAGGTTTTTACCACCTAGAAGGTATAAGATAACGTAGTCGGTTAATTACTGAGCTATACCGGGAGTAACATCTTCGTATTATTTGATTTTTTTAGGAATGTTAACGAAGACGTTAAATAGCTTATTGCCTTTAACGTTTGCGAATTGTTTTAAGTAATTTTGGTTCGGAGTAGTAAAGTATTAATTGTAGTATACTGACTTTCGGTTATTATGTTCGGTGGAGGGGTAACGAATTAACCAATAAATAGGTTCTCTATAGATTTAATATCTTTTACCATTATTAAGACGATAGTTCCTGCGGTTAATAATTCCGCCTAAATTTCATTAGCGTTAACGAGGTTGCTACCTCCAGTTTGAAGTTAAGGTCGATAAACCAAACTTTAGGCGTTATAAGCGCCTATACTTACAATCGACATAGTTAACTACCATAAGGTCTTTTTTATTTACGTAAATAAAGTTGCCAGCTTGGGAGTATTTACTAAGAGATTTTGGTATTCATGCTATTATTATGGTAAACGAGGAGCGTAACTGGTTAAAAAAGCATTCTTAGGTGGTATATGAACATTATAGGGCGTATTTAAACTCGTTAACACCCGTAACTATTATCGATACCTGCTCGCGAAGTGTAGCTTCGCCAAAGTACGCTTTCCTTATTGCTTTCTGACAAAGCATTAACTTATTAAGCATCTAATTAAGTACATTCATTGGTGTTTCCTCTACTTTTCTCTTTGTCGTTATTATAATCTATCTAGTGGTAACCTATTTTGTGTGATATTACGTTAAGTGAACGTTGTATTCGAAGTGGGCCTTTATATTACCATAGATATCTATAAACGTAATTGTTTAAGTTAGAAAGGTTAGGTAATAGTTTTTGGCATATCTTATAATGATTTAGGGAAAAAGAAAGTGAAAACCAAAAGGAAGAACCTTTATTTTCTTTTAAATGTTCAAAAGGGGCATTATTTTGATGTTGAAGAGGTTATAAAGCTTCTTATTATACTTTTACATGTTATCTCAAATCTTAAAGAAGTCTGTTATAGGCTTGTAATTAATATTTACTATTTTGACAGATTTTGGAGGAAGGTTGCGATAATCTTCCTAGTCGTAAGTAGTGTTTCTTGGCGGTTTAAGCTTTAAAGCCTCTGAGGTACAGTATTGGAGATAATTATCAGTTGTTTAACCCGAAGGGTAAATTCCTATAATAGGACCTATAATAGGCTCCCGTGCGTAGGCCAATCTAAATGGGGAAGGTTTTTAAGGAGTTTGATGATTAAATTGCTGAAAAGCGATGTGTATTTAAAGGTTTTGAAAAGGTTGAAGATCCTGTTTAATTAATTGGTGGAAAGAGTTAAAATTCATACCTTTGACCATGTTGGCAACCGCCTCTTTACATGTTCTGCCGCCGCTAAAGGCGTACTCTGCGCTATTACATAGAAGTACCAAACTATCAAGTAGGTTAATAGGTTTCTTATCGCTGGTGTGTAAAAATGTTTAACTTATTTAAGGGGGAGGTGAAAGTCTTTTAAAGCGTGTATATGGGCGTTGATATCTCTTAACGCATTTCTCTTTTCCTTAAAGATTTTAAGGATCCGGATCTTAAAGGCTATATTTTTGTTAAGCTAGTTTTAAAAAGGTTTTCGTCAATACTAATGGAGTTTTCTTGGAAATATAGATACTACGGGGTGTAACTTTCTTTTTGAACTTGAACTTTAACCATACGCTAAATTATTTTTATATATCCATTGTCAGTGGTTAAAGAATTCACGAAAGTTTGAAAAGGCGCGGGCGCCGCAGTCGAACTCTTTACCAGCGTTAAATTTAAAATATATTGGCCAATATAGTTAGTTAGGTAAGTTTTCGTTAATGTATTACTGATATCCGTAATTTATAGTTGGTAGTCATATTCGTTAACCAAATCTCATTCGAAGTTTTTAATTGCTTTTTTGCAGGTAGGGTCAGTAATAGCCTTAAAGTTGGCGTTAGCGGTAGACATTTTGACAGGCGTATAAGGCAAGAAAATTGGTGATTTTAGGTATATAGACTTGGTATTTTGGTGTAAAGTCAACGACTTGTGAAGAGGTTGCATAATATGGCTTTCTTAACGCTGCTTGGTGTTTTCGCTGAAAGCAAACAACTTAACAATTAGCGTAACGTGGGGAGTAAAAGAAAATGACTAAACTAAGGCAAAGGTTTAATGTAGAGGGTAAGGGCGAAGGTTGTTTATTATGGTTGTTTAGTGGAGGGACTTGATAGTTTTTTTGCAATAGTAATACCCATAGTAATATTAACTTAGCTGTTTGCCAACTTACCGAACTTTAAGACTTTTAATAGTCGATTTTAACGGTTTTCTTTAAAAAGAATCTAGTAAAGATTTCTTGGTGTTTTGAATAGCGATACTGTCGCTAACTTCTATATGGCCAACTGTTGGCTGGTGCCTTAAAGTGAAGTGCGGCGTACTGCACTCGACTTACACACAATGCGATAAGTCTCCACACAAAGCAATACACTTGCAGTACAGTCAAATTTACTGTAAGTAAAGTTGACTTACTGCACTGCATGTAATATTATTCCAACACTTAGGAAATTTATAGTCGACCGAGTCGACTATTGATTAGTGTCGGTAAGGTCTTTGCCTATTTACGTAAACGTAAAGATGTAAGAGATTAATCGTAAACATTAGTATATATTAAAAAAGTAAGATAAGTTTAAAGGAGATGAGGCATCCAGGGAGTATATGCCACACGTAAGAGGTTATAACCTCTCACTCAAGCAGTGGTACTCTATCTTACGCTCTACTAATCTCCCTTCTGGGCAGTGGCACTTTACCATACACTCTGTAAATACCACTTCTATGCAGTGGTACGCAATTATGCACTTTGGAGGAATACACCTTGCAGAGTGGTACGTTACCGTACAATCTGCAAATGTATACTCTGTAGTGTATCCGCTTACTAACTACAGAGATATATGATAATATCTACACCATTAATAAATTAATCTACATCTTTGTTTATTTTATAGATATCTTTAAAGCATAATTAACAAAATGCCTTCTAAAGTTTGGCCAAATTTAGGACATGATAATAGAAACCCCATTTTTTAATAGAGAAAAGAACCCGGTGCCTCTTCACAAAAAGTAATTCGCATCGGATTTCCTATATGAAAGCGACACTGCCTTAATTTCGGACAAGGAGGAAAAAGATTGTAACCTAGGTACTATTATATTAAACTTTAACCATGATTCTTTTCACCTCACTAAAGTTTTTATACGTCAAGTACGTTAAGGCCCTTTTTCATTTGATTTATGAATGAAGACTAATGTATGATGATTTTTTCATCCATATTTACCTACATAATTGTAAATACTATTTTTTTCTTTCGTACTCAATAGAATTTAATTTTTTTCTATGTATTTAGCATAAGTGTATTTAATATTTTCAAGCGTAAGTATTAGTTGAGTTCAAATAGATAATATTTTTAATTTGTTCGATCGTTTTAGACCAAGTAATCTCTAAAGACGTATTAGTTGGTGATAGCGATGGAATAGAAAGAGAAATCAGATATAAACGTAGCCGATTTTAACGTTGGAATTGATCTGTTTTATAAACCTTTAATCACAATAGTTAACACTGATTACAACTCAATTGCGAAAGGTTTTAAGGTTTCCGAATTCATTTTATAATTCCAAAAACTATATAAATAGTTCCATTGGTTTCAGGGCTTGTAGTCTTTTCAATCATCATATAAGTATCGGCTTTTTTTTTTTATGTAGTGCGTTTTTTGTAAACCTCGAAAACTCTGGGGTTCTTTTCGAATGAAACGGGGTTTCTGACGTTAAAATCCAGTATACCCGTCGTTGCTAAAATGTTAATAGTTTTTTTATCATATCCGTAACGAGTCACAAAGGAAGAGAGTTATCAGTTAAAAATTATTTAGTATACGGGGTTATCAGGTAGAAAGGTTCAAAATTGCAAGTAGAAAGTATAAATAGTAACGCATATTTATTTACGGAATATTAACGAATACTCATATAATAAGGCTTAGCTTTACGGCGTTTTTTCGCCGGACGGACGTTTATTGTGGTGGAGGTAAACGAGATAATATTTTTAGCCAAGGTTTTTGCCTAAATTTTCGTATTGTAACGTGTTTTACCGAAGGTTTCAATTTGGTTGAGCTGGCGTTTTTACAAAAAAATGTGTTTTACTTCCTTTTATTTACAAGCTTTTAGATAATCAACATATATTCAAGGGGAAAGATCATAATGATTATTATATTAAATCACCGATTTATAAGGTCGTAAGGTGTAATTACTTATCGGAACCACATAATTAGTGTATCAAAACAGGCCTACGAAACGTAAATTAACATGTTATTTTAGATCATAATGATTATGAAATTAGATCCGATATCGTTTATTTATAGATTTTGTTTACTTGTTGATATTAAATTAATAAAAATATTTTATAAGTTTTACAAATAAAATAATATAGGTTATTAAATCTGTTGATAGGCTTGCCTATGGATGTAGGCTTTTCTTTGCAACATAGTCGATTCAAATCACTGTGGTTGAAGTAGTTGGTGCTGAATTGAATATGGGTGTTTGTGAGTTGTAAGTTCTAAGTTTGGCAAACCGCTAGCCGGTCTGCATACTAATTTGTATAGTCAACCGTTTAAGCCTGTTCCACACTTTGAAGTGGGTACCTACTGCACTGTACTTGCAGTCAATCCAGTCAAATTTCACAAACTACAGTCAATTTGCAGTACATACAATCAACTTTACTTACAGTAAAGTCGACTTGAAGGTACTGCATTTGAGTGCGAATCCAACAAAACCCGTATAAAAATTGTTTTTTTGTTTCTCGACAAATATACATCTATCGCCCAATTTTAACTTCAATACTGATTTATTCTTCATTTATTTGAGAAATTGAATTGGAAGTTCCGGGAAACTTGTAAATTATACGAAAAACCCATTTTATCGCGTTAATACACTGATATTAATTAAAAACAGCGAAGGTCCCGCTAAATAACTGGAAAAGTGTTAGCATCATCTTTTGAACAAAGAGTCACATTTTTAACAACTATATTAATGCAACGGATAACAAGCACCTTAATCATTTCTTGCCCCAATTTAATAACTGATAAATATCATTATACGCGTTTAATAAAATCCTATCAAAGGTGTAATCTTTCACGTCGTGTTGAGGATTTTTTTCAAACCCTAACAAAAAAAAGATAAGGTCGTCTCTTTCGTTACTTTTAAAAGGACAGAACGTTAAAAATGATAATATTTCGAATAATTCTGGGCGGATATTTATGGTCTTTGAGTAGGCGGCAAGGTATTTTATAATTTAAAACAAAGATGTTTTATTTGGATTTATGATAACAACCTACGTAATCCTTTGTATCGGTGAGGCACGAGGTCTCGAGGCAACATAAGAGAAAGAATATAACTCGGCTTAATAATCAGATAAGCTTACTAGAAACATCGATATGGTAAAATAGTTTAAAACGGTAGCAAAAGGCATATAAAAGGGTTTCGTAGATTTATTTGGCTTACGTTAAGGAAAACTCCCTAGGTTAATGGCTCGGATTCTCGCCAATAATATTATTATCAACGTATGCTACAATACATAACATTAAAAAGCGTTATTAGATAAAGCCGGATTCGTTAAAACCAGCAGTAAAAGAGTTAATAGTTTATTTGTAAGCCTTGTATATGGATCTTTAAACATTGTAGTTACGTTTTTACATATAGAAGGCTTTATAACATGCTTCAAAATCAAGTTGTTGTGGTCGGTAAATAGCTATGTCCTTTTCCACTAGAGACTGTTCAGTTGCTTATCGCTTCTATTAGTGCACATAATGTTTTTTGAAAAGATCGATCATCCTTTGCAGGTACGTTAAAGGCGCACGGCGTCGATTCAACCCCTCCCGCGTTTGACATGGCAGGAATCATTCGAAAAGTTTGCGGCAATTTTATAAAATCGTATACAAATTGGGTGGACACACTAACGAATATATGAGCTGCCCATATATGTGTCGGGAAGAATGCTTTATTAAATAATCCTTATTTTTATTTTCATTCCTAATGTATATTCTCATTTTAGATAATCAACATAATCATCGTATTATAAGTTTAGTTACAATCGGCTTAAAAGGATTATGTTGATTTATTCTTTTGATTTCAAGATCTTTAATAGATCTACAGAGTCTTTTATATGGTTTAATGTATATAATATGACAATTAATAGAAACGTCAGTGGTTTTAACCACCACATTTAGATTTACAACACTTAGGATTTTATATGTCTCTCACATTTACCTTATTTTCTTCATGTAAAAATCCACTTTAAAAAGGTAAAGGCAATAAGTTTATTATCGATGATATTGAAATAGTATTAATTGCAGTATACTAAGTCAACTTTACTGTAAGTAAAGTTAACTATACTAACTGTATATTGAGTATATTATTTTATGTGTAACTGTTGTATAGGCTAAAAGTCAAGTACAGTATGCGCATACTTCACACTACGGCATAGGCTAAGCAATTCATTATACAAATTACTGCGTTGACCGGATAGCGGTCTGCCAAACCTAAAATAATACATCTAGCATTTTACCACGCAATAGTACTGTTACTTCGATCAATCGAATCGATAACGTTAAAAAGTACAAAGCCCTACCAATACTAATCAGTACTTATTAGGTTAATCATAAATTAGCTAGGTAAAATGAAAAGCTAGTTTCCGGTTACACTCTACATTAAAAAATAGCAGCTAGGATAAAGAAAAGATTCTTACGAAAGGCCTTTATTAGTACTACGATAGTTCACAATAGCAGGAAAATATAGAAGACCTTTGGTTTATACTAGTTCATAACGGAAATCCAAAAGTAAACGACGGTATTGTTACTTAAAAACACCTAGAAATCTTCAACAATGATCCTTTTTCAAAACCTTAAGATCAACTATCAAAAGTCTTAAAGTTCGGCAAGTTAATAAACGACTAAGTTACTACTACTACGGGTGCTATTATTACAAAAACGACTAAGTCTCACGGTTAAAATAACAAACAACTTTTAACCTTTATCTATAACAACAAACGACCTTTAACCTTACCCTCAATATCCAATTTTCCCTTTATTTTACTCTTTTCACCTCCCCCACGCCAATTTAATCACTAAGTTCGCTATCCTAAGCGAAAAAAATACCAAAATTCGCTAAATCACGCCGAGAAAGCTATGTTACACGATCTAACGCTAAGTCGGCAAGTCCCCACGCAACCTTACTTCAAAATACCAAGTCTTACACTAACCGGAACGTCAAAATTGCTACCGAAGGCGCTTACTTTAAAGCTATCACCAACCCCACCAGAAAAAAAGCAATCAAAGCTCTCAGACCCCTCTTCTCAAAGTACTACAATAAAAATCTCTAACTATATGATATGGATAAAGACTAAACGGAAAAATATTTGGTTAACTTCGTCGACAATTACATTATCGATTAAAACGGTGGTAAAAACCTTAACTGCGATATCCGCTCTTTTTATAAGCACCGTAACTTCTTTAATAACTAAACTATTAACATGTAAAAGACAATTCAAAAAGAGGTCAAATAGAGGCTCACGTCAAAACTTAAACGACAAGGGATTTACATAAAAAAACAAAATCCTATAAAGATAGTAAAAACCTCCTTCGACTTAGCCCAACTTAAGAAATACCCTTAAGATCCACATCCTAAAGAAAAAGATATTAAAGAACCTTAACACCCTTATATACATTCCAAAGAGCCTCCCCTTCACATATAGATAAGTTAAGTCTCTTCACGCGATAATAATAAGGAACCTGTTGAAATGCTTGGCAACACAACACCTTCACGTAATAACGCTAAACACGCTCTTAACGGCAGTAAAGCACGTAAAGTGGCAACTGCCAACACAGCCAAATAAATTGAAGTTCAAGCTCTCCAGCAATCAATTAAACAAAAATATCATCTCTCTTAAAACTTTTCAGCCTTTAGTACCCCTCAATTCTTTAATTAAAATCGTCAAGTTCTTTAAAAACCTTTCTATGGTAGGTTTATTTATACGCGAAAACACACTATAGGTCATATCACAAGACTTTACCCCTTAAGTTAATCAACTGGTAACTACCCTTAAAACTGCACTTTGAAGGCTCCAAAGCCTAAATTTCCAAAAAAAAATACCACTAAAGACTAGAACGATTATCGCGACCATCTCCTAAAACCTAATAAAATAGTTAACATTAATTACAAGCTTTTTACAGACTTCTTCAAAATCTGCAACAATATAGAAAAGTATAATAGAATGCTCTACAACCTTTTCGACATAAAGATAATGCCCTTCTAAAACATTTGCAAATAAGTGAAAGTTTCCCCTTTTGGTTTTCACTTACTATTCCCTGAAGTCTTTACAAAATATACTAAGAATTACTACCTAACCTTCCTAACTAAAACAATCTCCTTTTGCAAAGTCTACGATAATATTAAAAATTACTTCGAATATGACATCCACCTTACTTAATATCATATACACTAGGCCATAAAAAGGTAAACCATGATAATAGCAAAGAAAAAGGAGGAAAAAACACCAGTAAATATACTAAATCAAATACTCAACAAATTGATATTATACTAACAGATAGTGAGGAAAGCCCACGTTAATGAAACCATACTTCGCAAACAGGTATAGGTAGTTGTTACGGGTATTAACGAGTTTAAATACGACCTATAACGGTTGTATACAACTTATAAAGGCCTTTTTTAGCCAATTACGCTTTTCGTTTACAACTATAATAAAGCGTATACCAAACTCGCTTGGTATATATCTGCAAACAGGCAACTTCCATAACGCAAATAAAAAAGAACTAATGGTGGTTAATTAAGTCGACTGTAGATACGGTTATAAGCGCTCTTAACGCCTAAGATTTGACCTAATAGCCTTAAACCAAAGGTAACAACCACGATAACGCCAATGAGGTCAAGACTTAAACAGATTAATTAACCGTAAAAACGATATTCGTAATAATGGCAAAAATATTGAATTTATAATAAATCTAACTAATAGTTAACTCGTCCCCCCTCTCCCTCACCGAACGTGAAAACAAAAAGGTAGTGTAATACATTTGATACCCTATTATTTTTAATTAGATTACTTAGATTAAATCACAGACTTTACAAGAAACGAAGTTATTAACAGCAACGATAACCCTAAACAAATCAAGTAATATAAAAATACAGTTTCTGATACGGTTTAATAACTAAGTAACCACGTCTTTCTATATCGTTTAAACGGTAAAAACCTTTACATTTACCTTAACTAAATACATAACTCTTTATATACTGTTAACCTTCGCAATTATTACGCGGACTATACATTTTAAGGTATTATACAAAACATGAGATCAATAAGGTACTTAATAGCAGGTTATTCGTAATATATGATACTATGAAGGAAAAACATTACGGCTACTGAAATCAATCGTTATAATATTATCAAAGCCAAAGTTAGCTTCGAACCAGGCGAATAACTATCGGTACTAAGTACAACGGTAATTTAAACTGTTATAAAGCCAATTACATTCCACATCCTCAAATCTCATACTTCTTTCTTTCTTTGATTAAAGGATATCAAGACTCTCATCGTCAATATTAACATCAAAGCCGACGAATTGGTTGAAAGGAACCTATAGTTTCATCTTCAAAGCATAAAAGTAATGGTATTAAATTTAACGACGTTAAATATATGCTAACTATACTGAAATTTAAATTACTGAACGATTAACAAGCTATATGAAGTCCTAAAATCTCCAAAGCATAAAAATGTAGAATACTTTTCTTAAAAATCTATTGAAAAGTTCAATCATTCTTACCAAATATACGTCTAAGCCCCCCAAAAATTCAAATTCATACTAAAAAACGATAAAGACTTTAATTATAAGCTTTTTACTGATATACTTTACTTACACAATAAGTCGATTATTTATATCATTCACTCGGCAACCTCTTTTTACGGAACCAAGTTTCTAAAGTCCTTATCGATAAAAGATACGTGAAAAACGCTAAGAACACTATGAATTAACACGTATTTAAGCCTACCTAACGTCTTTATTTACGATTCCGGTACTAACTTTACGACGGCTGAGTTTTAGGAAAGTGTCAACATAATATAAATTTAATGTAAACAAGTGCCTGCAAAAGCCTACTAAAATATTAAAAAGTTAAAAAGGAACACGTACTACTTTGTCGAACGTATGATATTTTTGAGTTCAAGATTAAAAGCTTTACCGTTTCAGAGGCACGTCTTCAAATAGTGGCAAAGGCCTTAAAAGATACTGTAGGCCTTAAAGGCCTGATATCAATTCTATTGGTCTTTAAAATGTACCCACGCCTAACGAATGAATATTAGCCATTAGAAAATACCCCAAAACGAGCTATAATCTGTGGTAAAACACTGAAGAAACTACGAAAGGAATCGGTATATCTTCAAGTTAATGACGCCCTTAATACTAAACGCGGCCCTACAATTATCGATTTATTTACTTTGTAATTATAAAGTAAAATCCTCGTGTAATGAGAGCCTAATAAATAGGAAAACCTATATAAAAACTTAAGTATAGATAACTTTAAAGTAATTGTTTCAAATTCTCATAACCTCGTAACTTTCTGTACCACCCAGGTTAAACCCCATATTCGAGTAACTAACGATAAAAACCCTCAAGCCAAACGAATGAATCAACACGAACTTCCTTCACCTATTATCGATAAGCCGATAAAACACTGTCGGCGCAGACGACCCCAAAAATAGAAAAAAAAAAATGTTAGAAAGGAGGAATATGCAACGGGACGCATTTACAATACTACTTAGGTAAGCAAAAAGAAAAAAAACGAAAATTTAATACTAAAGCTTCGAATACGAGACATTATCAAAACTTCTGGAAACCCTTTTAGGGAAAGCAAGAAGGTCGAATTTAACGGCCTATTAACTCGAAAAGTAATAAAATTAGTACCAAAAGCCGACTTGAACCTTTGTAACACAAATATTACGATCTTCAAATCGAAAATTATCCACGAGGTTAAGGGTAAGACTATGGGCCGGCTGTACGAAAAATCACGCCTAATTATTTAAAGATACGGTAATGAAGACAAAGATTAAATCATTACGTAATCGCCAACAACTTAGAAGATCAGCTAACACCTAAGGATCACTCTGTCACTAAGTTGATTGGGTAAAACTAAAGGTAAATTCACACTTAATAATCAAAATATGATATAAAAATATATATAGTAAATAACCGATTTACAACGGATTATATTACTAAAGTTTCTATAAGGACTACGTGCAATTTACCTTCCGGGAACCATAATATCATACATTAAGCTATTATACAAACTGGCTAAAATAAACGTCTATTAATTTGTAATATATTAATCGTACTTCAAGTTACAGCTAGATATAAAGTCTTTAATATACAACCCATACCTATTAGTAACAAAGAAAAAAAACTTCGACTTACCAAGTATATAGACTAACGATATCCTTTTCGTTAAAATAGCTAGCTTTATGATATTGGAATGATAAGCGAATAAAAACTTCAAGTTCTAAAACTATAAGTCAGTTATAACAATAAAAAAGAATTGTTAATCCAAATACTTCTTATTAACACCGGCCTTAGCTTTTTTTAAAGGAGTCAAGGCGTTAACTTAACCATAATCGATCAAATTAACGTAAATAAAGCTTAACAATACCTAAAACAACGTACCTGAGGCAGCTATATCACCATCTTATATTAACTGAAAACATTTTACAACCTATTAATTACAATATAAATACTAAATCCAACAAATGAACATTTGGCCCAGCTAAAAAAAAGCTTAAATACCAAATACGGAACTCAAAACGAGGGATTAATATAATTCTAATTAACTTGTCAAAAACCAAGTTAATAATATTTACGAACGAATCCTTTACGAGTAACACCGACTTATCTTTAAAGATCGGCTTCCCAATAACCCTCGTTAATAAAGATAAATGGAAAAATCAGTTTAATATCATTGAAAGCCTAATTAATTAAAATTTTGCTAAATAAAAAATGATTATACAAAGTGTACTAACTTTGAAGTTCTATAGTATAATAATAAGCTTTAACATAGGTATAATGTTATGAAAAACCTTTAACGTTATTACCAGGCAGCTAAAGATTCCTCTTATTCCGGTGGTAATTTATACCAACTCGAAAACCCTATTCGAATTTCTCTTGAAACTCGGAACCACCAGCGAAAAACGCCGAATAATCGACATAATAACACTCCGCGAGGCCTACGAATAGGTAGGGAAATGGAGGAATTCCAGCAGATGAACGGGAAAGATAATCCTACCATCCCTATAACGAAGGTATCACTAAACAAGGCCTTGAAAAGGTTTATAAACAATAATAGACTAATTATACGTATGTAATACTACGTTAATAGACTTCCTAACAAGGCTAAGTTACGTAATAGCAAAGAAGGTAATAACGAACTAAAAAACTGCCAAAGAATTAACGATAGTAACTTACTTAATTAGTATGGTTAAAAAGTTTACATAGGCTTATAAAGAAAAAACTTCGAATAAAAAACGATAAAGTCAAACCTCGAAGCCGTAGTTCAATCGATGAAAATTAGAGTCAATTTATATAAAAATAAATGCAATTTGATATACACGTAAACTGAAATTAACAGTAGTATAGCCAGTTAACGAGGTTGCAGTATAACGGTTACCGCAAAGATTAATCAACCATACTAGTATATACGCACAAACTAACAAACTGTCAGTATTAAAATAGTAGTAATTACAGTGTAGTAAATCAATTTTAATATAATAAAGGTAACTATATTAATTGAAAGTTAAGTATATTATTTTATATAAGCTTATTATATTAGCTTTAAGTCAAGTACAGTATATGCCTACTTCATAATAAGGCACAGGCCAAGCAATTGCTATACAAATTACTACCCAAACCAGCTAGCAGTCTACCAAACTTAAAACAATACATCCTCCACTTAACCACGTAATATTACTGTTACTGTGGATATTATTATATATCACTATAGTTAGTATATATAGGGTTTACCTTGAAGGGTATATAGTAGTGCATCACATTGTAAGGAGCACTCTTGCAGAGTATATGATAACGTGTTACACTGCAGAATGCACCCTTTATGCCACTGCTTAAAAGGGAGATTAGCAAAGTGCATGGCAGAGTGCCACACTCTGGGTGAGAGCTTATAAGCTCTCACTTAAGGTGTGCACTCTCTATATACCTCTTTTCCCTTCTTGTTTATCTTTACTATTACAATATCAATTTTTCCGATTACTTCTTTACTCTTTTACGTTTAAGTGAATAAGTAGAAACCTTACCAACACTAATTAGTAGCCGATTAAGTCAACTATAAATAGCCTGGGGGGAAAAAAGGAAAACCGAAGTTAAATACCTATAGTGGGATATTACAGTGGTTCCAACTAAATGTATTTCAACAATACGCCTTAAAAAAATTATATGGAAGTGTGTAATTACGCAGGAGTGCCATTAAAACCCAAAACGTAATAAGACTGTAAAATCCAAAGTAACTTTAAAAAGAATAACTTTAATACAATATTATTCACCAGTTAGTACCCTATTTATTAAATGCTCCATTACATTGATAACCAACTCTTTTTAACGCTTTAAAAGTATCCGGGCACTTTTTAAAGTGCTCTATTATGTATCAAACCACGTAAGCCAAAAACCACGAAATTTCGAAACATTTAATTAAAACATATCCGAAAACAACCTCTTGTACAAAATATAAACAATTTATAAGTTAACCTTTTCTTTTAATGATGTAAATAGCTAAAAGATAAAAAAAACTTTAGTAACGCCATAATTATACCGAAGTCGGAAAATTTCAATTATATCGAGCCCCGAAAATAATATCTGAAACGCCCTTATAATCACTTTTACAATTATAGCCCCTATGAAAATAAATCGTTTCAGGCGCTCCGGAAAGCATATTAAAGCTTCTACCTACGCCGAGCACTTTAGATTATGTATTCGAAACGAGGGTTATTACCACTACTTTATTTAGCAACGCTAGTAAAAAGGTTATGTAATCTAGGTCGTTAAAACTTTTAATTTATAAAGAAAAGTTCTACCTTAACCGTATTATATACCACTGTTATTACTAAATTACAAATACGGGCCGTGTTGGAATAGTACTACGTGCAGTGTAGTAGGTAAACTTTACTTACAGTAAAGTTGACTATACTATATTGAAAGTTGAGTGTATTTCTTTGTATAGACTTACTGCATTGGGTGTAAGTCGAGTGTAGTATGCTGAACTTCACTCTAGGGTACGGGCTAAGCAATTGACCATACAAATTACTGTGCAGACCGGCTAGCGGTCTACCAAACCTATAACAATACATCCACCACTTGACTAATACAATACTACTGTTACTTCGACCAATCGAATCGACAACGTTACAACGATGCAAGGCCCTACCAACAGGCCATAATATAAATTAAACTGTTATTATTAAATTGCAGACACGGGTCGTACAAAAAAAGAAGAAAAGATTGTGTGTGTAAATATTATTATATATCATTATAGTTAGTATACATAGGGATTACCTTGAAGGGTATGTGGCAGTACATTACATTGAAAGGTGCACTCCTGCAGAGTACATGATAACGTGTCACGCTGCAGAATGCACCCTTTATGCCACTGCTTAAAAGGGAGATTAGCAAAGTGCATGGCAGAGTGCCACGCTCTGGGTAAGAGCTTATAAGCTCTCACTTAAGGTGTGTACTCTCTGGATGCCTCTTCTCCCTTCTTATCTATCTTTACTACTACAATACCAATCTTTACGATTACTTTTCTACTCTTTTACGTTCACGTGAATAAGCAGAGACCTTACTGACAGTTACTTCAACCAATCGAATCGACAACATTGCAACGTCTAAAGCTTTACCAATAGACAATCCGTTTTCAGTGTTAAAAGCGTTATTAATCTGGCGTCGTACAAATTTCTTCTATTATACTATCCTATAAGATCAGTGCAAGGATGCCTGCAAGACAAGTATTGACCCTTGCAAGTATTGCAGGTGGTCTGTGCATAATAGTCCATACTAATTCTTTCTTATTTGTTTTGCTCTATAGGCCAAAATTATACCCTCTTTCTTATGCTTTTTACTACAATTAAATACTTAACTACCACCACTTAGGTTTTTACCCCTACACTACCTAACACCTTCATCAATTCCTTCAAAGTTTTGCTATATTTAAAGACTTTTTTTGATATCTGGTAATAAAACCTATTTATTTGTTATACATAGGTACGCGCTAAATACCAGCAAAGTTGATATTAAACTGTCAAGATGAATAGTATGATTGAAACCTTTTACTTAGTTTTTAAAGTTTTAACTTTAAATTTGTAAAACTACGCATTTTTAACGTCAAAATATCGTAAGCTTTTTGTTTAGTTAGCACCAGTAACCCAGTCTTGGATGTTGCGAAACTCCCCAGAGCTGTCTCGGCGACAATGGTAGAAGGTGAAAACACAAGCAAGCGCTTATGGACTTCGCCACACATCTTCGGTGCTGCTCTCCAAAGTCTAGCCAGTTCAGCATTCGTTCCGTTTCCATGCTTGGCTTGGCATGTACTTTCATACGATCTCTTGCGGCGACGCATTCCGGGATATTCCACAGAACAAAGCAGTCTTTCCAGGCTGTTGACACAAGTTATATATCCTGATATTATAGATTATTATTGGTATCTCTCGGATTGACGATCCCACTTTCATGAAAGAAGTTGTTCCCATTCCTCGCAGACCATTCACAGACTGTCCAGATACATGTTCCAATGGCCAAGCTCCCTTCCCCGGAGCCCTGGAAGCCATGAGAGCAAAGCGCAGGTTCATCTCCCGTCTAGGCGCAGCCGCCCGCCTCAGGGAGGCCTGCCGTAGTGTGCTCCATGGGTCTGCAACCGCGCGGAACAGGAGCCGTCTGAGCTTCTCGTCGTCCGCGCCCCTCTCAGCCCCAGCCCCTGGTCGCGTTCTCCACCCGCTCGAAATGCTGGACATGTGCCCGCGTCGCCCGGCACACCCCCTCCTCCAGCGCAGCGCGCAGCTTCACCCCCAGCATCCTCTTCGGGCTGCACCGGGCGTGCAGGCCCTCGGGCAAGAGGCGGCCCACCGCCGCCGCCGCCGCCGCCTCCGGAACGCCCAGCGTCTCGACGCGCTCGGCCACCCCCACGAGCCGCCTGCACAGGGCCTTCGCGCTCTCGAACACGCCGTCGGGCCCGGCGGGCAGCGGGAGGAGGCTGTTCTCCGCGAGGCCCGTGACAAGCGAGCCGAGGATGGCGCTGCTGCAGTCCGCGCGGGCCTTGTTGCGCACCGTGGCGGGCTCGAGGGCGTAGAGCTGCGTGCACTGGCAGAGGGCCGGGGCGCCGGCGGTACCGGCTTCGAAGTAGTCCTCCATAACCCCAATGAGGGCGGCGATGAGCTGGTTGCGACAGGCGGCGAGGTGGTCGAGGATGTCCATCGCCTCCAGGAACGCCATGTCCCGCAGGGCGTCACCTTCCGCATCCACCAGCGTGCCCTCCCCGTCAGCCTCGACCTCCACCAACATTTGCCTCAACACCAGTTCGAACGATTTCCGCTTGCCAAAGACCCACGCGATCCATGCCAGCTGAGAAAGCACTTTGACGTCGGTCGTACTGCGGACATTGGCAAACACAGCCGCGCACCAGGCCCTAGGCCACAAGCCCATGCACCCGCCCAGGTCGTAAACATCCACGGCGGTAGCGATTCGGAAGACGTCTTCGATGGTCAGAGTGCTGGCGATCGGGATCTGGCGTGTGTTGAGGTGTATGACGTGCAGAAGCGTCAGAATTGCGTGGGGGTCGTCCGAGGGGAGCGCGACGATCCAGGCGCCGTTCGCAGGCCGGGACTCTGCCCAGCCAGCAGTAAGCTGCGATGATTTAAAGTTAGCGGCCAGGTCGAACAAGAAGAAAGGCCGGAAGATTCGAAGCGGCGGGAGACAGAGGCGGGGCAGGCAGACCATGCTCTTCCACACCTTGGACACGCGCACCAGTGCGTGCGAATCGACCTGAAAAGCGCGCTTCTCGGGTCCGACGACGAGATATAGGTCGCCTTCCCTATCGACAGCTGTGGCATTGGGTGGCGCGACCAATTCGGTTGTTGCAGTCGTAGCTAGAGAGGCAGCTGCACGCTCAAGGTTGAGGCGCCCGCTGCTGCCGTCGCCGGCACCGAAGACCAATTTTGCCATTTCTCGTTGGTTTAGCGAATACCGCCGATCGTTGGATAGGGATGACTTCGCGGTCGCCAACGAGTGAAATTGTCTGTCGACTGTCGATCTGCGACAGTCGACAAGCGCAATGTTGCTGTGGTGGTTTGTTGTACTGTGCACACGAGCAGGTGAGCAGGTGAGTGACGGGATGGGCTGGAACTTATGGGTTGAAACTGGCGCCAGTCGACGAGCTTTCGGAAAGCAAGCGCAGGCCCCACCCAGCACCCATTCCATTTACATACTATGTAGAACGTCATTTCTGATTCGCCACAGTCCAGCATGCAGCATGCGGAAGCCATCGCGCTCCCCAAAGCGGTGACTCACAGACATACCAAGTCAGAAAATGAGGAAAGAGTTAACAGCCAAGGCGGATCCCCAGACCTGCTATGAATTTTCGTGTGGCCAACATCGCCTCTTCCCTCAGGCTCCCTCCCAACAAGAAGCACACCACTCAGGCCATCATTAAAGCGGATCATTTTGGATCCACCCGTGGACCCACATCGGCAGCCAAGGTGCGTGGACATGTGTCAGGTTGGTAGCCTTGGGCTCTCCATGTACTGGTAGCTTGTTAGGTGCAACATTCTTTCTCTTGGTTGGGTATCTATCTTTCTGTATCTCATGTGCACAAAAGCTTCCTTTACACTGCAACAATTTGATCAGCCAATGCCCAGACTCCGTACACGGAATGAGGGCAGCAGGAGACCACCTTAGCCCATAAATGCCGCCATATACATATCGAATCCCACCCCGCCAGAGACTGTTGCCGTGTTGCCCCAGAGTCCCAGAGGATCCTCCGGCGACAGGTGCCGTACGTCCAAGCATCTCGGGCAGCCAAGTCGAGATCGCGGTGACCTCGCCGTCCCTCCCTCCTATCTCCATCCACGCAGGTCTGTTTTTGCGTCGTCACTGATCCCGTATCAGTTGGCAAATATCCTGACGTTCAGATCCACACTCCCTGTCGCTATGACGCATCGTATCTGGACATCACCACCCGGTGCTTTTTTCGGCGTCGATGTTCCATTGGAGCCGTTGGAGCCGTTAGTTGCTCCCGGTCCATCTTTGACAATCCCTGGTGCCCATCTCAGACAGCTCACGAAATGTGCGTGGACGTCTTCCAGTTTCTTGACGCATTTGCCTTCCTGTGCAAGATCCCAACATCGCAGTGTCTTGTCGTCGCTGACAGACAGCAGGTACTTACCTCCCGGATGAAACACCAGCGCTCGTACCCAGTTGTCGTGTCCAATCAAAGTCTTGATGCATGTTCCTTGAGCATTCCATAATCTGATCGTTTTGTCTCTGCTGCCTGTGGCCATATATTCTGCTGTCGACGTGGCTGCTGGCGGTTTCTTCAGTCCTGCCAGCGTTGCGAGGTGCTGATACGCTGTCGATGGCGCTATCACCGCGCATTCCACAACGTGCTCATGTCCAATGAATGTCAACTTGACTTCCGGGTTGGGCGATGATATGTCCCAGAGTCGCGCGGTCTGGTCGTTTCCGGCCGAAAGGAGGAAGTGCCCGTCGATCGAAGGGCAAACATCTCGCACCCAATCGGCATGTCCTCGCAATGTCCTGACGCAGTACCCTGTGCTCACGTCCCATATTCGCAGTGTCATGTCCCGGGACGCGGAGACGAGAAGATTGCCGCCACCTCCTGCTGCGCCTGAGGGAACGAAGCGCACAGCGGAGACGCTGTGGTCGTGACCGGGGAAGGTCCTGATGTTCTTGTACTCGGATGCTGGGTCCCATAGCTTGATGGTAAGGTCACTCGAGCAGCTGGCCAGTAGCGTGCCTCCTCTTGGTCCTCCAAAGTCGACATCCAAGACTGCTTTCGTGTGACCCTTGACCGTCCTTTCCAGCTCCCCCAGTTCCCAGTCCCATACTTTGATTGTCGTGTCTTCGGATCCGGAAGCTAACGAGGAAAAGACCGGGTGGAAAGCCACGCATGTGACAGGCTTTTGGTGGGATTGCAGAGTGTGCCGCGCGGGTGCCTTGGGAAGCCAACTGACGGGATCTTGGTTTCGGTTGGAAAGTGATGTGGGCGTGACGTTGTCGAGTTCCGATTGCATGGAGGCTGTTCGCGACTCGAGCTCCATGATCTGTAGCAGAGCTTGGATCAGCATCTTGTGGAATGGTCCCAGGGGAGAGCGAAGCCAACCTTTTTCTGAAGACGAACCACGCTCGTCCATTTCCTCTCGAGAAGGCCTTCATATTTCTTGACGGTGTTGGTATCGAGCACTTCCTCCGGGAGGCTCAATTCTTCCCGTAGCGCGGCCGCGGTACTGGGTAGGTTGTTCGCAGAGAGGTATGCAATAATCGACTTGTGCCTGGCAGCACATGTCAGCCCTGGTAGCAGTGCTGCGGTATGGATCGGGGTCTGAGAAGGGGCAGACTTGCAGCTCTTCAGCTTGCCGGTTTGTCAATATCTGGCTCATCTTCTCGTCTCCTCCCAGCCGCACTGCCCCCTTCAGCGTGGACACAAGTGGTGGCGGTCAAGAGACCAGGTGGCTGACGGGCAACCGTGGTCCAAACGATCGGGAGTCGGGGCTATCGTCCACGACAACAAACAGGGCCACGGCCTTCGTCGCCAATCGCGGATGCGCTGCCGGCCGATGTCGAGTCACGGCGGGGAAGAGCTGGAGGGGTGATGAATACAGTCGCGGTCAAGAGGGGGGCTCTTTGGGGTCGTGTAGAGGTGGTAGTCTTGGTCGTCAGGGTGGAGGCAGGCACATATACTGCTGGCAAGCGAGACGAGACGCCGAGTTCGCGGTTGAGATAAGGTTTAGTCTGGTGTAGTGAACAGGCCCGGACCTGATCGAAGACACGGTTTGGTATGGTCTGTCTGGCCGTCTTGGTCCTATGAGACTCAAGGGCGCAAGTGGGAGTGGAGCAGTGCGAGTCGCAACTTGACTTGTCAGTTGCTGGTGGTGGCTGATATAAATTGGGAGTGTGGTGTCGGAGCCGGAGCCAGGGCAGGGCACTGTACCATCGGCAGTGCGCATAGACCAACCTACGTTTCAATCGGGAACGGGAACACAAAGGTCTGTCATGGATTGTGATATTCGACCGTTGGTCATGGCGACTTTGTAGCCAGAGCCTGAGCCAGGACTGCTAAAGATTTGGCGGGGCATATTCTGTGACAATGCATATGGCGGACGTTGAGTTGTGCTTTCCTCGTGGTGACTGGAGTACAAGGCACCGGCAGAAGGAGCATTGCCACTGCCAGCTGCTAAGCGCCCAGGTAGGGATTTAGTTACTAGTACTGTGTACGTACCTGGGTACTGTAGCAGGGAAGTGGTGTACGACGTAGTATGTACACCGGTGCGATGACACCTGAAAGCACCTGTCCTTTGACTTGGAACGACTGACACAGCTTCTCTTCGGAGCAATACAACATACACAGTGTAGTAGCCTCAGCAGTTAGTTGGTCGACGTTGCTTTCACCATATCCGCCAGGAAGTCCATGCCCCCACAACCAAATCCCTGTACCCCCACCAAGGCGGTCATCGTTGCCGTGCCAGCAGTCCCAAGGCTACCAAGGCTACTACTTACTACCTGCAGGCGCTGGGCCGGACCCCCCTGGCTCCTTGATCCACTATTCCCACTGCTGGCTGCCGTCACCAAAGAAGACTCGTACTAACGGAACTCAACATCAAAACAAACCACACCGCAAACGCAAAGAATACCCAATACATCACCGCTCGTTCAGAGAAACTCTAACAAAGCGCCTCGACGCCAGCACCTACGCACATCTGGCACTTCCCTCGCCATCCTTTCAACTGCGAAAGGAACGAGCTTGGTTTTGCAAGCAACATCCGATTTGCTGTTTGCGACCGACCTGTGAGCCTCCACCATTTGCAGACCCACCCCACACCTTGCCTCGCATTGCCTCGCATTGCCTCGTTGCCAGGAGGTCGATGCTTTCCCTTCCGCTGTCGCCGACTATGTCGCCTTGGCCATATTGTCAAGATGGCAGGTCGGAGCGTTTGGCAGAGCGTGAAGAGACTGACTGAAGGCATAGGACGTAGCTTCTCACGCCGTGCCAGCAACGACCACGGACCCCCCGCCCGAAGCCACTCGACGGCCAGGCTCCCGCCCCTGTTGCACCGCATATTCCACGCCAATTCCTGGTTCCTATTTCGACCGCCCATCATGGCTGACGGAGAAGAGGACTTCAGCTCCCTGCCGCTTACAGAGCGCTGGGTGCACAAGGTGTGTTGCCCATGGGAGTCGATTATTTGCCGCGCTTCTGAGGCTGGTGTGCACCGTCGGGAAACTAACCCGACTTCGGCACTGCTCTAGATCTGGAAAGTCCGCAAAGCAGCTTATGAGGAAGCCGTAAAACTGTTCGAAGTCACCGCCGATGAACACGACCCAGCTTTCAAGCCTTTCCTCTACGATTCCTCGCTTTGGAAGGGCGCCGTCGCAGACACCAACGTGGCTGCCCAGCAGGATGGCATAGCAGCATATTGCGCCTTTCTGAAGTTCGGGAGCAAGGAGCATGGCACAAGGACGCGAGGTCTCACTGTCACTCCGATCTGCGAAAAGGGACTTTCGTCTACTAGGGCAGCTATCAAGGCCTCCGCGGTCGAGGCATTGTTGCTGCTCTGCGAACTCGACCTTCCGGGTCCCGTCATCGAAGAAATGCTCCCGACTCTCTCTGCCAAGCAACCCAAGACCGTTGCTGCCAACCTGAACGCCCTCACAGCCATTTTTCACAACTACGGCTGCAAGACGGCCGATCCCAAGCCCGTCCTGAAGGTGCTGCCCAAGGTCTTTGCACATGCCGACAAGAATGTACGAGCCGAAGCGACAGCCTTGACGGTAGAGTTCTACAGGTGGTTACGCGAAGCCATGAAGCCGATGTTCTGGGGCGATCTGAAGCCCACGCAGCAAACGGATCTTGAGGCACAGTTTGAGAAAGTCAAGGCGGAGGGTGTGCCGAAGCAGGAGCGATTGTTGCGGTCTCAACAGGCTGCCAAGGCAAAGGCACCGGTTGCTGCAGCGGGCGAGGATGACGTTGCTCAGGACGACGAGGAAGAAGCCGAGGAAGTCGATGTATTTGACCTGGCCGAACCACAAGAAGTCCTCAAAAGGATACCCGAGGACTTTTACGACAAGCTGGCTTCATCAAAGTGGAAGGACCGGAAAGAAGCCTGTGAGGCACTTTTTGTCCTTGTCAACGTGCCAAAGGTCAAGGATGGCGACTTCGGCGAAGTGAACCGCGCCCTAGCAAAGTGCATGAAGGATGCCAACGTTGCTGTCGTGACTCAGGCGGCGCAATGTATTGAGGCATTGGGCAAGGGAATGCGGAGGAGCTACGGAAAGTACCGCACGACCGTCATGCAACCCATCATGGACCGGCTCAAGGAGAAGAAGGCTGCAATTGCAGATGCATTGGGCGCCGCGCTTGATCAAGTCTTTCTCGCTACGAACTTGACGGATTGTATGGAGGACATCTTGGCGTACTTGGTGCACAAGAATCCTCAAGTCAAAGAGGGCACCATGAAATTTTTGGTGCGATGCTTGCGAACCACCAGAGATGTGCCCACCAAGGTAGAAATCGGACAAATGGTCGAGGCTGCAAAGAAGTTGTTGGCGGAATCGAGCCCTGTGCTGCGAGAAGGTGGCGCTGAGATACTCGGTACCATCATGAAGATCCTCGGCGAGCGCGCGATGAATCCGCATTTGGAAGGCTTGGATGACATCCGGAAGGGCAAAATCAAGGAATTCTACGAGACGGCGGAAGTCAAGGCCAAGGAGAAGCCGAAGCCACCACCGCCTGCAGCCAAGGCTCTACCACCCAAGAAGGTCATGGGCGGGAAGAAGGTCATCAAGAAGGCTGCCCCCGCTGCCGCTTCTCGCTCAGAAACTCCACCACCGGCTGCGACTAAACCAGCTTCCAAACTCGGCTTGTCCAAACCGTCTGGACTTGGAGGACTGAAAGTATCACAAAAAAAACTGGGCATTGCATCGCCGCGCAGACCTGCTGCCGCCCCAGCGCCACCTGTGGAAGACGAGTTGGACGAGCCATCGCCAGAACCAATTGTTTCACCGCCACGGCCCCGCGTGGGACTGGGTCGCGGGGGTCTTGCTGGTCGGTCTTTGGCTAAGCCAGCAGCTGCCTCTGCGGCTCTCGCTGCCGCCGCAGACCCCACGCCTGCGGTGTTGGGTCTGACAGCTCTAGAGCGAGCTGAGCTCGAGGAACTTCGCACCGCCAATGAGCGCCTAATGCAGCAGGTGGAAGAGGGCCGTCTTGAGCGGTCCAAGCTTTTGTCTGAGAACCAGGAGCTCAAGAATCAAAATGCAGGCCTCATCGAAGACCACACCCGAGATGTCCTGAGCATCAAAGCCAAGGAGACGCAACTCGTGCGCGCACGAAGCGACACGGAAGCAGCTGAGGGCACGAACGACAGGCTGCGTAGGGAGCTTGACCGCCTGAAGCGAGCGCTCGGTAAAGCCGAGCAGCTTGGCATGTCGCGGGACGATGTCTACAGCCCCTTGCACAGCCCCATGCCTCACAGCTCCGTGGACAGCCCTCTTCGCGAGGAGTTTGGCAGCTTCGCGAACCGGGACAGCGCCTCCAACAGGAACGTCAGCTCCAATAGGGACGATCGCATCTGCCACACTAGCGGCATGTCCGTCGACGAGCAGGAAAACGGCGACTTTCCACCGCCGTACGCCCGGCAGGCGGCCCTGAGTCCGGATCTTGGGCGGTATGGCAACGGCAATTCAAATAGCGGGCGGGCCTCTCCTGCGACTGCCAGGCGCGACTACAAGAGTATTTCGGACAACAACGCAGCTGGTGGGAATGGGAATGGGAACGGGAACGGCCTAGAGAGCTGGAAGAGGGCTGCGGAGGTGACAAGTCAACTCAAGGCGAGGATTGAGCAGATGAAGGTAAGACACCCCCTGATCATGACTTCCGCGTGAGCATGAAGCTGATTGGTGACAGGCCAAGCAAGGTTTGGCGCGGCAGTAGGTCCGCAAGAGTGTCCGCCTGCTCGACCCGAGCCGGAGTCGGCGTGCGCTTCTAGAGTTACCAAATTGAGATGAGAGTTCTGTAGTAGCGTCTGTATGCATTCGTATCCATATTGTCATTGCAGGTTAAATTTGGATGTGACATTCGCAGGGTAGGGCATTTTCTAGGCGTTCTTCCCCTGCGACACCTGATAGCGCATCTCATCGTTTTTCTGGGGCGTGCGCATGAAAGGCGGCCGGCGCTTCCTGCTATCGAACGAAGGAAGAAGGAGAGAAGAGAGGGAGTATCCGTTCAAGTATAAACTAAGTCGCGTGTTGGCATTGCCATGCCCATCCCATCAATAGTGTATAGAATAAGGTGTTCAACAGGGAGTGTGTGAGCTTGCTTGTGAGAGAACCAAATACCTAGATACAGCACTGTCTCCACCATGGCTGCACACAATCGCCGCATTTGCATGTGGCGATCCGTTTCGAGTATGCGTTTGGGCCCATCAACCCACGCCTGATCTCGTGACAAACGGGGCTGAGAGTGCAACTGATACCTCGATGATTGCCTGCACTGCCACGCTACCGGGAAGACGTTGAAGTTCTTGGCCTTGTCTCTAAGAATGCTCCCGACGTTGTTGTGACGACATCCATTTGGGCACGCTAAAATGTCCACGGGAGTCTCCTGCACTAGTACGACGTCATCTGTGCCTCGTGGAAATCAAAACCACGATGCCACGATGCTCGGTTCTGATTGATTTCTTGCCATCACCGTCACGTGACCGTTCCAAATGCTAGCTGCCGAGGCCTCCGTGCAAGTCCGGTGCCGAATCGGCGAGGAGTTCGTATGTCACATTCTGTCCTTGCTACGCTCTTATCAAAATTGGTATTACCAGAGATGGCAGGAAGGGGGGATTGGACTGAGTCCCCTCCTTCAAAGCCATGCAAAATACTGTAGTACTTTTACTTGCCATTCCTAGTAGATCATGTGTGTAGCATCTTCAGGAAGGCTGAGTGACTTCAGAGGGCATGACTTCAATTTCGATCTGGACTGACGTCAATAGGATGTAGGCTGCTTACCTCAGCACCAAGCCACATGACCAGGATCCTGGAACTTGAACTTCCACGGCGTTCACGGACGGCCAATGCTTCTTTCTGACTTCGGAACGCGCTAACCTTCCTCTCGACATCACCGCCGCCGCCACCACCATGGAATCCACACGCGCCTTCGACTCGAAGGTAAAGGCCGGCGTGGCGGAGTACTCCTCCTCTGACGCCGACTCCGACGAAGACGACTACATGCAACCGTCCACAGATCCCCGAGCCGACGAGTTCGCCGACTTCAACCCCCGCAAGCGCCGCAGAACCGGTCGCGACGCGAAGGAGAGCGCAGCCCTTGGTATCTTCGGCTCCGACAGCGAGGATGACGGATCCGCGCGCCGTTTCAAGCGCAATGACCTGCGCAGAAAGGGCATGAGCTTTGTCTCGTCCACCGACGATGCGCCCAGAGCCCCCGAAGACCAGGATATGGACGAGGACGATGACGACCTGGACCGACCACGCATGCGGGCCAGTATCGACCACGACGACGAAGACGAAGACGACGAAGAAGAAAACGAAGAGGAAGATGAGGAAAGCACACCTGGTATCGGCCTGGGCTTCAAGGCAATCGCTGGCCTTGGTCATGGGTGGGCAGGTGCTGGCAAGGCGTCTAATGGATATCTGGGAGCCAACGGACTGGGCAGCGTTCCAACAGGAGGCGGCCGATCTATCCACAAACCTTTTCTGAAGTCCAAGTTTGACAGCAGCAACCCTATTGGACGTGGCTTCGTACCCTCTTCGGACAATGTGCCGGTTCTCCACACCACCAAGGCTGCCGGAACGCCGACCCAGCAGAATCGCGCACAACCCAGCGCGTTTTCGACGAAGAATGGAAAGACAAAGATCAACGCAAGCTCGTTCGGCGCTCGAATGATGGCGAAGATGGGCTACCAACAAGGCCAGGGTCTTGGCGCAGAGAACACGGGCCGTCAGGTCATCATCGAGGCACCTCTTCGTCCACAGCGTGTTGGTCTCGGCGCCGTGAAGGAGAAGACGGATCAGGAGAGGAAGGAGGAAAAACGGCAGGCCAGAGCGCGTGGAGAGGTCGTCATCGACTCGGACGAGGAGGAGCAAAGGAAAAAGACCGAGCGGAGAAAGAAGAAGTCTCTTGCCGGTGGACTGAGGAGTGGCACTGGGAGCGCTGCAAGCACACCGAAGCGGCAGAAGGCCAAATACATGACAATGGATGAGGTCAAAAAGGTTGCGACCGGGCTGCATATACCGGATGCCTTCACGCCAATCCTCGATTTGACCGGACCAGGGGGAGCCAAGAAGATGCTCACCACGGCCTCTGGGCTCATGACCCCAACAGGACGGACGGCCGAGGACGAAGAGGAGCTGAAGTCCAAGAAGTTGGTCAGACGGGCACATCACGATTTCATGGCCATCTTGGAAGAGTGGCAGGGTCTGCAAGAACGCAAAGCTTTCGCCGATCTACAACTGGAACAGGAGCGTCAACAGCTGGACGAACTCGAAAAGGGCGTTGAAGATAACCAAACTTTGGCTGCGACACTCGACCAATTATTGCAACTGGAGGAACCCAATGAGGACGTCATCCTGAACGGCGGCGACCATACAAAGCAGCGATGGGACCGGATCATGTCACTGCTGTGCAAGGCACGTGACTCTGCTTCAGCTCTAACAAACCAAACCATCAGGGACGAATTGGCCGCCACAGCTGTCGCTGCGCTTCATCCTGTCTTGAGCGCCATGATTGAGAATTGGGACCCGCTTCAGAGCTCGAGGCAAGATTATGCCTCCGACCTCGAATCCATCAAAGGCTTGCTGGGACTCGACAAGTCAGCTGCCATGCCACAAGCCAGGTCGTCAGCAACGCCATATGAGTGCATGATGTACAAACTCTGGCTTCCTCACGTTGCTCGCTCGGTACGAGACTGGAAGGTACGAGATGCCGAACCCATGATTTCGTTATACGAGGCCTGGCAACCAGTACTCCCTAGCTTCGTGAAGACATATCTTTTAGAGCAGGATATCGCCAGGAAGCTGGACGAGGCGATCACAAGATGGGAACCGAAGCGGAAGAAGCAGCATAGCCTACCGCATCTGTGGCTGTTCCCATGGCTACAGCACCTCCCACATCATCACATGGACCCGAAGAGCTCCACTGGTCTTGTGGCCGACATCAAGCGGAAATTCAGGCAGCTGATCGATGTCTGGGACTTCGACCGCGGCGTCATTCCGGGCTTGAAAGAGTGGAAGCACGTTCTGCGCCCGAACAAGGTGAACGATCAATGGAAGCCTCTTGTCATGAACCACATCTTGCCGAGCATGGCTCGCTACCTACGCAAGAACTTCGAGGTCCAGCCCAGCGACCAGGAGCCCTACCTTCAAGTGCTGAGCGGGGTAATGGAGTGGCGTCATGTTATGTCGCCCACCATGGTCGCGGAAGTGGTTGCCACTGAAGTCTTTCCAAAGTGGCATGACATACTCTACCAGTGGCTAGTTGACGAAGATGTCAGCTACGAGGATGTCGCTAGCTGGTGCGAATGGTGGCATGATGCTGATGGGCCGTTGCCGGTTGAAATCAGAGACGCCACCTCAGTCGCTTCGGAGTTTGAGAAGGGTCTGCACACCATCGAGCGGGCACTTGACCTATTCGACCTCGGGGAGGATCCCAAGGCTGCTTTGGCGCCACCGACAGCTGGTCCTGCCCTCAAGCTACAGGCTACAAGCGGCCACCGCCACACGCATCATCCACAGCACCACCACCAGAAGCAGGAGAGCCGTGTCGCTGCCATCAAAGACGAGGAGAAGCGCACATTGCGCCATATGGTGGAGGACTGGTGTCAAGAAAACGACTTGCAATTCATGCCTGAACGAAAGCAGCACCACAGCGAGGGACCACTGTACAGGATCACGGCTCGTGGTGACGGAAAGGGTGGCAAGCTTGGATACTTCAAAGGGCAAAAGCTATTCCTGCTCGTCAGGAATGGCGCTGAGGAATTCGGCGAGTCGGAAGGCGATTTGCACAGGCTTATGACCCATATGATGTAGGCCCAATATACCAGAATCCACACGATATCCTAGGGCCTCTGTACGCAGGGTGTACCTCACGTCGTCGAGCCTTGTTTCGAGCGGTGCAATACACAGGATATGTACGGCGGGAGGACATCCTGGGACAGGGCAGCCCAAGCCAAGCAACATACGGTGCGGTCTACGCATAGACTGCTTGGTCCGCTGCGAACCTCTTGGTGGTCTTACTGACTCGCGCAACAAACCCACACGGGCACCACGTCAAGACTGTACATGTACATTTGCCTACTCTCCGTACGGCAACTCCGGCCCGACTTCCGGCCTTACTGTATTCACACGAGGACATGGCAGTCACTGTTCTCTCCCCCGCCCGGTCAGCCCACCCATCAGGCTGTGGTCCCACCTACCACCACAAACTCACCGCTCCGACACTCCCGATCGCCAAGCCGAGTGAGTGCACGCTAGTTCGCCCCGGTCAGCACAGCACAGCAAAGCCCATGGCTGCGACGCCAGCCTCACCCGGGAGGTGCGGTGTTATGTGAAGACGGGGCGCAAAATGCGCGAACGAAAACATGCAACAACAAAGACAGACCTTTGTGGACCGTTCCTTTTTTTCTTCTTCTCTCGTTCTGCAACAACCAGGAATCGGGCGAGAGAAGGTTTGCAGTTGTGGTAGTGGAAGTACTAAACGCTACGAAGCTATTAAGCCGGCCAAAGTATCTGTTAAGGCACGCTACTTTTCTCTCGCCTTTTGAAAAGAAGAAGGGGTTATGAAATACTATAAGAGTAGTTTGCTTCTGGTTAATAAGGGGTACTAGGAAACTAATTACATAAAATGTGTTAAAATCGCTAATAATAAAGAATAACTCAAAATTCAAAAGCTGAAAAATTGAATTACTTTCTTTTATTATAAAACCTAATATTAATGATTGAATAAATTTGAAAATTTTGAAATTTCAATTTAGTTTTAGACTTTAATAGCATGAATATAGGTATTACTAAATATCACTAAAGTTAGCAAGTATGGTGGAGTATGTTAATAGAGTGTATAGTAGAGTAATACACCTTAGTTAAGAGCTTATAAGCTCTTATCTGAGGCGTGTACTCTTCAGATGCTTCTTCTGACGTTTGTATCTCTCCTTAATACTATACTTGAATACTACAGTGTATTTTTTATATGTTGACATAAAGACTTAACCGAAATTGATTAGTAGCTAACTCAGTCATTACAGATAGCCTAGAGAGAAAAAAGACGAACCTTAGTTAAATACTTATAGCAGGATGCTGTAGCGGTTCTAATTGTTTCATACTTTAATATTACGATTTATAAAAACTACGCAGGAGCATAGATAGACTATAAAACCCAAAGTGGTTTTGAAAAGAAAAACTTCAGTATAATATCATTAATTCGGTTGGTGTTTTTAATTACTGAAAGCCCCGTTACGTTACTATTAACTCGGTTGGCGTTTTAGATGCATCCGGGTACCTTTTAAAGTGTATTCTATTACTTATCGACCATGTAAGCTATTATGTTTCGGACCCTTATGCTAGGAACTTTCCGAATAATTATTATATTATACGGGTAATGAAACCGTTTACTTATATTTCGGAAGCGATTAAAAAAGCTTTTAAAGCATTTATACCAACATTTAAAGCATTGAAAACAGTTTTCGAAGCGTTTATAATAACATTCGAAGCGCTTAAAGTATTATTTAACGCTGTTGTAATGATATTGGAAATACTTAAAGTAACACTCGGCGCTTTTATATAAAATCTCAACTTTTACACATAACTTTCCATTTCCACTTCAACATCCAACACCCAAATTCTTCGTCACATTTTCGTTGGGTTTGCCGTATACAGTTTGTTTAAGTTAACACTTGCGATGTTTAAATTTAATAACCGCTTGGATAATATAGCAATTATGAATCTTTAATAACTAGCTTGTAACTTTTAATTATATTCTGACTATATTTTATCTTCACTTGCAAACATTCAACGTTTTATTTAGATCGATGTGTTATTTTTTGCTTATCATTTATTTCTATATTGAACTCTTTAAGTTTTGTCAATTGATTTTGCGGTTGTTCTAATTACATTATCTTAGGCGAATATTAAACCTTATATATAACGACTTCATTTCTGTAGCGATGATATTACTAACAACATGCTTAGTTAAAATTACCGAGTATATGTATATTTTATTTAAATACAAAGTGTTTCGGAAAAGAGGTTTTAAGTTCATTGATATTAACCTATAGAATAATATAATTGAAACGCCAGTAGAGGATTTAGTCTTTTAGGCGATAAATACGTATATCATAAATATGGTTTTTCGTTATTTTGAGGAAAGAACTTAATAGATTGATAAGTTCGATGAACTCCAAGAATAATTTTAGTATTAAACGTCGAAAATGTGGTATACAATGTATAATTTTATTTTGAAAGTGTTACGGGTATAATTATAGAGTAGAGATATTAATATACCTGGTAGTAAGAACGGTCATATTGCAAAAACCTTAATTCTTACGATTCAACTTTATGAGATATTAAGTTGGAACGATAAAGAGTTATTAGAAGTGGATTTTGTGGAAGGGTATGGGTTGGCGGAGGGTAATAAATAGCTTATGGAAGATATATGGAAAAAGTTATAACTTGCGAATACGTTACATACGTAGATTGTGAGACATTCGGTAAGACTGGTTGGATATCGCTAAAGGTTAATACAGCTTAAGGAATTTATGGAAAAGGAGAACAAGTTGTAAAAGTTAAATTGTTGTTGGGTAAAAAATCTATTCGTTTGAACAAATACATTGGAAAATAACGATAGGTTGGAAATACTTCCTAGCTAGAAAAAATACCCCATCTCAGTGCATCAAGAGCGTCTTGAATTAGGGAGACGGCGCTCCCAGAGAAAATATAAAAGACGATAGAAAGTTATACGAACTTTACGGATTAACGCCTACGAACTATAACTCATACCGTAGCCTTTCACTTTCCTGATTTCTCACTAATAAAAGCGATTTTATAAAGTTCACATCTTATTTAAACTATAGGATAAGAGTGAAAATTATGAGATCCAATCATGCAATGTATTTAATAATAAGATTCGTATAGCATTAAATACCTGTAAAAGACTATATATTAAATTATCATCATTTTACATTATCTTTCTCGATATTTTAACTACCAAAGTTAAAGAGTAGTATATATATTTATTCAATTAGATAAATGAGTTTGTAAAATTTTATAACCACTTGAAAGCACACTTGAATATAGAAATTTACGATGAGTTATATGATGAAGATTAGACGGAAATCATGAAATAATCCGTTAGAAGTAATTATGATAACGCGAATGAATAGTTATAGAAAGTGTCAACTGTTCTATTGAAGGAGTTTAGGAACTACTATATAATGTTTAAACTGAAGTACAAACGTAACAAATTATCAATTTAAATGATTTAAAAACATTAACGTGGAAATTCGCATTTTCACTTTGTATTGCTTGGACCAACAAAGTATTTGAAGTTTCTATATAAGTTTTAAAATAATTTTCGTGATTTCAATACGTCTATAACCGAATTTAGAATTAATATTCATCATTGGAAAGGTTTAAGATAAAATCTTGTCGATTATAAAAGCGAATATTATTTAAACTATTTACCACGTTTTAAATTGAAAATTTAAGGTGTATCGGAAAAATGAGAAATTTGACACGAATTTTAAATATATATATAGGGGCAACGAAAACTAAGGAGGGAGCTCTGAAAACCGTACATAAAGTGAATATTAATGCAAGCGTTTTTATGATAAAAAAATAAATATTTTTACGTGAATTAGATCAATTATATCCTCGTAAAAGTATGCAAAACGTTGCAAGTGTCTAAAATTACACATAGATTACAATGAAGTCGTTTATTAATTCATAAATTATCCTATATACAATTTAATCCTTAGTAAACGATAACTTTGAATTAATTACACATTTAAATACCTAATGAAGAGCAACTTTGAAACTTACACAGTGGATTAATAAAGTATTAAAAAGATATTTGGCGTTTATTTACATGAATATACCTTCGAGAACATAGATTCAGAGAAAAACTTAATTTTCGTAATATCACAAGACAAGAAAAGGGATAAGTGTATCTTTGCTAGTTTACAAAATGTTTCATTCCTGTATTACTATGATATCAATAGAGATAACAAAGTATTAAACGTCTATATATATTCGTAATTTACATTATTAGATGGGTATGATTATCAGTTCAAAGGTATCATATTGAATATAGGTGTGTCGGAAATTTTAACCGCCGGAAATCGGTAATTCAACGTTTCAATGATAAAGTTACCTTAATTCCAATGTAACCGGATCAGGAAATACCGCTAAGTTTATTGAGGTACAGGTAAAGCGCTCTCATGCGGGATAGTTATAATAAATATACGATTTGAACAGGTTCAGTTTCATATAACAAATGTTGAAACACTATCTTTAGTTTCATTACTTAATACAAATAAACTTGGAATCGAAGTAGAAAATACAATATATTAAGTGGTTCAAATAAAGAATAATGTATGTTACTCATTTGAATCAAAGTGTAAACACTTTGAATTTTCCTCAAAAGTTTAAATAATCGAAGCATTTTATTCAGTATAATTAAAAATGCGTATGTTATATCGACGGTTTAGATATCTGGTTGCAAAACGATTTTACGGATTTTTTGCGCGGCGGGCTACATCAATATGGGAAAAAAGGCTTTGGAAGCTATAAAGAAGTTTTGTTACGAATAATAACTATATTTTTAAATTCGGCAAGAATTTAAATTCCGTTTATAAAACGTTATAGATTTTCATTACAAGGTCATCATTAATATTATATACCTTGACTGATAATCTGTCCTTTATGTAGTCGACGTTACAATATTCTTTAAACTGTAAAGTTTATGTTAAATTCTTTACTTATAAATTTTTCAAATGTTTTAGTAAATTGCTAAACAAATCCTTATCTTAGACCTCCGAATTGAATTACCCACGATATAGAAACGGTTTTCGACCCGAAATAATGTCATATCAGAGTTAAGATAGCAGGTAATAACTATAAATAGATATCGCGGAAAGCTTTTTGAGGTATCGGTAAGTATAAACAATATTATAAATTACTTTAAAAAGCGTATACGGTATTTTAGAAAAAGGAAAAGGAAAAAAGGTTCAAGGAATACATGTTAAACATAACTGTCAACGTTGTAAATAATATATTTTGTTCGAATGAACTCATAACTATATTCATCATATTGGATATTTATATTAGGATTTACACGGATACAACACCGTTATAAATTACAATTCAGAAAACGAACGTCATAGAAAGGATTAAAGAAGATTTACGTTTTTGAAAAGTAAAAACTATACTTCGAGGGCTTTATAGATATAAAATAGTCTACAAACAAAAGGCGTTTTAAAATTGTTATTATAATCCAAGGATCTAGTTTTAAAAATAAAGAAAGAATAAACCGGCCTTTAGAAAATTTGCAGTATTAGGGGATAAGATGTATTAATGAACCTATCAAACGGTATGAGTTATTTTTATTCATCAATAGTACCATAGTATATAAAGGAAAAAGTAGACGAACAACCTGTTAAAATATTATTTATCGAGTAATGATAATTACCCTATGTTTACGACAGTATAAACGCCCTTTGGTTAATATTTATATAATGGATATTATTAGATATTACTATAGTTCGCAAGCGTAGGGAACCAAATTTGAGGAGTGCATAATAGCATGTCACGCTACAGGAAACACTCTTGCAAAGTGCATAATATTGTGTCACGCCACAGGAGGAACGTTTATAGAGTGAATGATACATTGCGACGCTCCGAGTGGGAGCTTATAATGTTTTACCTGAGGCGTACCCTATCTGAATGCCTTTTCTTCCTTTGTTATAACTTATCTTACCTTACTTCTAAAATACTATACTGTTTTCTTTATAAGTTAACATATAAACCTGACTGACACTAATTAGTAGTCGACTCGATCAACTACAGATAGTTTAGGAAGAATATACGAAACTAAGTTAAATACCTACAGCGGGATATTGGCACGGTCCCAAGTATTCAGTACTTTAATATTACGATTTACAAAAATTTATATAGAAGTGGAAAAATATTATAAAATCCGGGGTAACTTGAAAAAATTCAATACAATATTATCAACTTGGTTAGTAGCTTTTAATTATCAAAAGTTCCATTACAATACTATTAATTCGGTTCAAGTTTTAGACGTATTCGGTTTTTTTTTTCTTTTTTTTTTTGGAAAGAGTTCTATGACATATCTATCACGTAAGTTAAAATCACCAAATTCTTTACCCTCTACCCAAACCTATGTGGATAGAACGCAATATTTGCACTGTTTACGTACAATTAGAACGCAGCTAAAACAACTTGTAGAGCGTTTATACTATTATTTTAACCGCTTAGAACAACTTCTGAAACACCTACTAAACTTACCCTCAACGCCCCCAGAAAATTTTGAAACGCGCCAACACATTTCTAAAGCGTCTGAAACAGTTTTCAAAACGAATAACCAAACGATAAAAGCGCCAAAAGCAATACACGAGCCTTCTACACCATTTCAACTCACTGTTATACACAATTTTAATCTTTATATATAAATAACCCCCTACCTCGAACACCTAACTCTTTCTACGTTTTTATCATTATATACTTCTTGTTCAATTTGTTACTTACAAAGTTGAAGTTTACTTATATACACGTTTAACAACTAATTTAGAACGCTTAAGTAGTTTATAATTACTCTTTATTTGTATTTTATTTGTAATGATAAGCATTGAACTCTCTATTAAGAACGGTTTATTACGCTCGATCAATACTTGATTTTCGTATTATACGCTTTTGTTTTTCATTTTATTTTAAAATACTTTTGAACATACCATTTTAAAACTATAAAAATCATTTTCACTACATTATATTTGATATAACCTTGAATACAAAAACCCTCACTCTTGTTGCATTACTAATAACGAGTTTGGTAAAAATTAAAGAATATATTAACATTTGATTTTAAAATACAGCTTTCGAAAAAGCGTCTTACAAATTATTAATATAAACTTACAGAATAATATCACCAATAAATTGATTAAGAATCTAAAAACTTAGGTAGAAAATACGTTTGTCATAAACGTGATTTTTCTTTATGAAGAAAAAAAGATCTAATGATTCGATATATTCGATGATTTCCGGGAAAGGTTTTCAAATTGAACGTTGGAAATATAGCGAACGGTGTATAATTTGATCTTCATAGTATTACATGTATAGTTACGAAGCGAAGGAATTCATACTCTAGGCGGTAGAAATGATTGTATTATAGAGGATATGTTTTCTACAGCTTAATTTAGTAAAATTCTAGATTAAAAAGAAAAAAAGGGGTGAAAGTGGATTGAATAAAATGATATTAGTTAATGGAACGTAAAAAATAGCTTATTGAAGATATTCGGAATAAATCATAACACGAAAATACCCTATGTACGTAAAGCGTAAGACGATTAGTAAGACTAATCGCACGCCGCGATAGGTATAAAAAGTTTGAGAAGTCGACGAAAGAGGAGGAAAAGTTGTAAAGGTTATCTTTCACTCGAGTTCAACATATATCCACTTTAATAAATACATTGGAAAAGGAGTATAGATTAATCCACTTTCCAACCGCATTTGAAAATGGAAAACAGCGTTTTCGAAAAAAACACAAGAGATAATAAACAATTATACAAACCTTATGGCCTAATACTAATGAATCATAACATATACTACGACCTTCCACATTATTGGTACCCTATGAATAAAAATATCTTTATAAAGCTTACGAACTTTATTAAATTGTGAGATTGGAGCGAAAATCACAGTAATAAGCCCTACGATATTTTTAATATCAGGATCCGTATAATGTAAGATACCTGTATAAAATTAGATATTACGTATTTCCAATTTTACATAATCTTACTCGATATACCAATTAATTAGGCTAAACAATGATATATGGATCGCTCAACGTATATAAAAATTAACTAAGCTAAACAATAATATATATATCACTTAATGTAGGTAAATATATCTATAAAATGTTATAATCGCCCATAAAATTTGAATATAGATATTCACTAAGTATGATGTGGTAAGTACTGTATAAGTACCATATGATAGTTTGTCCGAAACTATTGTAACAATGTAGATGAATTTTTACAAAAGGTTTTTTTTTTTTTTTACGAGATTTAAAAAGCGTTAGGCAGCGTTTGGACCGAGATACAAAGGCGATGAACTATTTATTCAAGTAGTTAGAACAGTATACCATAGAAATTAGAACTTTGATTTTACATTGTTTAAGCTGGAAAATATTGAAAAACTTTTTGTAAGAGCCTCAGAATATCATTTCAAAGATTAGTACGACGATGATTAAGTTTTAGATTGATTTTCGTCGCTAGGAAGGCTCAAAATCAAGTTTGCTAATTATAAAAGCGAACCTTACCAAGACAATTTACCACGTTTTGGATCGATAATTCAAATTGTATCTAAAAAATAAGGATATCGATACGAGCCTTATATATATTTATAGGAGTGATAAATATTAAGGGTGAAGATTCGGTAACTATAAATAGAGCGGATATTAATGTGGATATTTATACAACTAAAAGCGAAGTTTACCCCATTAATTGGGTTTATTATATTTACGTAAAAGTATAGGAGGGTTCATAGGCCTTTAGAAACGATGTTTTGTTTGTAATAAGGTCGGCTGTTCATCTATCAACTATTCGATATACGAGTAAATTCTCGTGAAACGGCAATTCTATACCGATTGCTCGCACGATTACTTAACGAAAGGAATTTTTGTATTGTATGTAATCGATTACGAGAACGTTAACTAAAATTTTGACTTTAAACCGTACGAATATATTCTTGGTAAAGCCAACTCTGAGGAGGACAAAAATTACATGCTGACTTCAAAAAGAAAACAGGCTAACTTGTATTTAAAAACTAACAAAATACCTCATTTTCGTATAATATAGGTTTAAATGGTAATATCGATGTAAAAATTGTTTTTATAGCGTCATAATTCACAATATTTAATAGGAATAGTTACCGGTTTTAATATATTATATCGGATATCGATGCGGCAGAAATATCTACCACTGAAATACGGAAATTCGACGTTTTCGAGATGAAATTTCCCAAAATTCAATTCGACCGGATAAAAAAGTATGGCTAAATTTTATTCGGTAATAATAAAAGGTTCATAATCGTTAGAATAATAATGAATATACGATTCGAACCGGTTAAATTCTTTGTAATAAATTTCAAACACAGTTTTTGCTTTTGGTATCTACCCCAAATAGGGTTAATATTAAGATGTGAATTCTAAGAAAAAAATTCGGTTACATTTCTTATCATGTATTTATACCGTTCTATTTGAAATTGAAATATTTCAATTTTTCTAAACGTATGTATAGTAGAGGTCATTTACTTCATATAGTTAGAATCTGGTATATTGTACCGGCGGTTCAGATACACGGTTATAGAACGCCTTTTTTGATACTTTCATATAACATGTTATATTAATATGGGGAAAGAAGCCTTGAAGCTTATAAGGAACTGTTTCTACGAATGGAAGCTTCATTTATAAGCCCTACAACAATTTAAATTCTATGATTATAATAACATGAAGTTTAATTAAGAGGTTTATAGATATTGTATACCTTAAAAGGCATTCAGTTCTTTTAATTATTGAAGTTATAATGCTATTCCAGGTTGTAAAATTTACGTGAAACGATCTCGCAACGAATTGTTAAAATATATTGGTAAATTATTGAAGAAACGTTTTTTTTTAGTCTCAAGATTCAATTACCGACAACATAGGTACGGCTCTCAATTTAAACGAATAATAGACTTAGATTAAAATAGCCGGAAGCGATTGTAGGCAAATACTGGTGAAGGCGCCCTAAGGTATTGGTAAGTACGAACGGTATTACATACCATTTAACATGATGTATACGGTTTTGTCAAAAGAATTTAAATGAATGAGTATAAAAGAATTAATTTTATAAATGGTCTTAAACTTTATTAATAATACTTTTGCTCTGAATAAATTAATATTTACACTTTTTGTATTTGCTGTTTAATCAGGGTCTATACAGATTCTTCATTGTTACAAACTATAGTTCAAAAAGCAAATTTCATAGCAAAAGTTATGGTAGCTCAAAGTTTATTAAAAGTTAAAACCTATATTTTTGTAGTATATTTTATAAGAAACAACCCGAAATAAAAGTGTATTTTAGAATTACCCTTCCAGTTTAATATCTTGTTTTGGATAACAAAAGACAGTCAGATTAGCCCTAAGAATATCAGAGTCATTAGGGGATATAATGTATTTGTGGATTTGTAAAACGATACGAAATCATTTCATGAAACTAGACTATGAAAGAATAAAAACGAAAAATTGGATGATGAAGCTTTTAAAATATAATTCATCGGGTAAAACCAATTATACTACTTTCAAAATAACTTAACCGGCCTTTCCCCAAAATCTATATACCTTTCAAATACCCCGTTATATATTTTACCACCATAATAGAAAAATTACTTTAGATTAATGGAATCATAATGACGTTCACGGAATCATCCACTAGGTTTAAAAATTAAAAGGCATTTTCAAACATTTGTTTTCAACTTCTTCGTTATTTAAAAAGAGATGGTAGACCGCAAGTTAAATACAGAGCTCGGTAGTAAGGGTATCATTATAACTTCGGATGGAATTTTAAGAAGTCAACCGGAAATAAAAGCTTTGCATCAATAGAATAAGAATTTTTTTGATTGAAAAGGTTTTATTTAGTAATCTTCAGCGATTATAACTTTTTTAACCGATTGGTTCATATGGTAACAGATAAAATCGGAAAGCCCTATTAAAAATTCGCTTTATAGTAAAGGTGTACAATAAAGCTAAGGAGAAAGATATTAAAACCTAATCACCTACTCTGTAACGCGTAAGTCACTATTTAATTTTAACGTTTCTTAATTTCCTACGAATTCCCCATAACCTTTGTCTTTAACTCAAAGATATCATGTAAACATATATACAATCGGACAAAAACATTAGGCGACGCATGGCAGTTTATATACTTATGGAGTTTCGAAAATACTATTTACCCGAAGCGATTTTACGTATGATTAAACCACCTTACAGCTTCGTTAAGGTTAATATATATTGGTTCAATATTTATTCAAGGTATCATCCGGAGCGGTTCAATATGGCTAGCTTTACCTTCAATCCGTATTTATCGGTTTTAATATTTATTTTGGACAGCTTTACGTTTATTGGGATGTAAATAAATAATAAATTTATTTTATGCAATTAAACGTTTTACTTTGGTTAGGAAAAGAAGCTTGGAAAGCTTAACTTATAGGTGATGTAAAAAATATACCTAACGAAGAACCACGTTATTTACTTTAACAGTACGACTTTTACGTTTTAGAATAATATCTTAAGTATTTCGTAAAAGGTACAATTGTTGGTAGGCCTTTATCGTTTCAATGAAGTCGATTCGAATCACTGTGGTCGAAGTAACTGGTATTGTGTTGATATTGTTGATTTAGATATGTAAGTTCTAAGTTTGGCAGAGCACTAGCAGGTCTGCACACTAATCTGTATGGCCAAACGCTTTGGCTTGTGCCCCACTTTAAAGTAGGCACTTACTGCACTGCACTTGCAGTACAGTCCCACAAACTGCAGCCAATTCTTGCAGTTAGTGCAATCAACTTTACTGCAAGTAAATTAACTTGGTTGTATTGCATTGAACTGCTATTTCAATACTGGCGGCTTTTTGTTTTGTGCCTGCACGCCAGCGTGGTTTGCCATCAATTGGTGGCAACCTCTGAAGTCTCTCCTTAATCCGTAAGCTAATAACAAGCTAAACCCCTGTCAATTCCAATTAATTTGTACTGAAATTGATATTAATTACGGCCCTTCGTAGCCTTTTTGCTCTACCCCGCCAAGGCCTTCGTTCTTCAAATCCTGTATACGAATCTTTCGCCACGAACTTGAGTAAATTAGGTGCACCACCATTTGCGTAACTTCCAGTAATTTAAACTATTGCTATTGCCACTTTTACTATCGCTACTATTATCCTGGCGGTTTTTCAATTTAATAGGATAACTCTGTTCCTTTACATTACGTACCGGATGGTTTATGTATCCCTTAATTCGCATGGTTAACATATCATTATCTGCAGAACTTTTTAAGGCGTTATTAGAGGTAGCTTTGGTTACGGTATTCGTAAATTTATCTTTAACATTAATTTACCGGAACATGTTGATTTCCCGGGTTTCATATACCTTTTTTTAAGCTATCACGTTTATTATTAGACATTTATTATTAGCCATACCCAGTTTTAATAGGTATTAGTCAAGGCTTCAGGAATCATTATATATCATTATAGGGATTGGTAATAGTCTTAGTTATTTAGTGATAATCTTTAATATGTCGTTAGTTACCTTACCGATGTTAAAGCCTACTATTATGTCGTAGACCTTTAAGGTTAATACATTCCGTTTTACGTGTTTGTATTTAATAAATGTCTAGTATATAAGGTTTTCGGTAATCATAAATTTTCATTTAGACTTATCCTCGTTAATGTTGGTAGATCTTAGACTTTGCATCGTTATCGATTCAATTGGTTGAAGTAACAGTAGTATTGCATAGTCAGATGGTGAATGTATTGTTCTAGGTTTGGCAGACCGCTAGCCGGTCTGCACTGTAATTTGTATGGCCAATTGCTTGGTCTATGCTCCAGAGTGAAGTATAGCGCACTATATTCGACTTATACCCAATGCGGTAAATCCGCACAAAGAAATACACTCAACTTGTAGTATAGTCAACTTACTGATAGTAAAGTTAACCTACTGCACTGTATGTAGTACTATTCCAATACTGGCGGATTTTTAGTTTGTACGCGCGTACGCCAGTATGGTTAGCCAATCTTTTCCGGTTACCACTAAATTACTTCCTTATCCACTGGCCTGACCCCTGTTAATTTCAGTTAACTCCTATACTGAATTACACCAAATGGCATGCAAATTGACCCCAATTGACCTTAATTGCTCCGTTGCTACGAGGTCCGAGTTTATTTACTTTTACAAAAAGTTTCTTTGTTATAAACCTTTGCAGGCCTTTACTTTAACCGTGCCACTTAAACAGATTACCATTATTAATCCCCTGGCAGTCTTTTAGTTCATTAGTATACCCTTGTTCACCATTATGTAATCTGAGCTTTCCGGGTGGTTTATTAATGTAACTTTCGATTCGTATAATCAGCTTATTATTATTCACAAACCTTTTCAGTGTTTTGTTTGGCATGAACTTCATTATGGTATCTGTAAGATTATCTTTCCTATCTATTAATCGGAATTCCTTAATTTACTACCCTTCATAGGCTTTGCAGAGTGCTATTACGTCGATTATTAGACGTTTTTCACTAGTGGTCCCCAACTTCGAAAGGCATTCGAAAAGGCTTTTTAAGTCGGTATAGATTACTATCGGGATAGGAGAAATCTTTAGGTTCCTGGTAATAATGTTATGCCTACGTTGAAACCCGCTATTATATCGTAAATCTCCGAAGCTAATACGTTTCATATAACCCTCTTATACTTAAGGAAGATTTAGTGGATTAGGTTGCTGAATACACTAAATTGGTTTTCCTGCCTGTCTTTATTCTCGAGTGTTATCAGGAAGCCGATTTGTAAAGATAGGTCGGTATAATTTGTAAAGAACCTATCCATGAAAATTATTAATTTTGTTTTTGAAAGGTCGATTAGCACTATATTAATCCCGCGGTCCAAGTTTCGTATTTTTCATACAAACCTCCTATTCAGCCGATCAAAGTCCTTATTAGTTAGCGTTTGTACTTATATCGTAATGAATGAATCATAAAAGCCTTCCGGTTAGTATAAGGTAATAATAAAGCTACCTCAAATATATTATTTCAACTACTATTAAACCTTAGCCTCGTTAGTTTTGTCAATCATAGTTAGAATAACGTCTTATATCTTTTGGCGAAATATAAGGCTGGCAATTATACCAAGTATATGGATTAACGATTTATTAAAGTCTAGCTAGTTATTTTCTGTTAACGTTATTACCGGCTTATGATTTTGAAACTCGAAGTCCTTAATCGCTTGCTATTCTAGTGCTACATAGCCAGCCATTCCAACGAAAAAAATATCGTCATTTGTATACCTACTATACCGAAATTCTTTTTGTACTTTACTAATAGGTACGGGTTATACGTTCAGGATTTTATCGCCAGCCGTAATTTAAAATACGATCAGTAGGTTAGGAACCAGTGAACGCCTACTTTAGTCAATCTGTACAGTGGTTTGATATAACGTATTACCGTGTTTAAAGGGTAAATGGTATGGAATTTCTATAGTCACTCTAGTAATACGATTCGTTATAAATCCGTTACTAATTACGAGTAGGTTTGCGTTATATTATAGCTATTCAATATAGGCTTACCTTTAATTTTAGCTAGCAAATTTATTTTAAAGACGACTACTAAACGTTAGCCAATATTTTTAATCGTTGTAGGTTGTATAAGGATTTATTTTTTACCTTTATTACCGTATCCTCAAGCTATTAAACGTGATTTTTCATACGGTCACCACGTGGTTTTGCCTTAAACCTCATAAATAATCCTCAACTTAAAAATCGTAACGTTTAGGTCTTAAAGGTTAAAGTTGGTTTTCGACACGAATTGTATAACTCGTTGAGTCAGTAGGCCGTTAATCTCGACTTTGTCACTTTTCTTAAAGGATTTTCCGAAAGTGTTGATAATACCTTATGCCCGCAGCTTTAGTATCAAGTTTTCGTTATCTTTTTTTTAATTACCCAAATAGTATTATAAATTCAACACGGTATGTATTTCTCCTCTTTAAAATTTCTTTTTTCAGGGGTCTTTAGCGCTGGCAGCGTTTTATCGACTTATCAATAACAGGTAAAGGAAGTTTATATTAGGTCGGTAATTTGGCTTTCAAGGGCTTAAAAGTTTTTATCTTTAGTAACCCTAATTTAGGGCTTGACTTAGGTAGTTCGATAGGGTATAAGGCTGTTAATAGTTTTAACAACTACTTCGAAGTTTAAAATACTTAATATCTTATATGGCCTTTCCCATTTACCCAGTTCCCACTTTACGAGAACATTACTTTACAACTGAAAATTAAGCAAGTTGATTGTTAAAGGGCTGTTTTTGGTGTTAAGGGCGTTATTAACCTGGCGACGTATCCATTTTCTTCGTAATTCCATTATAGTTTTATTGTAGGCTGGAACACGTTTCTAACTATTTTCCGAGGATGGAGATTCACTCGTCAGGCGTAGGTACGCTTCAAAGACTAGGAACGTTGATACTAAGCCGTTTGGGCTCACGGTGTCGTTAAGACCTTTTACTACTATCTGTATACGTGTCTTCGAATCCGTAAAACTTTTAATTTCCAACTTAAAGATATTATACGCTCTGCGAAATAGAGCGTTTACCCTTTTAACCTTTCCCATGCTTTATTAGGCTTTAAAAATACATATTTGTATTAGATATTCATCATCTTGGCTTTTTTTTTTTTGGAATTCCACCGCGGTAAAGTGTGTACCAGTATTGTAGACAACGATGTTAGGTAAACCCAGTTATGTGTTAATTTATAGTATCGTTAACGTTTTACATATATGTTTTATCGAAAGGGACTTTAGAAACTTCGCCCCGTGGAAAGAGGTTGCAGAATTAACAACCTAAAACATAAGCTTATTATTTAAGTAAAATATAATAACGAAAATCTTACAATTGAAAACCTTATCGTTTTTGAACCTAAATTTTAGTTTCCGGGGGGCTTAACTATAAGTTTCACATAAACAACATAACGTTTTAATATATTTTAGGGAAAAATAATCCATACCATTATATCCCACGGATTTCAAGACTTTGTATAACCTTTTAAGGGCTAAATAGTTAGAACGCCGGTGTAATTAATGTATTTCCGGTTACGTTAGGTGTAATACCACTACTTTCGGGCGTTAAAGAAAAAACTATAGGTGCCTTTACTTAAGGGCGAGTTAAAACTTTTAGCCGTTTTTAACCAGTTTATCTACGTTAATATCGACGTTAACACTGATGGTTTTGATGATTTTCAAATAAAAAAGGAAAGGGATGAAAATCTTGAAGATATAAAATGTAATTACTTTAATAAAAGTTTAAATTACCGTTGTCCCCAATAGTGATAGTTATTCACCTATACCAAAGCCAACTTTAATCTTGCCAACATCGTGACGATCAATCTCAATAGCTATCGTGCTTTCCATCCGCAGTACCACATATTGCGAATAGCCTCCTATTAAGTAATTTGCTGCCCCTATATCTGGCATAATACCCTAAAACGTATAGTCTGCGTAACGATCGTGAAGGTTAAAGGTATATAATGAGTTAAAGGCTTGATTAGGGTAAAGGTAAAGGTTTTTACCTTTTAATCGATACAGAAAGGCATAGTAATAGTAGGCTTATTACTAAGCCATACTGGGAACAGTATCCTTGTATTATTTAATTTTCTTAGGAATGTGAGTAGCTTTAATTCACTCGTCGCCTTTAAAGTTTTCGATTTGATCTAAATAGTTATATTTACAAGCAATAGTGTATTGGGTATAGTATATTGTTTTTTTGTTATTACGCTCGGCGGGGGGGTACCTAGTTAACTAACAGTCAGACCTAACACAAATTCAATATCTCTTACCACTAATACGACGATAATGTTTACGGTTAACAGGTCCATATGAATCTTATTAGCACTAATGTAGCTCTTACTTTTAATTAAAGGATAAGGTTGATAGGCCAGACATTAGACGTTGTAGGCGCCTGTACTTGCGGTTGATATAGTTAACCACCGTAAGGTCTTCTTTATTGACGTTAATAAAATTGCCAGCTTAGAAGTACATACTAAGCGAGTTTGTTATACGAACCATTACGGTGGCAAACGAGGACCGCAACTTGCTAAAAAAGCCTTTGCAAATGGTATCCGGGCGTTGTAGAGGGTATTTGAACTCGTTAACACCCGTAACCATTGCCCATACCTGTTTACTAAATGTTTCTTCGCTAGCATAGGCTTTCTCTATTGCTTTTTGGCATAAAATTAACTGGTAAAACATTTAGTTAAGGATGTTTATTGGTGTTTTTCCTTTTTTTGTCATTGCCATTATTATAATTTACTTCGCAGTGGCCTAGATTATATAATATTACGTAAGGTAAATGTTGTGCTCGAAATAGCTCTTTATACTATCGTAGATTTCACGAAATATGCTTTCTTGGATTAGGAAGGTTAGATAGTAATCCTTTATGTGCTTTGTAAGGATTTCAGGAAAAAGTAAGTGAAAACCAAAAGAAAGAACCTCTATCCACTTACAAATGTTTAAAAAGAGTATTATTTTAGTGTCTAAAAGATTATAAGGCTTTCCGTTATACTTTTTTATATTATCTCAGATCTTGGCGAAATTCGTAAGGAGTTTCTAGTTCAAATTTACCATTTTAACAAGTCTTTGAGAAAGGTCGCGATAATCGTCCCAACCGTGGGTAGTGTTTCCTTGTAATTTAAGCCTTGGGGATTTTAGGGTACGGTGTTAGGGGTAATTGTGAATCGCCTGGCCCGAAAGGTAAAGTTCTATGGTAAGACTTGTGGTAGGCTCCCAGGCGTAGGAAAATATAAAGGGTGAAGGTTCTTAAAGGGCTTAACGATTAAATTACTAAAGGTCGATAGGTACTTAAAAGTTTTGGGAGACTTAACGATTCTATTTAACTAATTGGTATAAAGTTCTAATATCAATACCTTTGGCTGCATTAGCAGCCGCTGTTTTATGTACCCTGCCACTGCTAAAGGTGTATTCCAAGCTATCATGTGGGGTTACTAAACTGCCGAGCGGGTAAACAGGTTTCTTATCGCTAACACGTGAAGGGGCTTAACTTAGTTAAGGGTAATTTAGAGGTCCCTTATAACGTATATGAGGGCATTGCAACTACTTTTCCTTTCACTTCGAGGTTTTGAGGATGAGGGTTTGAAGGGAAATCTCTTTATTAAGCAAATTTAAAGAAAGTTTCCGCTAATCCTACTGGGGTATTTTTTGGAATGTAAATACCTCGCCATGTAACCTCCTTTTTTTAGCCTGTCCTTAACCGAATGGTAAATCATCTTCCACATGTCAAGAGTCCAGTAATTGAAAAACTCGCGAAAGTTCTAGAAAGCGCGAGCACCGCGACCGTATTCGTTATCGAGGTCCGCGTCGATAATATACTGGACAATGTATTAGTTAGGTGGGCTTCATTCAAAGTCTCGTTAATATCCGTAATCCAGAGTTATTAATCGTAGTAGTTAATGAAAACTGTTCTAAAGGGTTTGACCTTTTTTTTATATTTCTAACTTCAAGTTATTTTGGTGGTTTGGCTTATATAGGATGTGTATGGTCCGTAGGGCAAGGTCATTGGTGATTTTTGGGCGTAGGGGCTTGGTATTTCAGTGTAAAGTCGCATGAAAACTTGGCGACTTGGTGACTTAGCGTAAGGTCGCGCGACGTGGCTTTTTGGACGCGACTGAGCGTTTTCGTTCATAGCGGAGAACTTGACGATTAGCGTAATGTAGGAAGTGAAAATATTAAAGTAAGGTAAAGAGTTGGTGCAAGATATAAGGTCAAAGGTCGGTTGTTATTAGTGGAGGGGGAATATTAAAAATTATTTGGCTTAGGGACTTAATCGTTTATCTTATAGTATTAGTACTAGTAATAGTACTAATTTAGCTGTTTACCAACTTTCCGAATTTTAAGATTTCCGATAGTCAATTTTAACGTCTTTAAAAAGGAGTAAGAACTTTTTTTCAGTGTTTTCGATAACGATAACATTGTTACCTTTGAACTGTCGGAAAAATCGACGTAACTTAGAAGTCTTCTTTACTTATTCCCGTGAAAACCAACGCAGCAGTAGAGGCTTTTCGTAAGAATCTTTCCTCTACCTTGGTCTTTTACTAAGCGTAACCGAAAAGTTGCTTTCTTTTACTTAGTAAATTTTCGTTTAACCTAATAAGCACTGATTAGTGTTAGTAGGCTTTTATTATCATAAACTAGTCGATTCGAATTACTGTGGTCGAAGTAACTAGTATTACATTGATATTATTGATTTAGATGTGTAAGTTCCATGTTTGGCAGACCGCTAGCTGGTTTACATACTAATTTGTATGGTCAAACGCTTTGGCTTGTGCTCCACTTTAAAGTAGGCACCTACTATACTGCACTTGCAGTGCAGTCCCACAAACTGCAGCCAATTCTTGCAGTCAGTGCAATCAACCTTGCTGCAAGTAAGTTGACTTGGAAGTAATGCATTTAACTGCTATTCCAACAATAATTATATTAATTTGCCTTTTTTAATCTAATTAGTATAAAGATGGCTAACGAGTATAAATGTCAACTTATACATATAGCCTGAGTTACCTTAGTTGTTTAATTGAAAACGGTGTTTAATCTTTCTTTCGTTGTATAATGTTAGATTAACTTGTCGGATAACGTATACAGAGCGTTAATTCAGTATTTTAAGTAATAAATTCGGAACCTAAAACGTACTCTATGTTTTTTATTACTAGATATACGGATAGTGAAGTTATATTTTTTTATTAATAAATCTTTCGTGAATAACAATGATTATAGTTTGTAAATAGGGTTTATATTTATTATTGTTAACGAAATACTAAGCCGAAACACTTTTATCTTACTTAATAACGTTATTTATTGAAATTTAGTTATATATAAACTAGTTATACAGAACTTTTTCGCCTCCTAAGTTTATATTATATATAACACCTTAGACTTTAGAATTACCATGAAGATTACGGTCCATATAATCATTTCGAACTTTAATTTCAAATATCTTATTCAGCAAATTTGAATGAACTCGTCTTCCTTTCACGTTTATTTAGTTAAATTTGGTATTATAAATTAAAAGTTATTTATAATAGATATTATAACTTTATAATACTTTTGCGAATATCTCGAAATCAACGAAATAAAATAAGTCGACAGGAAATCGAACACAATCGATATAATATTAAAAATGCCTCGAATGGAAAATTAAAAGAACTGTTATTTATGAATATGTTTTTCGTTGGTATTGTTGGGAAAGTTTTGCGGTTTAATCTCAAATAAGCGAACTTTTTACACTTTTATATCCATTTTTATATTCAAAGTATTACAATCTATCGGTAAGGTTTCTGCCTAATTCGCGTGAAATTAAAGGAGTAGAAGAGTAATCCGAAAGATTAGTATTGTAGTAGTAAATATAAATAAGTTAGATTAAAATAAGTATTCAGAGAGTGCACACCACAAGTGAGAGCCTATAAGCTCTCACCCACAGCGTACCACTCTGGAACGCCCCTTCTAGACCGCGCCATGTATGATGCACTCTGAAAGTGCAATCTGCAGCGTGTTACGTTATCATACACTCTGCAAGAATACAGCCTGCAGCGTGACACGTTATTGTGCATACTGCAAAAGTACACCTTACAACGTAGTACACTGCCACCTACGTATACTAACTATAGTGATATATAATAATATCCATACAGGTTATTTTTTCTTTCTCTCTTTGTACACTCTATATCCATAATCTAATAGTGATAGTATAGCTTTTTGTACGGTTTGTATTCGTAGTCTAGTAGTGACAGTATAGTTGTGATACTATCCCTATTAGTTGTTTTGCAACGATAGTAATATAGGTTCGTTCCTAATTGGTAATGACAGTAGTGTATGCCATCATTCTAAGCAAAACTTTTTTTTTCTCTTTTTTTTTTTGCTCTTTAGTAAATTAGTAATGTCGCGGATTAAATCACGTAACTTTTCTCATAACGTCGTTAGTCGTAGTCGCTATGAAAAGCATCGCTAACGTGTAAGAGCAGTGCTAACACGTATTACTATGCGTTTGGCGTATGTAGGAGCGGTTTCAATATATAGTCTTAGGTGGCTTGTTATCGTAGGAGCGGTTTTGATGCGACCTTTAAAGCGCTCTGTAGTGATGAGAGCGTTTTCAAGTCGTTTATTATAGCTGTGAAGGGTGCCTTCCTTGCGATATTTATAACGATCCTTGTTTTTCGAAAGCTAAGGCTATGAATTCCATTATGGACCGTGTTCTTTTACAGAACGCATTTCGAAGTGCTATTGTAACCCGTACTTTTATTAAGGCCTAGTTGCGTATAAAGCATTTGAATATTCTTCTTTTTAAAGTTGCGATTCGAATTGTGTATCGAGGCCTCTATATTTTTAAAGATTCAGACTGGACTGTAATATCCAGGCCTTCCATCTCGTGATTTAGGGCCTTAAACAACTTTCCTGGACCTTCTTCCTCTTAAAAGCGTGTGTCGTAATACACGTTTAACCCATCCTTTTTTTAAGGGCGTAGCCTGGATTTTGTATTCAGGTCTTCTTTCTCTTAAGGGTACGGTCCGTATTATATATTCAAACCTTTTTTTTCTTAATAATATAGCTCATATTGTATATTCAGATCTTCTGTTTCTCAAGGCTGCGGCTCGAATTATATATCTAGATCTTTCTTCTCTTATACTCGCGCTCCGAATAACGTTTCTAACCCTTACTCCTCTTAAAAGAGTGTGAAACACATGTTGAACCCCTTTTTTTTTTTTGAGGGCGCGACTAGGACTGTTTATCCTGGCCTTTCGTCTCTTGAATTCGCGGCTTGAACTGTGCATCTAGGCGTCCCGTCCCTCTAAGTTTTTCCTTTTATTATTTAAGTTTTGTATCCCTAACCTGGGGTACGGGTACAGTATCAGATCATTTTACGCCTTGTATTTGTACATTTTGCCCATTTTTCGTTTCATCCACATATCCTTTACCACTTGTTTCTTGTGTTCCTTCAGGTAATATCCTTTTACAAATTCCGTCTAATACATATCTTTATCCTCCTAGTCTAACAAGATGGTAATCTTTGTTATTTCAAGTAAGGTTTTTTTTAAGACGGCCCTTCCTTCCTCCTAGGGTATTAATGACTCCACTTCTCAGTTAAATTCGTAAGGCTTTGGCAATAGTAGATTTTACTATTTGCTACAGGCCTAACGTTTAGATCGAAAATCTTTTATGGAAATTATCTAGCATATCATGTCCTTGGGCTTTCTCCTTCCTGTAGCGAAAAATCACCGTTAAGATATACCTATAATTCGTCAACTGGTATATAGATAGTATTATTCAAAAGGCTCAAGTCCATTTTGTATATTGTAGCTTTCTAAATTCCAATATATTAGACTAAGAAGTCAAAGTAACCGTTAGCTTTCTTCGGCGTCATTAATATTAGGGCTATAGCTATAAGTGTTTTAGGGCAGTTAGGGATGTTAATTCCTGTATATACCTCGTATAATAAGGTGGTACGAATTGTTGGTTTCGCATAATAAGTGGGATTTAAGTGTGTTGAAAGTTTGGAGTAATTTATTTTAAAACAAATAAAAAGTATATAAACGCATTAATATAAAGTAAATAAGGTAAGTGAAAAGGATAAAATAACGATTATTTTGATTATGAGTATAAATAAAGTTTAAATAATGCGCAAATAAGGCGTGACCATAAGCTAGTTAAACGTGTTAAATTGGTTTTATTAGCGCTTATTAACGCTATACCAATTAAACGGCTATGAAAACTAAAACGTCTTAAGTAGTATAATTAAAATACGTGGTATTGGGCGAATGATAGGAGGCGGATAAGTCAAATGAAAAAGGAGAGGGAAAAGGAAAGTATATAGGTACGGATCCGGTGTGAAAGTCTCAGTTCGTAGTTGGTAGTTGGTTCGAATATCAAGTTGTAACCGCTTATGCTGGCTACGAGCGATTTGGTTGTTCTGTCCGTAACCGCTTTGGGGCTTCGTAAACGGCGTAGATGTTGCGTTTATAACCGCTCCTATATTTCGTAAGCGGTTTGAAAGCTACATTCAGATTAGATGAGTCCCAACGAAGGGTTCCGAAACTTGGTGGTTTTGGCTGTCATAACGTAATACGTAATAAAACGCTTTCTAAAAAGTACCCGGATACGTTAAAACGCCAAACAAGGGTTAATGATGATTTAATAGGGCTTTTAGTAAATAAAGAACCAGATAAGAGTTGATAATATCGTATTAAATTTATTCTTTTTAAAGTTACTCTACTTGTACAGTCTTTATACACATTCTGTGAAATTCTTATAAAAACGTAGTGTTAAAGAATAAACATTTGAGACCTCTATAACATCCTGATATAGGTATTTAACTTGTATTTGTGTCTTATTTCCTAGGCTATTTGTAGTCGACCGAGTCAGCTACTAATCAGTGTTGGTAATGTCTTTGCCTAATTCACGTAAACGTAAAGGAGTAGAACGGTAATCAGAAAGATTGGTATTATAGTAGTAATGATAGATAAGTTAGGATAGAAGAAGCATTCATAGAGAACAAGCCACAAGTGAGAGCTTATAAGCTATCACATAAAGCGTACCACTCTGGAATGCCCCTTCTAGACCGTGTCACGTATGATGCACTTTAAAAGAGAAATCTGCAGCATGTCACATTATTATACACTCTGCAAGAGTACATCTTGCATCGGAACACGTTATCGTACATGCTGTAAGAGTGTACCTTGCAGCGTGATGCACTGTCACTTACGTATACTAACTATATTAATATATAATAATATCTACACAATCATTATTTATCATTTTTGGATTAGTTATTGGCCGCTTTACTAATATATCAACATTTTTTATATCAAATATTTACCACTTTATTAATATGTTATCACTTTTTATATTTTCATTTTACTGTTTTATCAACAAATTATTACTTTCTACATTACGAAATTATTACCTCCTTTGAATTATCTAATGAATAAATTTTCATTATATAATTAGATGTATATATGATGGTTTTACCAGTAATAACAATAAAAATGGGTTAGCTAATTATAGTTGAAACAGGGAAGGAAGTGTAAAATATTATTCTCGTTATCGCCGTGATCCCCATCATTGTCGTCGTTATTAACGCTATCGTCATCATGGACGCCTCCATCGGCATTGTCGCTACGAAAAGGGTTCAACGCTCCCAGCGTCTCAGATTATATACTTTTAAGTAGGAGGCAAAAGGAAAAGTGACCCTCATTACGAAAATGCGTGAAAACTCCAGTAAATTTACCTACGTAATATATTCGTAAGACCACCTATTAAGCCATAATCACGGTTGTCGTCTCTTCCGGCCGTTGGTTAACGTTTATGAAAAAAATAACTTTCACTTCATTTTATGTAGTGAAAATATTATTTATTCATGAAGAAAAACTTCAAATGAGATCTTAAAAAAGTGTATATCAAATTATTGAGCCTCGAATTACATGTTGGAAAAATAAATAGCTTACTGTGGAAACGGTAGACACGTAATAAAGCTTCGACGAATGTCTCCAATACTACCGATATGAAAACACATCTGTTACCGCTTCGTTTAAAACGGTATTAGCACAATGTGGCACCCCCGTTTCAACGATATTCGTTGATGAATTTACCAGCGACGGCGAACGTAATGTACAGCACATAAAACGTTTTTATTAGCGAATTGGGGATACGTTGCCGGGTACGTCATTCAACACTTTCTGCACTAGAATTCCTTAAGATATACTCTAACAAGCCGCACCTTTAAAAAGCGGGTACATTTTGCTACATCCGTCTCCTTCACATTACGTATGACATATTATCATGCAGTGGATAAACAATATATACCGCGTTATAACTTTGTAATATTACGTTTGTGGCGGCGGAGAATCGTTACGAGTAAAAGTGGGATTTTTAATCGTGACTAATAAATAAGGTTTATAATATTACAAAACCCTAAGTTTTATTCTTGAGAGATAACAAGAGAGAGATGGACGAGAAAGGGGATAACAAGGGGGGTATGGCAATTGCGGCGGCGGCAGGCGGCAAGGGGCGAAAGATAAAAGCGGAAATTGATGATGTAGTACTAATGTAAGCGGGGTTGGTGTTGGCGGCGCGGCGTGTGGCGACTACGGCGACCTTAACATGACGCCATTAGCGATCCAAACGGCGCCTCTCGAAGAGGGTTTTATACGATATTCATTTGAAATAATGAAGATATAATATTATTCAAGTGATGGATTTACATAAAATCGCCGAATAACTGATTGAAAACTGGGTTTCTAGACGTATAAACGTCTAATAATTAATTAGGTACTTACCTTATAGTTGGAGGTATATCGTTAAAAAGAAAAAAGAGGATTTTCCTAAATCGATAAACATATAACCTTTTGTATTAACTATATAACACGTGAAATCAACAATCGCATCTTGATAATTATATTTACATAAAGACCACCAACCATTCAAATTAAACTTTTAAAATAAGCCTGTATTATAGTTATTATCGAACAATCGACTGTGTTCTAAAACAGATTATAACTTACATTACACTATTATACTGAAATATTGATACGAATCTTTGAAAAGAAAAGATTGCTAATGTAGATATTATTAAATATTACCATAGTTTGTATAAATAGGGGACCACGTTTTCGGTGTGCATAATAGCGTTATATAGAAAGGTGGTTATTAGAAGGAAGTTTATATTTTTTCAATAAGAGCTTTCGGAATTATTTATAGCGAGGGCGGCAAAGAGGGGCCCTTGCAGATACCTTTTACACGGTGTTTAACCGTTCGATAACTGAAACCTTTTCGATGATTCTGTAGTGTTATAAGTTACTCTGAAGCGGTTGCTTCGCACCTACTATACCTTTGAGTTTGCCAACACCTTTTACCACCTTTTATACCATACCGTAGGGGGGGCGGGTGGTAAATCAGGAGGTAATGTCTTAGGCTGGTGCTTGGGTTAATGGCTATTAGGGATCTAGCTTTGGTGATTGCCATTTATGCTTCTATGGTACTCTAAAGCCGCTTGGAAGCCGTACAGAAGCATTCCCTTACCTGTTACGTGACCGGAGCACTCCCTTTCTACAGATCCATAGCAGCTCCTTAGTAGGAGTTTCTCCTCTCCTCTTCATCGAGGATTATAAATAGTATCAGACCACCTTGAGCGACAGCTCCATCCCAGTACTTTCACATTTGTGAATTGTTGTGGTGATTTACATTTTAGAAATTTGGTTGATTCAAACTTTAAATTGCATTCGACAATGAATTTAGTTAATAAGTTCATGAAAGATAATTTACAATAGAAGAAGTACTGCCTATAGTGTATTACATGTTCCAAATGATAAATTCATTTGAAGAAATATAATAGTTACATTCATCTTATAAACAGTTTCTTGAAACGCGAAACATATCGAGTTTAGCCTGCAAAAATCTATTACTCTTTCAAATAGAATGTTAGAAACACGAAGAATATTGAGCCTAGCTTACACAAGACAAATAGTATTCAAAACAACAATTGGTTACACAGTTATAAAAAAAAAAGCGTAAACTATGGTGTAATATTTCCTTTAACTCATTAGTTAACTTGAGGAAATATATCAGTGGAGCCCTTTTCACAAAGATTTTCCTGAACTGTAATACATATTGCGTTAAATTTACACAAACTAATTTGTTATCAAAATAACGTATTTTTAAATCTTCAAAAGAACAAATAAGCCAATCCTCCTAGTCTATACAAGTCAAACGCGTTATACAACGTAACTTTGCCAATATTACTAGTACTGCAACCCAAATACAAAAATATCAACAACTGGTAATGACCTTTTCAAATAGCTTTCTAATTGAATGATCAAATGAAAAATAAAAATATATAACTACTACTAATTCAAAGATTAGTATTCTGGAAACGGGGGTGCGAAAGAGCAATAATGCTACTTATAATAACAACGATACAGGGGAAAATGACTTTATTGATAGTAATGAAAACAACCACACTCTAAAAAATACGTTTCAGTCTTTGAACCTTTCATCAAAGCAATTGTTAAAGCTATCGTAATCAATCATCATTATTTTAACAAGCTTTGAAATATGATTAATAATAATATTGATAATCATGCATACGATAGATATAATAGTTATAAGGATAAAGATAAATAAGGAAACAATAATATGGGTTATTATTTTGAATAATTATTCTTAAAGAACTTATTAATTTATTTTTGGTTTAAATCCATAACATTAGTTAATCTATGTTCTCAAAGTTTGAAAATTATACATGTGAATATATGTTTTTTTTAGCATTATTAGTATATACAGCAGAGTTTTTTACAGTTGTACAGTATAAGAATTAATGTATTAGAAGGCCTATATAGTCAACCATTTTGAGCTGGATATAAAACCTTCCACTTCTTTTCTGTTAGACCAAACTTGAATACAACACCCATCAAACATGTAAATCGAAGAGCCAAAAGACTTATATATTACTGTCGGTCAGGTCTCCGTACGTCAACGTAAGAAGAAGAAAGTATTCAGAATAGTAAGATTGCTAATATTGACAATAGATAGTTGAGAGATAGAAGTGGCATCCTGATAGTGCACGCGTTAGGTGAGAGCTTATGAGCTCTCACACGGAGCGTGGCACTTTACCATGCACACTGTCAACATCTCTTCTGGAGCGTAACACGCTATCATGCACTTTGCAAAATTGCCTTCTACAGCGTCACATGCTATTATAAACTCCTTAAACATAATCAAATACGCTAACTAGCTACGGTAATACCAAAAAATAAATATACAAGCAATCTAGTCATTTCAAGGAACCATGTATTTATAATTCAATAATAATGGTGTAATTTATTCAAACCTTAAATTAATCGCTAAATAATCATACTAAAATTCATTCAACCATTTTATTTATTCTTTTGGTAATAATAATAGTGTAATTTATTTAAGCCCCTCATTATTTATTTTAACAATAATCGTAATATTCGTTTTACAGGGTTTTTCGGGAAGGTAGGCAATCGTTGTAAAGATATAATTTTAAAGGTGTGATTATCGATATTATATATTCTGCAATCAATATAAACCGATATATTATTATCGGTTCAAGCACAGGGACTTCCCTTCAAAAACTTGTCTTTACCTTTAAAATGAAAATTTAATCATTAATTTGACGATCCTACACCAAAACCACCAGTTTCCAATTAATTATTAGGCTTTTTCGTAAAAATCAATCACTGAATAAAAACTGTATCCTGATTGTTCCTTTAAGCCAATACCACGTAAAAATAAGCTTAAAAGGCGTTTTTTAATATGATAACGGCGCCGGGTTGAGGCTGCCGCAGTCACCATATACCGCGCAGCCTCCAATACCATTAATTCTACCATATTTTCTATTCTTAACTTTATATTTTCCTTAAATCCCGCCGCCATAACTGTTGTGATACCCTTTTCTTCTTTTCTACTCTCCTACTTCTCCTCCTTCCCCTACTCCCTAAAAGTAACAGCGGAAGTCTAATAAGGTTATAAGCTTTATCTTTTCATCATGATTCAAAAAACTTTTCTACGTAACGGTATCTCGCCACCGTAAGCGTAATAAGGTAAAGTAATAACGCGATATATACTAATTATCCCTTCAAATTTTAGTATATTAATATTCGTTAATGGTGGCAGAAATAGAGAAATGTGTTATAGTCCGATCTACGATGATAAACCAAGTAGGTGACAATTGGAGTATACTATTGAGGTATATGAGGGAGACTAGAAGAGGTTATAGTGGTCCTTTGTGCAGGACTTATAGGTATAGTCTATGCACAGCTCATTACGTGCCATTGCACGTAATACCTGCGGACCGCGCCCAAGCCGCGCCTGGGCTGGGTACTGCATATCCCGTTACGTGTATAGTCACGTAATCGATACACTTAATAGCTAATGGCTTAAGCGTTGGAATAGTACTTCATACAATGCAGTAGATCAACTTTACTTACAGTAAAGTTGACTATACTGAACTGCAAGTTGAGTGTATTACTTTGTGTAGACTTACCGTATTGAGTGTAAGTCGAGTGCAGTACGCTGCACTTTACCCTAGGGTACGGGCTAAGCAATTGACCATAAAAATTGCAATGCGAACCGGCTAGCAGTCTGCCAAACCTAGAACAATACATTCACCACTTGACCAATGCAATACTACTGTTACTTCGACCAATCGAATCGACAGCGTTGCAACGATCTAAGGTTCTATCAACACTAAGTCTATAATATACTCCACTTTTTATTGAACAGCCGTAAAGACCTTAGTATCACGCCAACTAAACACTAAGTACGGGCTGTATCCGCCTAGTACGTAGGCTAGGCGCGAGCCAGGCGCGGGCCTATAGCGTGTCTTCTAATGTGTCGTACAACGTATAAGCCGTTTAGACACTGGGCCACCTACGCTGTATAACGTGCCTCCTAATGCATCGTATAAAGTATAGCCTATACCGATTCCGGTCTTTCTATGCCATATAATACGCCCCCTAATACATCGTATAATGTATAGGCCCCGAGCTAGCTATACCGTATAACGCGTTTCCTAACGCGCAGTATAATATATAGCCCTTACCGATTCTGGTCCTTTTACGCTTATAAATAAAGCCCTTATCATAGCTTATAAAACCCTTTTTTA